>CM034047.1:4758987-4922803 GCA_019804595.1 Bruguiera parviflora | reverse complement strand
CTTGATAAGTTCTTTAGTTCTTGACAGAATCGAGGGAGAAAAAAAAACCCTTGCTTTATTTCACTCAAAGTTGTATATCTCCAAAGCTTACAAGGGGTGCCTATTTATAGGCTTAGATAGCAATCCTAAAGAGGCAAAATTCCTATTTAGGAGAAATCCCTATTTTAGAGGAATTTCGGACTAATTCTAGCACATACAATGAACTCCTATTTATGAGTGAATGCTATCACTTATTTTGACCTATTTAAGTAATCCAATTATATTAAATAGGCCTGGGCTTATTTTAAAACTTGAATTCGCACCATTTGAAGCCTGGTTGGCCTGAATGTCCAAAATCAGCCCATTTAGTGCTTCTTTGATCTTTCTAGCCCTAGCTCATGTTATTGGGCCTTCTGGAATTTGCAATGGACCTCTTGTATCAATTGAAACTCTAACTTGTGTTGGATTTTTTGTATCTTTTAAAACCTTCCACCCATTATCTCCATGGTTCTCATCACATTTTGCCTTATTCAGCAATGACTTGTGCAGAACTATCAATTCACCTAATTCAAATGTTAATTTAGTCTGCTGGAAGAGATATAATATTGATAATAAAAGATAAAAAAATATATACAAATTAAATAAACGATATGAAAAATTTGAAAAATATTATAGAACTTGAATATCTATTTTGTGTGCATTTTTTTATTTTTTGCTAGTAATATTGTAACTCTTATAGCAAGTAGAACTGACATTTGAATTAGGTAAATTGCTAGTGCTGCATGGTCGTTGGGTGAATAAGGTCAAGTCTGTGACAAGTAGTATCAGAATTAATCTTAACCCTTATTTCGATGTCTCCTACTAAGCGATTCATGTCTTAGTGTAAAAAAAGTAGGTAAGAGAAGGTCTCGATTTTTTACGAGGATGTCGATAGATTTGGTAGGTGAGAGTGTGACGGATAGGTGTACAATACTATTTTTTACATTGAATAAGAAGAAGAAAATCTTTGGAGATATAAACGTGAACACTGTATAAGGCCGGACTATGTGATACAGTACAGAAAAGGGTTTGAGAGTAAAAGTTGACGATGTTTTATCGCGATAGAGGGAGGGTCAATGCCACGTGATCTCAACCCAGGATGACGTATATATATATATATATATATATATCCTAGCCGGCTTCCACGTGACTTTTTACGCCTAAACTGTAATTGGGGAGGAATGGAGCACGAAGACGGCGAAAAGCTATGCAAGGACCTCCCGGTTCTCCTCTCCTCCTTTGTAGACAACTTCGTCGATTTTTCGGTCAGCGGCGGTCTTTTCCTTCCGCCGCCGCCGCCGCCTCCTTCTCCTCCTCCAAGCCACACGACTACTGCTGATAGTCAGGATTCCCATAATACAGCTACCACGACCAATCTTCTACCTGCGGCCCCACCGCTCCAAACGCGGCTTCCATCTCCCGACCGTCTAATTGCCATTGGCGATCTCCACGGCGACCTCCAGAAATCCAAACAAGCTCTCCGTCTCGCCGGCCTGATCGACGCCTACGATAAATGGACCGGCGGCACCGCCACTGTTGTCCAGATCGGCGATGTCCTCGACCGCGGCGACGAAGAGTTGAAGATATTGTACTTGCTGGAGAAACTCAAGAGAGAGGCCGCCAAGGCTGGAGGTAACTTTATTACCATGAACGGAAACCATGAGATTATGAACGTGGATGGCGATTTCAGGTACGTGACTCAATTAGGGCTGCAAGAGTTTGAAAACTGGGCTTATTGGTATTGTTTAGGTAACAGAATGAAGGGTTTGTGTGGTGGATTGCAGAAGCCTAAGGATATCTATGAGGGGATTCCTTTGACTTTTCTTGGTGTCAAACCAGAGGCTTTTCCTGGAATCAGGGCGAGAATAGCTGCATTGAGACCCAACGGACCCATTGCCAATAAGTTTTTGTCCCAGAATGCGACTGTTTTGGTTGCTGGGGATTCTGTTTTTGTCCATGGTGGGCTGTTGTCCAAACACGTTGAGTATGGGTTGGAGACAATAAATGAGGAAGTTAGGAATTGGATTAGTGGACTACTCGGGAATCGTGCGCCAGGATACTGCAGGGGGAGGAATTCTGTGGTTTGGTTGAGGAAGTTTTCGGACAAGGTGGCCAAGAATTGTGATTGTTCCGCACTAGAACACGTGCTTGCCACAATTCCTGGGGTGAGGAGGATGATAATGGGGCATACAATTCAGGAGACTGGAATTAATGGAGTGTGTGATCACAGGGCAATAAGGATTGATGTTGGTATGTCCAAAGGGTGCATTAATGGGTTGCCTGAGGTTCTGGAGATCACTCAAAATTCAGAGCTACGGGTGTTAACTGCAAACCCAGTGTATCAGAAAGACTTCAAGACTAATTCGGTGGCCGACAAGAAGGATGGACATGGGTTACTGATTCCAGAAAATGAACCTAAACTAGTGGAAGCGAAAGCTTAGGCATTTAGTCTGTAGGGCTTATCATTGGATAAGTGGAAGAAACAAATGGAGTTCCACCAGGATCAGGAGGTGTGATCCCTTGCTTACAAGGTTGCAAAGATTCTTTCCACATAATGCTTTGAGAGTAAAAATCTGAATTTGGATCTTAACTTCTCAGCGTTTCATTTTAAGTTTCAAAATTTTCTCATCACTACTTGCTAGCTAGAGTCTTAGCACCTTTGTTTTCAAAAGAATCAATATACATAGACAACATTATCCTAACAAATTGCTCAGCTTTTCTATTTTGCTTGACACTTTCTTAGAAATAAAAGAATAACCAAATAAGAAATGGGCATATTCATAGCAAGGTGGATATAGCACCAATTTGAGATAAGCTGGGGGAGTGGCATTCGTGTTGGTCTGAACATGTCTATTATAAAACTACAAATACTATAAAGGTGACTGAATTTAGGTGGATGGTGAGGGAGAAGAAAAAACCGATTTAAGTTGACTTAAAAATCTTTGGTTAAGAAAGATTCAGAACACTTACATTTCATATCAAACTCAATTCTAAGGACACAGAATGACCAGGGAGGGAGGACTCAGGAAAAGACTGATGCAAATGACTCCAATTAAATTTGAGGCCAAGGCATTGTTGTTGAGGGTGGACAAACTGCTCTCTTCCTCATTAGCACAATTTTAACCTTCTAGTACTACTGCCGAGCTGCTTATCACCTGCTTGTGGGATGGTGCATACAGTGGTCTTCACTGCATATTGAGCAGAAAATGAAGCACTGAAAAATGGAAAAAGTTGTGATAGTGCCTCCTTTCGAGTAGAGATGCTCACTACTTTGCTACTTAGTTCTAGTGTTCCTATAGTCTTTGGTGGTGGTTCTATTGTTATTACCGATATATTCTTGAAGCCAGGTGATGTAAACTTTTCTTGATGGCCTCTGAATGTATTTTCAGGAACAGGGAATTGATAGCCCAACAAACTGTTCGTTTGGGTAGTCCTACCAATGCATTTATTTTGTGCCTTTGCCATTGGGACATCCAAATATATTGCGGTAGCTCAAGTTATTCAAGTTGTCCATATGCGAGGGTATATTTTGTTTGCATTTTGTCTCCTTACTTTTAGCAGTGACAATAAATAGAGTGGCTCACGGAAAGGACCTCATCAACAGCTCAAGGGAGAAGCTGCTCTTGGGTACCTGGCACGAGCAGGAATTAGGCTTTAGGAGTAGGATAGCATTTTACGGAAATTTATATTGCCCATTCTTTATTTAGTATGCAGTAACAAGTCACACTTTGATAATAACAAATAATGCCTTAACAATTGATTTCAATAACAAATAATATTTTTTGTAAAATCTTCATGTTTGAAATACTTATAAAAATATATTATATTACACTTTAATACATATAACATGAAAATATGAATGTTGAACCATTATTACAAAAAAAAAAAAAAACCTTAAAACATATATAGCCTATTATATAAATAAGTTAATTAATGTTAAATTTACATGATGCGTAAATTTAATTATATTTAGTGATAAATTTATTTTTATTTGTATTTTATTTAAAAAGATAAAAATACTCAAATATTAAATATTATTTTTTTAAAGAAATAAAAATAAATTTTCTTCCTTAAATTAAATTTATATTAAATTTGATTTTATAATTAATTGAATTAAAAAAAATAATTAGTTAAATTAAATTGTTTTTAAGAGAAATTCTTTTTACTTTTTTTTCAAGAAAGCAAAAGGAAAAACCTTATTTTCCTTTAAAGAAAACAAAAAGAAAAAGTAGATTTGAAATTAAATTTTTTTTTAATTTTTTGAGAAAATTTAAGAATAGTTCTTTTTTATTTTTTTAAAAAAAGAAAACATAGATAACTTTGAAAATTTTCTTTTTTTATTCTTTCTTAAAAATTTTTTTGAGAGTAACTTTTTATTTTTGATTTTTTGTCAAAAGATTTTATAATTTTAGATATTTAATTACAATCAAATAAAAATTTAATTAAGATTTTATGATTTATTAAAATTTTTACTTAATTATAATTAAATATTAATTGACTGATTTATAAAATTTTATTTTAATTATAATTAAATTTTTATAATTATAAAATATTTTATAATATTTGATTTACAAATATATGAGCAACTATCATATAAGTAAAAGTTGAGAATTTTTTTAAATTTCAATAATATATATTTATATATATTATTTTTATAATTTTTATTAAATTATTTGGTAAATAATATATTTATTTTAAAGTGTTTATGTATATCTAATGAAACATATATATATATATATTACTAAATTTTTAATATATATTAATTAAACCATTTATATTTTTATATGCAACTTTATTCACATATATTTGATCAAAAATTTTTAAAAAAAGTTGTATGCAAAATTGAACAAAAATACATATAAATTTAATTATATGTTTTAGAAATTATTAAAAATTTATTTGATATTTAACTTGATAGAAATTTAAATTTATTTAATTTTGTATCTTATTATTTTAGAAATAATCTAGTTGACAAAATTCAATTGTTAAAAAAATCCATTCATACACTAGTATTTCATCTTATTATTGTGATAAATATATATATATATATATATATATATATATATATATATATATATTAATTTTCAATTGAAATAAAGTAATATTTATGTGTTATTAATGATAAATAAATTAAAGAATAAATTTTTAAAGAAAAATTGTAAAATATTATAAAATTTAAAATAATATAAAACAAACTTTTCCAAATGTGTCAAAATATGCCACCAAAAATAATTTTAGACATTTTAACATTATATAAGATTTTTATAGTTTACAAATATATTGTATAGAAAATTACTAATATTTCATGTTATAATTTTTATTAATTTTATATATATATTTAGAATATTAATATTTGAAATAAGAGAATATAAGAAATGTTAATCATTAATAAAAAATTTTGATTTGGTAAGCAAGATTTTAGAGTTTATTGCAATCCTATTGCAATTCAAGGAAGAGAAAAGCGATATAGAAATAAAACAGAATTTTAATTAATTTATATCACCTAAAATGATATTTATCTAATTATTGCAAATATATATATATATATATATATATACACAAAATTTGAATAATGATGTTGTTTGTTACTAGTATCAAAAGTTAGAGTGCAAGTTATTATACTAAGAAGAAAAGAATATATTTTGTTATCAAACGCTAAATAAAGAGTATATGGGATAAATTAGTAAAATTTTTATTACTAAATAGAAAGAAAATATAAAGAGGTGAAAGATTATTTTTATAAGGTGTATATAGTTGGACTAACTCTCTTAATTATTAGGTAAAAAATAATTATTTATTATATTTATTTTAAATGCATCTTATAAAATAATAAATGAGTTATATTAAAATAAGTAAAATACAAATAAAAATTTACTTCAAAAAATAATAATAATAACATGGCTTGTTACCACGGCACTCTGAGTAGAGGGGGGATGAAAATATCTCTAGATTTTATAACAGTGTTTATTATAATTTAATTTGATGAATTTAGAGACGTAGTACAAAAGGGAGAGGGAAAGGGAGTTCATCGATCGATTATTGGTGTCCAAACATCTAGTTTAATGAAGAACTCAAGACAAAATGCCATAGGAACCAGTGCACACACAACAACAATAGAACCTTCTCCAGGTTTTATGTAGCTAATCTCTGGCCCGTTGAAAGATTCCTGGTGTACTTAATCCTTCCTAAGCAAATCGCAGAAAACCTGAGGCCTTCTGTACTCTGAGATGCGCAGAGCCTGAAGCAGAAAATAATGCTCTCTATATTTCAGTCGTGCGAACACAGAAAGGGCCGCAACGAAGGAAAATCTAAACATGATAAGCCTGCTAATATTACCACCTCGAGAGCAGATGCCATGCGGATTAGTGTTGGTTCGGACCATGGCCTACCAATAAACTGGAGGCCAATGGGCAAGCCCTCTTTGTCATACCCAACCTGTCGAGGAAGCTTTCGGTCAACAGGAAAGCAAAAGAGAAAAAAAAAAAAAAAAAAGGAACAAAGTGCAACGAAAAGTAATTGCCATTTAGAATAGGGTAATGGCGGATGCTTACCGGAACAGTAACTGCAGGCAATCCCAGGAAATTTCCCGCTATCTGATACCGAATAAGTGCAGCTGAAACAAACAAAAGCCGACTAGATTAAGCATGCGCACCTCCAGACTTGCTCAAGCACCGGTAATGGCCTACAGTACCCTCCTCTCCAATGAAACTTTTTTTACGTTGTTGGGGAGAAAAAAATTCCTACCCTCAAAAGAAAACTTCATAGCTTTTGTATCAAGATAAGCAAAATCGAAAAGTAGCATTGTGTTAGACATTTTATACCTCCATTTATGTAGTCAAGTTCGCCGGTCTTCAAAGCATCAGTCAAAATTGGGTAGGCAGTGACACTGTTATGTGAACAAGACGATCAATTCGGCATACTTGAACAAAAAAGAGATTTAAAGTATCATGCAAGTTATGTTTGATGGAGTCGGTTTTAAACATTCTGAGTGATGATGGTACCCTGTTGTCGGTGTGACAATTACATTTGCCTCTGCAAATATGTTCTTATGCACCTGCAATTGGCGATTCCTGCAGATATACCGAAACTCACTCAGGTATCTAGAATTGTTCCAAGTACTTTGTGAGCAGGTCATATATCTTCAAGAAAAACTAAGAATCGGAATTATGAGTTGGAATTGGAACATTAACCGCCAACACAATCTCGTGCAAAAACAGTGGCAAAATGAGCAATATGATGTTCTGTTATAAAATTCTCCCGGGGTACTGTCAGGAAACATCTCGTCTGATCCTACACGAGATTGTTGAAGTGTGATCCTGAATGAGAGTGTGAAGTCTTATGTGAACTTCCAAAAGTATCATCGTTCTACAACTTTTTATTATTTTGGGTGTCAGAATAAATTCAAAACTCTGCGGCACCGAGCCACCGCTGACAGGCTACCACGTTTTCAATGTTGAAAGCAATTGTGTTTCTGTTAGCGTGCTTGTCACAGCCATGGTAGAATTGGCGCGCCTCCTCCTAGCACACAATCCATTTGTACACAAGATGTGGATGCAACTAAACATTCACGAGCAAAACCAAGAGTTGATTCCAAATAAGCAGAAACTAGGAGGATCAGATTGCGTCAACACCTCTTATGTTCTTAGGAGAGATCCCATTTAGGCAAAAATAAAATAAAATGAAGGTTTATCTTAAGACTCTTGACCTCTAGAAGATTATGGAGGGTGGAGATCAGGTTCATAAATTCCCTTAGAACCCTATCCATGCACAGACTTTTGACCTCATTGTGAGAATATTGCTGAAGTCTTCAAAACTTTTACTCGCATTCATTCTACAGTTTTGGATGTGAATTTCACTAAACTCATGGTTTTTGAATTAGCCAAAGAAACCTAGGATAAGCTCTAAAAGGAATTTCATGATAATGGAAAAAAAGGCACATACAAATCCTGAATCTTAACACAGAGTTTAAGACTCTTAGGATGAGAGGGATAAAAACAATCAAGCAATTTACAGATAGGCCCACGAGGACTATAAATCAGATCAGATTAGGTTGATTGGGAAAGAGCTCAAGGATCAAAGGACTGTTGAGAAAGTTCTTGTGTTTATTTGAGAACCATGAGTCTAAGATCTCATTGTTGGAAGGCTCTAAAGACTTAAAAGCAGATTTACACTTGCCCAGCTGGTCAATACACTGCAGGCTTCGGAACTCAAATGGCAGATTAGGTAAAAGGAGGCTATGAAGACTATTCTTGGAGGAAAAGGCAAGGAAATTGGTTAATCAAGTGGCTCTAAGGCTCAAGGTGATAAAAAAGAGAAAGAGAAAAGGGAAGAAGCTTTTTTTAATTTTTTTTGATAATGGAGAGCCGATGCTGCATCATGATTCTGAAGGATCTCTGAACGTTCACTACAACTTAATAATCTAAATCTAGGCTGTAGCGTACCTTAGTTTCTGGGCCTTAATGTACTCCTTGCCATTGAAACCACCGTACACAGAAAGTGCTACCCTTGTATCCCATCCTAACTCTGCAGTGTTCCTGTCAGAGAATAAGTTAAACTTTAGCACCAGGAACTCCAAATCTCGACGGAATGAATCTGGTGAGCATACGTACATGCTTTCCAAATAAGAGCTAAGTGCTGTGCTACACTCAGATGCAATTGTTGTGTAATGCGCCAGGCGCATTGCTTCTATATCTGGTACCATCACCTCTATTGTCTTTCGCATAAAAATGCAACAAGAAGTTAGTAAACAAAAAATAATGGCGAAACAAAGAATAATGCACAATCCTGGTTGTGTCTAAATTCAAAGGGATTATATTTCTTGTTATACCTTCCAACCGTACTTTTCATAAAGCTGATCCAGTGCATGGGAACAACATATTCTGATGTCATCACTGCAATCATCGAACCACTAATTGAACCAATTATTGGTCACAATTTTTTTAGGAAAAATTGTTAGTCGCAATACGATTGATTCAAGCATGAATGTGGACATAAGATTAATAAATGAGTTATTCACCTTCCCATATCTTGCCATTCTGATTCTGGATGATGTACTTACAGACTTCAGCATCGGAAGATATAATTTTAGCTGATAGGTTCATGAAAAGAAGTCTCTTGTCAAATTTAATAGAACAGTTCTAGAGCTGTTCTGGAAGACTGAACTGTAAAGAAAAATGGGACGTGAATTTTGGACCCTGTTTTTTTCGATACTGGGAACATTGTGAAGAAGATCAGAAGTCCATAGATAAAACTGTCCGGTTGAGATTAGTTTTTTTTTTTTTTTTTTTTTTCCCTTCAGGCTATCTGTGGAAGAACTTCTACCTGTATGCTAGTGGGTTCAAGAGACGGAAGTTGGCCACTAATTGCCGCATACCTGAAAATAACAACTTGTTTAAGCTGTCACATAAAAATTGAGAAAAAGAGTCTCCAAAAATAGCCAAATCTCAATTGTTTAAGAAAGCAAACAGAGGATACTGACACAATAAGTGCATCCTCTATGGTGCCTGCTAATACTCCGACCATCCCAACTGTCCAGTTTAGCGGAAGAACACTGAACAAAAAGCAAATTTGCCTTCAAAGTCTGATAAATTCCTTAAAATAAGGGAACTTAAACAAGCAAGATTGAATTCATACTAAAACAAGCTCTCACCCAGAATGAGGTACACGCCCGAAGGTTGGTTTGAGACCAACAACACCACAAAGAGCAGCGGGCATTCTCACAGATCCTAAGTGATTAGAAGCGAAAGACACGCTTCTCTTAATATCCATTTTTGTAGATCATACAAATCAAGGAGGAAACATGATTATAGGACAGGCTGGCAAAATTTCAAATCTTTTCTGAACATTACTGGTGAAAAAATGATGCACAGAGCTGCATTTTAGTATTTTGACTAATAAAAGTAAAGCCACATTGGCTGAGAAGTTAAAACAAAAATCAGTAGCTCCTGGGCCCAAAGGTTGAAAATTTAGTTGAGGACAAGAGTAATGAGGTACCTCCTCCATCAACACCAAGGGCAACAGGACACAATCCTGCGGCCACCACTGCTGCAGATCCGCTAGAAGAACCTCCACAGATTCTTCCAGTATTATATGGATTTCTAGAAACACTGCATTCAAAGTAAGAACATAGCATCATCATCATCATCATCATCCTCTTTTTTCTTATGGATTTGGTACATGGTGAACCTTTTTCACATTTAAACTAGCAGAGAGGTGCTCTACCCATAGTGAGGATTTATTCCACTTGTTCCGGCTCCAAGCTCGTGCATATTTGTTTTCCCTATAAGCATGGCACCACACAATCTGAGGCGCTTGACGCAACAGGCATCAGTTGTGCAAGGTCTAACCTTGTGCAACCACTTTGTTCCTCCTAGTGAATTCAATGACATGGTTGGAATGAGTTTAATAGGGAGATATTAGAAAATGAGCAAGTTGACATATTTGGAGTTGAGCAATTTGGCATAGTCTTGAGTTACCCGTTGTCGGATATGGTGTACAATCCATCTCATCCTTTACAGCAACTGGGACCCCATCCAAAGCTGATATTGGCTCCCCTGTGCATTTTTTTATATGAGTTTTAGCTGGAGCATCATGTCCAAGGACCAGATGCAAAATCTTGGAGGAGAAGTATGTGTAAGCTGAAGGGCGAATCTTTATACTTTATGTAATGGTGGTAATGTAACTCCATTATAACCAAGAGGTTGGAAACAACCTTTTTTGGATGTATAAGCAAAAGCAAATAAACTTGATATGATGTAGACTCGATTAATATGATCACCGAATTCCAGTAAAGGAAGAGCGGAAAAGAATAGGAAGACCTAAAACTTGATAAAGAAGAGTTGTTTCCAAATCCAGTTAAACACAGCAACCAGCAGTAGCTTTTCCGGTTCTGCTGCCATGATAGGCAACTAACCAACACTGTTATCCGTTTCCTCTCTTGTTTTCCTTACTGCTGGAATGTGGTGACTGGTAACCCTGACGAAGCTAGAAGATGAAACCATTTTGTTTTAACCTGAAAGATTTTTAGCCCTGAAATTTGAAAGCAGTACCTCTTTCATACCGCAAAGTTGATTCTCTAGCCTGCCTTAAAATATCTTCCCGATTGTAAGCAATAAAGAACGCCATGTCCACAGGATGACCCGAAAATTCATGGATGGCAGCTATTAATCTCTCTGCAACCTGTACAAAGGTAATTTGGACCCCCAATGAACTTGTCAAGCAACAGAAAGGGATCACAGAAACTCGTTCGTTAAATTTATTTGCTAGTTCCAAATGCTTGCACGAATTACATTTGACTTTGAGTGATGACCAAACAACATTTCTTTTTTAACAGGTAAATAACCGAGACTTGAACTCGAGACCTTTAAGCTAAGACCCCAACTTCTATGGTTAGATAAAGTTTTAGTCCCATTAGCAAACAACATTATATAAGACGATGCGCATGCAAAGTCACTAAGAAATTAAAAGACTGCAATTCTGTTACCATGTAAGGAGTTATTTCGCCTGAGCTGTAGGCTCTAAAATAATCCATAACAGTATAGCGACGGAAAGAAGGCTTTAAACCGTTCACGACGTTTGGTGCAGATGCAGGGAGACAATCTATGGCCTGTTGAACTCGCTCAGGTGGCGATGAATCAGGACTCACGAGCTTGACTTCTTGTTCGTCTAACTCTGCAGTTACAAGGAGAAATCAGATACATGGAAAAACCAGTGCATCTTTCAAAGAAACTATCCGCCTTGTGCTGAGTGTAATTCTACTTCCTACTCTGTGCAGCACGTCAAGCTACTTGAAGGTTTCACTGTAATAACCCATCCAAGCACAGCATGCACTCTTCCAAAAGAACACATTTCAACACACCAAAATGTGTCCCAAAAAATTAAAATGAAAAACGTACGCACAGACCTGCATTATTTCTAGTTAGCGTCAAACTCGTATCATATACATTTCCAATTAATTTCAAAATTTCCATAAATTATACACATAATAATTTCAAAATTCATATTAATGTTCAATACTATTACACTAAATTGACTAATTAAAAATAACAAAAATATATAATGTCAAATTATTTTATAGTTTATGTTTTCTATTTTATTCTATTATATTGATTTTTAATATTGATTAATTTGGTAAATAATATTCTACTTTATTATTTTTTTGTTAAATATTATTATTTCAAAATTAACATGGTTGAATGAAAGTAATTAAATGAAAGTAATTAAATGAAATCGATTAAGATTAAGTGATTGATTGAAGTTAAATTTTTAATTATGAGTTAGATAGAATTACCCTTGACTTTTTTTTTTTTTGAATTGTATAATGTGAAATATTAATATTTCAAAATTATAATGTGAAAAAGAGTAATGAATAAATGCTAGAATTTTAATTATATTAAAATGTTAATAAAAATTATAAATTAATTTTTAAATTAATATCAAACAATAAAAATTATAAGAATTTAATAAAAGAAAATATAGTAAAATTAAAAAAAAAATCATTATATAAGTATTTTTTATTCAAATAGCTATTCAAAATTATCAAATTCATCTAAAATTCTACAATATTAATATAGATATATAAATATAAATATATCTAATGTATAACATACAAGTATATTCACATAGTACCCATATCTTAATTCTTAAAAATTGACGTATTCTAATGTCTGTTTTGTGTCGCACTTGTGTCCCGCGTCTGTCTATTTGCCGAGACTGCATCGTTATGGCATATCTGGCATGTGATGTGATTGAAAGGAACCTTTCGCCCACTACTTTTGGGCTTACGGACTTACTCATTGGGGAAAAAGATTGGGCCTACTACGTATCTGAATTTCGCAGAAATATGTTGTTTTCAAGAGTTTATGATTGGCTGGGCTGCACTACTCAGACGGTAAAAGGACTCACTCCAGAGCTATTCATTATCATCCGAAATCTAATAATAAAATCATAAGAGTTTTTAGTTTTAAATTTAAAATTTCATTCTTAGTTCCTATAAATTAATAATAATAATAATAATAAATCGAGGGAAAAAATTCTTACTATAAGAAATTAGGTCATGTGTTTTAATCTTGATGAAAAAAATATTATAATTTATAAAAATAAAAAGAATTATTCTCGTTATATATTTTAAATTTTTTAATGTAAAAAACAAAATAAAATAAAGAGAGAGAGAATGAAGAATGGTGCTGGTTAAGGTTGGAGAACTGACCTTCGAACGGATGCTGGGGGACATAGAGAGGTGCTTCCTCCAGCTCTGCATTACTTATGAGCTGCAAAAGTTTGACCATTATCAGTTTAAGTTAATTTTTAGTTCAAGAGTCAAATTATAGTTTTTGACCATGTCCGACATACCCTTTTGTTTTTTTTTAATTTTTTTTTTTTGTGGGGTTTTTTGGGTCCAACGCGGCCCCATTGAGATCATAAACTACATACAAGAAAGCTTGGTGAGGGTGAAGACAATACAAGAAAAAAGGGTTACCTTGCAAATAAGGTTGCTTCTCTTGAGTATGTGCAAGAGCGGTGCTCCGAAGATGGGGGACTCCAGGAACCAGACAAAGATTTTGACCAGAAATCCAGCCAGGCGCGGAGCTTCCAGAGCAGTTGCGAAATTTCAGACTGATGTTCTCAACTAAATGTACTATGAAGAGGAGTACGTAGGACCACATGCATACACGCTTAAGAGATTTACGGATATTCATATTCGTCGACATTTATGGTGAATACCAACTCTTTTTTTTTTATTATTTTTTTTTTATGGGCATTCAATGTCCACTGTCATAATGTAAATAGTATTATTTATTAACTTAGATTATTAAAAGACACCTAAAAAGAGAGAACTTACACACTTTTTTTAGTATAAATATTTTAGTGTGAGTTTTATTACCTCTGCCCTCAGCCATTGCTCAAAACAGAGAGCTTTTAGTGAGTCAATGTACTCAAATTAAATGATCCCCGCTTATACAAGTAACACATACAAAAGTGGAAAGAGTTCTGACCCTGGATCGAATAAAGACCCTGTCATAGCCAGAAGCAAGGAAGTGCAAAACAGTAAAACAGAGGATTTGCCATGGAAATGGCACATAAAGCTTTGGCCCCTTATGCTTGAATTAACAGAAAAATCAAAGATTCTGCTTGTTGAAACTTGAAATATTCCTGATGACTCTCTCGACATAAATGTTAGAGGATAGAAAGAATGCAAGGAAGAAAGAGAGAAATTCCGGAAACCTGGAAAAGAAAGGATCAATGCACCGAAACCTGATATGTATGCAATTCTAAACACTCAAAACTCTTAGAATTCGGAACTGAACCAACATTGTCCAAACAAACTTGCAAGTGACAGAAAGAGGAGACGAAGAAGAAGAAAACAAAGAAAAAAAAAACACAAAAGACTGAACAAGCAATAAGCAGTAAAGTTAACTGAATTATACATACTATATTGTGTGTGTGTGCGTGTATATATATATATATATATTGAGCAGGTGATGATAGTCAGTGGAAGCAGTCAATGCAAACCTTTAACATTGGCTTGAAGATAGGGCTCATCGCTGTGAGGGTGAAGATCAACTTCCTCCGCAGGCTTGTAGACCACGCCTTTCACGTTCAGCAAACCCATGTACTTAGTTTGGGCGTTGCACCCAATAAGCAGAGAATCAGCCTAGTGAGCAAGATTAACAAGTGACACAGATTAAGGAACAGAGGGAAAGGACAGTGAGGGGGCGGGCCAAGGGGACACAGAGAGGGACAGCGAGAGAGGGAGTATTTATAAGACGAAGACGAAGATTGCAAGAAAACGTGTAGTAATTTGAATCATTGTTTGAGAAAAAGTAGTTGCAACCGACTCAAATTTAATATGACCACTCCATGATTAATGGGTATTTTGCATATAGAAATTTCCCTTGTGCGAATGAAGAGTGACGGAGAGGGTTTTCATTGAAATTTGTTGGGATCTGGTTTGAGGACGTCAAATAACTTCCTCCAACCGACGTTCGTTGTCTTGGCGGTAACGACAAAGTGAATTTTGGTTGGAAGTAGAGAGCTGGAAGAAAATACCCATTATGCGCCGTCTGTCCTGGTGAGTATTGGTTTGGCAATATCTAGGACGGCTAAACTTCTTCGCATTTCCCACTCTCCATAGGCAACATTGCACATATCTCCACCATGCACATGTGACATACGAACGAAGTCCCACCGCAATCATGTCTGCGAAGGTTAGACTGCCTCTGCCGAGCAATTATGTCCACGAATGTTAAAGACCCCCCCCTCTGCTAATGAGCTTATTTTGGTGAGTACTTACTTGCAACAACGACTACATGTGACACTTGGCGTCCCTTCAACCTGATCGAGTGCTGATACACCGCCGTTGTGGCGTCTGAAGGAACCATACATCTCTGTCCCTACTAACCATTAAGCGTGTCGCCTTGCCGGACCAACTAGCTGGCATGGGGTAGTACAATATCGAACATTATATTATAAAATAGCTTAGACCACCATATTTTGTATTGTGTTTAACAAGCATGTGACAACCTATATTAACTAAATAATATAACTTGTTAAAATGATTTTATTTTCTTTATAATATAATTTACTCTTTTTTATTATTTATTTTTATTCTTTTATTACTAATAACTAAAATTAAATTTCTTTATTTCTTTATTTTTTATTTTTTATTCATTTCTTTCAATCTTCTTTCTTTTATCTTACTTTCAATTTTACATCTATCTTTTACCTTTATATTTTTCTTTCTCTCACCCTTTTAGTTATTTCCTTTTTTCAATCTTTCTATATCTTTCTCTCTCTCTCTCTCTCTCTCTCTCTCTTTTCTCTTTCATTTCTATCTCTCACTTCAATCTTTTTTTCCATTCTTTTACATCTCTTTATTACTTTTTTCTTTCTTTCTCTTTCATGTTTATCTCTAAATTCTATTTTTTTTCATTTCTCTCTCTCAGCCACTCTTTTCTCTTTTTTTCTTATTTTTCTTCTTTCTCTTTTATTTCTCTCTCTCTCTCTCTCTCTCTCTCTCTCTTTCTTCTTTTCCCTTTGTCTTCTATTATTCTCTTGTTTCCTTTTCTCTTCTTTTTCTATATTTCTCTTTCATCTATATTTTTCTCTGAAAGATGAAGCACATAAAAAGATATGGAGAGGGAGGGAGGATGATATAAAAGAAAGAAAAAATTGAAACAATGAGGTGAAGAAAAGAGAGATGCAAGAGAGATGTGGAGTGAGAAAAACGACAAAGAATTAGAGAAACAGGGAGAGACATGGAAGAGAGACGCGGGGACAAAGAGAAGAGAGAGAATTATAGAGAGAAAGAGGTAGAAAAGAGGGAGCTAGAGGCAGAGCAGGTAAGAGAAAAGAAGGAGAGAGATTAAGATAAAATGGGTGAGAGAGAGACAGAGAGAGGGGGAGTGGCAGTGGTAATAGTGATGGTCTTAGGGTCATTGCAGGGATAGAAACAAGCCCCCCAATGATTATAGTGGTCGAAGCAATGACAAGTATAAATATGAAAAATGAGAGGAGGGTTTTAGCTAATATTATATATTTTTTGTTGATGATATTTTGAAAAATAAGTTAAGTCTATATTATGGAATAATCTAATTCATAAAAGATATATGTGATAGTAATAGTACTAGTTCATGAATATAGGATAACAATCCTATATTTGTATATCTTAATGATCTATCTAACATATGACATAATCAGATAAGAATAGTTTATCCTATACTATCCCATACTATACCATATACTAAACATATTTTAAAATATTAAGCTCACTATTACTCTGTTGGAGAAAATTCATTAATTGAATTTGTAATTCTATAAGTTGGCCTTTTTTTTTTTTTTTCAATTGGCCATAAGCAAAGGTGACAAATAAATTGATCGAGTTGTTTCAAATTTTAGGTTGATATGAGTTTTAAATACTCAAGTTTTAGAATTCATTAAATTTCAAATATTTCAAATTTTAGGCCATGTTAAATATATTTTATTAAAGTTTCAAGTTATATTGATTTCAATTTGAGTTGGATTACAAGTTATTAATTTTGTTCATTCTATACAAATCAGATCAAATCAAGTTTCAGCTAAATTAAGATCAAATGAGCTTTACCAGCTCTAGCCATAAGAGGGGATTATGCGTCATGTACATTTACGACGAACTTACATGGAAATTCTGCTTTTTTAGATGTCATTCATAGTACATTGTTTCTTTTTATAGGTCTATGTCTTTTAGGTCAAAGAGATTCGGTGGAAGAATGATATATCAATCTTTTTCTTAAATAAATCTATAAATATTAAGAGTCTCCTTATTATGATGCAAGGTCCCCATAAGTAATAGAAACTTATATTTTTTTAACTTTATTTTTTTTTTTGTCAAATTGACACAAAAAATATAGGGATTAACAAAATATATAAACATGCTATTTAAAGCACAATTAGTTGGAATAATTTTGTTGTAATTTTTAAATTTTGTATTTAAGTTCTAATGACTTTGTTCTATTTTTTTTTTTGGTTTTTCAACCTCTTTTGTGACCAAAAAACAAAAACAAAAAAGCTTCTCACACATTTTGACTTTTTGTTAACAGCCAAAAGATTTTTTTTTTTTTTCCAATTAAAAGATCCATTAAAGCATAGGATACATAAATGAGGGTAGTTCCCTCCATCCCATAAATCATATGCTCCTTTCTAGAATTAAAATTAAAGATGTCGAATATAAAGATATAAATTTGTAATCACTCAATTATCTCCTAAAAAATAATAAAAGATATCTTTTTTTTTTTATAGTGAAACTAGAGGTGAAAACCTTAAACTAAGTAGTTAAATAATACACTATTAATGTCCTCAAATAAGATTAAAGTAACCCTTAGCAAAGGATCTTAGCGAAGGATGTTAGAGAAGTGATAACTCATTTATTGAGAAAGTGCATATAAAGCCACCAATCTACTGCTCAATTTCCTTCCCAATAGACATGGTACAGTTGGACATTCTATCCCATCCCATCTTCATAATATCTTTACAGCTAGCAACCAAGTTAGAGTGCAAATGGGTCATTGGAACTCACTTAAGAATTAGCTCACCTGCCAACTCAAAGTCCGATTTAAGATAACTCTATAATGTCCTTGTTGCTGGGCAAACTAGAGCCCTTAAAGAATACCTTATATTTCTACAGCAAAATTAGAGCAAAACAAAGCCACTAAGCTAAGAACCTTTATGATCATAAAGCAACCCCCCACGCTTACCAAGCTTGACTATCCATTAATTGATGATCCAAATTAACTTTTATTGGTCCCAAAAATACTCAAGAGGTATATAAACTAAGTTGATGAAAGAAATGTGTTTATAATGTGTGTAATGTGATAAATAAAATGGTTGAAATGAAAAAAAAAAAGTTAAATAGTGTTTAAATGGATTAATGTAATTACAAAAATTTATATAAATACTTATATTGGCTAAAGATATGAAAATAAATCAACCAAATTTAATTCACAACATTGGCAACTAACTAACATCAAGAAAATTGTAGAATAATTAAAATGTATTATGATGAAAAATTGTTAAATGTGTGAGTTTATAAAATATAAAAATAACTAAAGGTAAAAAATGTAACACATAATAATTTATAAAGATTCAAAACTCTTATTCCATCATCCTTTCCCCAAGATCATTATTTTAGGAGTTTCAAATCCATTATTAAACTCCCTAGCATAAAAGAAACTAACTATAACAATAAATATGATCTTCAACCACAATTTCACAAAAGTCTACAATCTTATTATAACACATTTACACAAATATGTTTCTCAAGTTCTCAATTCTTAATTTTACAACATTAAAATGTTTACAAAATTTTCTTTAAAGTTTCACTTAGTCCTAACAAATTTTTGCTCCTATGTACTCTTGATTTTTGGACAAAAACAATTTAATATATGTTTTGTCAAGGGTTAGGAGGTTTTATTTTCCTTCAATATAAGTGTTTGTACATACACACACAAAAGAAAGAAAGGTCAATTGGAAGTACTAGCCATTGGATTATAAAAGATAAATTTCCATTAGAGATTTAAAACAATTTGCCTTGGTTATTTGAAGCATGTAGTCATTAGTTGATTAAAGCAATTTACCTTGGTTGATTATAATAGAGATACCAAGAAAATAAAAAAAAATGGATATGTTGGATAAATGTTAGACTCTCAATATTTATAAAAAATAATGAAAACTTTTAATTAAAAGGTATTTTTAGTTTGAAAACTAAAAACTTAACTATTCTTTTAAATGAACATGAGTTAGGAATAAGAGAACCAGTTTTGGTAATTTGTTGATCATATTTGACTATATAAAATTAAGAATATAACGTGGATATCACAAGATTAAGTGGGAAAAGGTGTCACATAGACACTTTTTGTCCAACCCATCAAACATTCTAAAAGGAAAAAAATAAGTTAAATTAAGCCATCATAGGCTACCAACGTTATTCAACCTTCTTTGTTGTCAATATAAGGCAATGGAAGGTTTTAAAAGCATGCAAAAGTATTTATATGTAGAGACTTTCTATAAAGAGCACTAAAACTACCTAAAGACTTTTGAAAAAGACCTTCATAAATGTTTTTTTTAGAAAACTTCATGAAATAACTAGGACAATCCATTTTAAGACATTCATTTAAGGTGGAGTAAGTATAAATAAGTCACTCTTTGCATTTGTACAACACATTTACACGATTTGCTCACTCAATAAAGCTCTCACTTATAAAAATTTTTTGTACTTTTTACTTCTTTAATATTTCTAACTCCTTTACTTACCTTTCAACACTCTCTGTTTATTTTCTTAAACTCTCTAAGATTTACTTAACTAATCTTCACTTATAAGATCAACTAAGTGTCGATCAAGATCTAAATCCATGATAAGGAGCAATTTTTCCTTCATTTTTACCTATTTTAAAATGAGATATAAATTAGTTAGTTATTAAATATCAAGTAATTGTCTTTTAGTCTAACGGTCACATCTTTTAATTGTAACTTATAAGTTTTTGTTCAAAACCCATCACACATAATTTTTAGTTATTTCTTATAATTACATTTATTAGTTTGTGGGTTAGTGGGTGTAATAAATAACTATTTGGTACAATTAGACCAATAATGACTGGTTTTGATCAACATATATATTTCCTTTTATTTTAGAAAACCCCAACATTTTTCAATGCCTTCCTTCTTTGGGTTAAAATTAGGTGACCAAAGCCACACTAAAATGTAATATCCTGTAACATGGGCCACCATTTAAAGTAAAGAATCTTCTATACACTCAAACTTGGCAAGATAAAATTTATTACCCAAGTCAATAAGATTAAAGACGTCCTTAGGACACCATATCTACCTGAGTCCACGTAACAAGAAGCCATAACCCATAGTCTTCCCTAGAAGTTAAAGTATCAAGGTTTCTCGCCAAGGTTCTTAGGGATCCCACTTTTTGGCAAAAGAAAAAAGGACATTGGGGCAAGCAAGGGTCCCATTGTTTATTTCATTGTCAGAGACCAAATCTGTTTTCTCTTCAACATTGATGTTAGCATTCGAAAACTCAGAGTCTGGTGCAGCTTGCGAAGCTGCCCTATCATGACTAGATATCTTGCTTTTGCCATCAGTATCATGATTATTTAAGCTATTAAGATCAATCCCTTTGATTTCTAAGTCTTTTAGATTAAAGTTGCCAAACATTGTCCTAATTTTCTTATTGCGACGAGGTAGGAGGTTAGTCTCCTTAGTGGTGATCTTAAGAGTGTTCTTTATTATCCATAAATTCTCTCTCTTTCTTTTAGGGAAAGAAAAGTTCTCCCAGGTTTTAGCAAAACAATATATATCTTTAAGAACAATAAAATAGCATTCTATCGATGTTTTATATACATTATTATCAATGAGCTGAGCTAAGTCAGACTAGGCATTAATCAAAATTTTATTCAAATTAATAGAGATTTATTTGTGCTTAAACCCAGTCCATATTAAATTTTATATTTTGAACTTGAGTTTAATCCCCGATTTATATTAGGCCTCAAGGCTAACCTAAATATTTACTTATCTTGTTTAATAGAAAATAATATATCACTTAAATAAACATTTTGGTTAACAATTTAAAATATATAGTCAAAAAATAAAACTTATCTAGCTAATAAGAATTAAGAATATAAGCTAAACTTATCAATTAAAAAATTAATAAGGAGACTTTGTGACTTTAAGGCTTTTACAGGTTTAAGATTTGTTAAATTTATATTAACTTCTCAAATGATTTTTTTTTTGTGTTTTTATCTAAAGATTAGCCAAATTAATATTCGTTATTACAAAGCTCACTATATGCGTGCATATATATACATATATCTACACCTTAGGCTTCAAGCTATGCATTATGCAAGCTTTATGTTTTTCTTTTTTTTTTTGTTAGTTAGAATTTATTTAAAATAAATCATTATTTCAAACATGAAAGAAAAAGAAAAGGTGACATTTTTAATTCTAATTAAAAATCTTATTAGGAAATGATGACACTTAATTTTGTTCTCTATAATTAAGAAGAAAGTTTCTCTTACATTGTTAACTAAATTATTAATTTTAATAAATAGATGTGAATGACAATTAGTTTTAAGTTACATTCATGTGTGCTAATTCTTTTGTTAATTAAATGCATTTATCATTTTGATTATAGTGAAGTCCATGCATGGAAACCATATTCAATACATATTGTGACAGGATCAATTACTTTCTCCTTAAAATGTAGCATGTTAGGGTGTGCAACTTACGTTTATATGACTTAAGATCTCTCTTTTCCTATTTGATGTGGGAGTCAAATCATACTTAAAAACTAACTCATTACTCTAATACGCTTATCTGTCATATTCTCTCACACTAAATTCATTGACGTCCTCATCGGGAATTAGGGTCTCCTCCTGCCTACTTTTTCCACATAAAGCACTTGGTGGAAGATATTAGAGTTGGGATTAGGTTGGCTTTGATATTATTTATTATGGACCCATTACTTTCTCCCTATTTCCCTAAAAAGTAGCCTGTTATGGTGTACAGTGCGCATATTTATATAACCCAAGGTTCCCTTATTTTTATCCGATATGGGACTCAAGTCTTACCTAAAGACTAACTCATTGCTCTGATATGGTCGTTCGTCACATTCTCCCCCACCGAATCTATCGATGTCCTTATCAAGAATCAAGGTCTCTCATTGCCTACTCCTTTCACATGAAGTGCTTAGCGAAAGAAACTATAATCGAGATTAGGTTAACTATGATACCACTTATTATAAATTCATTACTTTCTCCCTAAAAAGTAACTTGTCGTGATGTGTAGTGTCTACGTTTATATGACTCAAAATTCTCCTCTTTCTATCTAATGTGGGAGTCAGGTTATGCCTAAAAACTAACTCATTACTCTAATACATCTGTCTGTCATATTCTTACCCACCGAATTTATTAACATCTTTGTTAGGAATTAGGGTCTCCCCTTTCTTATTTCTTTTACATGAAGTGCTTGGTGAGAGATATCATAATTGAGGTCAGGTCGACTTTGATACTACTTATCACGAGACCATTACTTTTTTTTCTAAAAAGCAGCCTATCAAGATATGTAGCAACCATATTTTGGTAGTCTAAAATCTTACTCTTCTTATCTAATATAAGAGTTGGGTCGTACCTAAGAACTAATTTATCACTCTGATATGTCTATTACATTAAGTTAATTCTTAAGAGTAGGCAATAAATTAGTCTGTAAATACAACTCAACTCTTATATCGAATAAAAAGAAAGAGATTTTAAATTATATAAATATAAATACTACAAAACCTTAATAAATTACTTTTTAAGAAAAAAATAATGGGTCCGTAAGAATAAGAGCAATGAGACCAACCACAATCCTTAAAATCGCTACAGGTCTGGGACCTTTTATCTAACCACCGACAAATTACAATATCATTGCCAACAACTTTTTCCAGTCCCTAGAGTCAGATTGCAACCGCGCAACCTTATTTTGCAGGCATTTAATTTGTTTTGTCAAGTGTCAGTCCTTCTGTTCTCTAGCGGGCAATTCATTGCTTCACCTATTGTCACTGGGGTCATAAAATAAAATAAATAAAATTGTAAGGGATTCGTTGCTGCAAAATTACTAGTTCAGACAGCCCCTAGAAGACGGAATTCGGAAACATTGAATCTCTCCACAATCTGCATCTTTTTTAATACATTCCTATATCCTATCTGGGTATTCTTTTATGCCAATAACGGATAAAAATGTCAGTTTTCTTTCTTTTTTTTTTCTGATGAAATATTGTGATACGTTCAAGTAAGTCAAGTAAATTCCAGGGTCCGCCAGAGCAGATTTTATAAATAATAAGAGCAACATGTTTTTCGCTGCAATGAAAATGTAATTATATATTGATTTTTTTATTTTTGTTTATTGATATCAATTTTAGTTGTAGATGCCATGCGAATCTTTCTTTTTTCTTTTTTCTTTTTCTTTTTTAACGCTGAAATTAAAATACATATTTTCTGAGAATACATATTTAAATTCAACCTTTTCCTAAAAAATTTTTCCTGTGGACGGTGGGGGGTTCCACGTTATGATTTGTGGTGGCAATTGTCTCCGCTCCAAAAAAAAAAAAAAAAAAGTAATATAATGTACATAGTGTTAAAAAGTTTGCTCCTACTCAAAATTTTCTCTTGCCTTTACTCAAAATTTGACATTATTAGGTTGAATAATCTAAAAAACTTCAACCAACATGAATCATCGAAGCTTATTACATCAATAAGGTTTAAAATAAATAAAAATAAATATATACTAAAATATAATTAAATATAAATTAAATTATATTTATTTATCTATCGTGTTATAATTTTAAAAAAATATAAAAATGAAACATACTTTTAATATATATGTATAAGATTTTATATTTTAAAAATTATAAAAAATATAAACAATGATGTCTTAATTCTTACAAAATAAAAAATTTTTGTATACTATGCATAACTAATGTAAGTAAAATTTGCATCAACAGATAATATAGTCTTTATTGGAGAATTTCATAATTAGCCTATCGAAATTTCAATATTATTCTTTAAATATTTTTTAATATTAATTTATCAACTACACATAACCTTGATTGGTTGACTGTAATTTTTGGATACGTCATTGCCAACTGAGCTATGCATAGGTGGTTGATTGTACCTATTTCTAAATGACGGCTATTTATTGTACCTATTTAGTGTACTCGGCCAGTGTAACAGAGGCAACTTCTTGTCTTAGTCGTTAGCCAATGACAGCAGAACGAATTGTTAAAATCCTCTGGTGATTTTTTTTTTTTTTTTTTTTTGGGTTTTTTATAGTTAGCATAGGGCTTGATCCCTTGGTCTTAGAACTAGGAATTTTGTCCCCAAATCAAATCATTGAAGAGGTTAACGCTAGTCTCTAGAATCCCCAAAACATTGATAGTCTTGCACGCAAGGACTGATCCTCTGCCGGCCTTTAGCAATCCTCATTTCAGTTGGAGAGGGAATTTTTGGAAACTGAGAGCCAAAACTCCATTGGTAAAAACGATAAAAGCCAAGTATGTCGAAAAATAAAAATAAAAATAAAGGGTAAAAGCCAAAGTGGACATTTTATTATTATTATTATTTGGGGTCGATCGGCTCTTAACTACAAAACGGGACTTCTATGAACATTTTCTTCTATTAAAGTTGTATGTCCACTAAGCAATATGTTAGAAAAATATAGAAAAACAATAAATATAGATATAAAGAAAAAAAATTAAATAGAAAATATAAACAAAAAATGAAAGTGTGCAAAACACTGACTCAATAAATAATCTATCTAAATGCATCAAGTTATAGTCATTATTTTTTTAAAAAAATACAATATAACTTTTTACTAAATATGCATTTCACAAGTAACATTATAATAATAACATAAATCCGATTAATTCAATAATTTTTAAAGAAGAAAACTAGAGAGTAGGAGAGAATACTTAAAAGTCGATGCATTATGGAAGGATAATGAAAGCCTCATTTATAATGTTTTTTGATGATTTAAAAGTGGAGTAACGTAGACGAAAGTAATGGCTTGTAATAGTTATCCGTTCATTGCTTTCCAACCGTCAAAAAACCAAAACAACCAGTATACCAACAGCAAAAAAAAGACCAGTTTTGGCCAACAAAGATATGGTAAAGTCCAAAAACGTGGCTTGGAGGTAAATTAACCAAAACTGATTAATTACGTGAAGTTACATTTAATCTCTTTCGTATTCAATTGAAATCTGAAATTTTCTTTTCTTTTTTTTTTTTGACATTTACGTGAAAATTTTATTGATTTTTTTCCTCTCTTTATGTGAGATTTGAAACAAATATTGTCTTAAATAACATGGGCAACAGGTTTCTTGTTCGAGAGTGTTTTGAAATACACAATGTTGGGGTATTTAATCTTTTGGACGAAACCCGCACCGATGTCTCCCCGGGAGGGGCAGAGGGCAAAAGGTAGTATTACGCAAATAGCCCGAAAAGTAGGTGTTGTGAAGTGGCGGCGATGTTAGTGAGGCCAACTTGTCCATTACCGAGGCCAGGACAGCGGGAACTGTCCAGATTGATAATTGGACGTGCCGCTTTAGTTAGTTAGCAGTCTGCCTCGAAAACAACATTTCAACGTCCCGTCTTCAAAGCAACCACACGGTAACGTGCAGATCGCTTTCTTCCCTTTTCTCTCTCTCTCTCTCTCTCTCTGTGTCTTTTTTTTTTTTTTTTTGTTTCCCCTCTCTATTAATTGCCTTCCACTTGGCCCCAAACTCAAACTCGAACTCGTAGAAACGACCCTGTGTCGCTGGGAGTCGAGCTTCACTAACTAGTCTAAAGGGAGAGACCCTTTTTAAATCTCCTGTTTTTTTTTTTTTTTTAATCCCTCTGATCTAATTAAACGGAATGTTCTGTTCATTGAACAATGAGAGACCCTTTTTGTTTTTATTTTATTGGGGGGGGTGTCATGGGAGACCTAGTGGACTGGAGGACGGAACAGGGATGCAGTCTGCGTATGATTTAGGACTAAAAGAAGCTTTGTCTCCATCAGTCACTTGGGCTTCTACCAGCCAGACCATTCCTTTTGCTCTCCGGCCTTAGCCCATCACTCTCCAACACACCCCCCTCGCCAGCCATAAGGTTTCATTTCATAGCACGGTATTATAGAACTTGGTTTACGCCCCCTTGTTAATTTGCATTCAGTCTCTTTCTTTCAATTTCATTTCAGTTCAATCTCTTATCAACGAAGCCTAGCAAATTACTGTCGTTCAGCTCAGCTCAGTTGTATCGTCTCATACGTGTCAAGGGAGTGAGTTAATGGTGTTAAAATGCGACCAAGTGTGACTTACAGCGTGTAAAAATTTTATCGCTCGATGACTTGTGCATTCAAGTCGCCATAACAAGTCAAAAGAAGCGCCATCCTTTCTATTGGCTTCTACCCCGTCCATCTGCATGTGGGTTGAGACCATTTCTTTCAACACTATGGTCTTCTCCTCCCCCGCACCCCCCCCATTTAGGTTGGTTGTGGCCCGTAAAATTGAGACAAATGATCATTGTAGCTCAACGATCAGACTGGTAGTAACATCGCCAGTCATCGCATTCATCCATTCGTATGATTTTCAAGCCGCCAGATTGTGTTCTTGCTTTCCACCACCTCTTGAGCAGAAAATTATTAACAAAAACTTTACTGAAATGCAATTATTTTATTACCGTGCAATTTACTACTAATAATAATAAAATGATGAGTCACATTATACTTCAATATGAAAAAGTTAGAAAATTACAAAATCGATAGTCTTTATAAGTTCCTAATAGAGTGAACAAGAATATCAATGCTAATTATTATATTGTTGTCATATAATATGTGTAATGTCATCTCAAATACAATCCATAAGAAATAATTAATTTTGACCAATATTAATCATTTTACATAAATCTAAAGTATTATTTTTACTATTATCTTTGACGTCAACATATTGTAAGAAAAAACTATTTAATTGTCTATACATTTTAATAAAATTATAAATTATATAACAAGTATATAACAAGTAAAAACAATATATATTTTTTTAAAATTCATATCAAAGTAATTAAGAAAGAATTGAAAATCTTATTTTTAATACTCAAAATATTTTTCAATTACATTGTGTAACCATAAATGTATGCAATTAAAAATTTTCACTTAGCCTTAAAGTCTTTATTATACTTTGTAGTCATGCAAGTGATAATGTTGTGTATAAGGCGTACGAAACTTAAGCATGTTAGTATATCTAGAATAAGCGAACTAATATTTTCACTATACAAGTATCAAAAAAGCATATTTTGACTAAGACATGGTTTTTATAAGCACTCTAACATTATTATTGTTCCTTCTCCACTCTTTAAATTTCATATCAAAAGAGTATACACAAACTATATTTTATGTAGTTGTAATCTCTTTTCGTGAAATAGGATTGTTAAACAAGTGAAATGCAAGTATAAATATGAGTGTTATCTATTTTCTCAACACAATTCAGTTAAAATTTAAGATGAAAAAAAAAATCTTATTATTACAAATACTAATTACAAATGAAAAATCTAATAGTAGAGACTTTAACTTGAAAAAAAGATAATATTTCAAGTTAGTTCTAATATTCAATGAAATTTCATTAAGATTTGGAAGAATAATATAAATCTTAATGAATGAACAAAGTGCTTTTAGATCCCTTTTGAAGTGCTTGCAAATGATGTTAATTAAATATTTAAATTGGTTACCAATAACACATTGTTGCTCAATTTGACCAACAATAATGATAGATATTGCCAATTATTCTTGCACAAAAAAGTGCCTTGAATTAGATAATAATCTTTTCTTTTTCACTTCTTCACACAAATTAATAAATGTTTCTCTATTTATCCTAAATAAGTTAACACATGTGTTTAGAGAACTATTCAAACTCTCAACCACCCACTCATAACTAGTTAACTTTGGAATTTTTTATGGTTAGGGCTTATTCTAAAATTGAAATTCAACTTCACCAAATGTTTAATATACATTTATAAATTTTGAAATATTCTTTTATAGACTAAAAGTAGTTCTTCAATATTTTGTTTTCATTATATTTATCTCTACATTCTTTGATATAAGTTTTATTAATACATAAAAATTAAAGATACTAATTCATCATTTATAATAATCTTAAAAGATTGGAGCCAAATTTAACAACCACTAACATTCAAACTACTTGCATAATTGTGTTTCTAATAGCATTAAAATAAATAAATTCAAAGTATAACAATAATATAACTTAAAGAGAATTCATCATTTATTAAAACTTAATCTTTTTTATATTTATGATTTTTAAGAACATAATTATATATCTTTTTATTTCATTAAACAATTATTTCCTTTACATATACAACTACATCTATCCAATCTAAGGCATCTAATGCCTTAATGCATGTTTTAAAAGATTAAACATGAGAATTTATTGGCATAGTGTTGTTAGCAATAAAAGTTTGTGAATTTTCATTATCTTCTTCTCAAATAACTTAAACTTTTTCTTTAAATTGTCTCTACTTATGGTTAAAACATTTACAACTATACTTTGAAACAAATCTTTTTCTTTTCATTTAGTTATTCTTAAACTAGTATCAATCATAACTTTGTTATCCTAATAAGCTTTATCAAGATCATCCCTATTGTCTTTAAGCTCATCATTTCTCTCATTATTATCTTCTTTTTCATTAATAAAAAGACTTTAGGTTGAAGCATGGATTTGTATTCCAATTGTTAATGTATCTCTAAAAATGAAGCATAACTTCAAATATTCCAACCACCCTTCTTTTGAAATCATTTTGCATGTTTGATCACCAATAAAAAAAAGGTAATATCTAATGGTTAATTATAAATGATAATAAAATTTAGGATCAAATAATATAAAGAATAATTTTAAAATAAACAATTATTTACCTTAAACATTTTTTTTTCATTTTTCTCTATATATCAAAATTATTTTTTTAATAAAAAATAACAAACTCCTATTTGATTTATGATTTTCATAAAATAACCATGTTTTTACTTCATTATAAATACTCTTCATAGTAGTAAGAGTAAAGGTAGTAGTTTTTCTAATATCCTTTTCACCTTTTCCTCCTTTAAAGAAATGAAAAGATTTTCAACTCTATCTGACTATGGACTATCTTATTTAACTTTAATAATCTAATCTTCGCTTACATGAATAGGTTAATTGGAATTTGCCATCTAGATATTCATTATAACAATTATATTTAATGTGAATTAAAACTATATTTAATGTAAATAATTAAATATGTGATACTTAGACTTTTAATTTACTAGTCAATAAATTTGGGAGCAAATATAATCATAATAAGTTAAATCTTAATTTTCAGCCATTATAGTAGTACAAGAGACAAATAGAGGTTTAAGATACATATATTTTACAAGGAAGTTTTTAGATAATTAGATAGAAAAATGTTTTACTTAATAATCATTAAACTTTAGAGACCTTTTTCAAAAGGCAAAAATTGTTAAATCATAAAAGCTCTATTTTAAAACTTAAGTGTAATTTCTAAAACAAAGAGCATAAAATTAACACAAAATAAAAATAGAAAAAAACTCATAAAAGTAATGGGCAACCAAATATGGGCCTTAGCATTATGTCTCAACGTTAGCAAAAATGCTATAAAGGTAATACTGAAAATCATGTTATGGCTTACAAAAAAAGAGCCAATGAATATCATGATGCCATGATAATAATTTACAAAATGCCATTTTAAATGTCATCTCAAACAAAAAGGAGAGTTATGGAGTATCAAGATGCCCAAGACAATAATTTACTAAAGTGTAATTTAAAATGTCATATCAAACAAGTCATAGTATGATTCAGGAACAACACTATAAGGAGAGAGAGCATGTCAAAAAGAGTAAGAGAAAGAGAGACTTTACTCGAGGAGAAAGATCAACATTATGAGAGATAGAGCAATTTTAAGAGCAACAGTGAAAAGCATGCCAAGAATTAGAAAAGCTTACATATAAAAACTAAAATTAAAGTCAAAAGAAAATGAAATTAATAAGGGGATTTTAACAATTACCTTACATTTAATGAGACCAATCCAAATCAAACCCTAATTTTTCAATTGAGGAAAGGACGAAAAGAAGAAAGTAAGAGGGCTAGCTGATAACAGCATACCAACGAGAAAAAAAAGAGCAAAAATGGTAAAGAAATGAATAGACAAAGAGAGAAAGGGAAGGATAAAGAGAGAATGAGGTAATAAAGAGAGAGAAAGGAATGAATGACTAAGAAAAAGATTTAAGACAAAGAGACTAACAATTTAAAAATTATAGTGGTTTTAGAAAGATATTAAAAAAAATTTAATTTTTTTTAATCTAAGAAGTGCTTCTTTTTTTTTTATCCAAAAAAATTTAAGTTTTATTTGAATACACTTTTTATTTTTTAACTTAAAAAAATAGAAAATAAAAATCACAATATTACTAAATATGCCTTTAGTTTCACATTCAAGTCAACTTAATCAAATGTCTGAATGATTTGTATTTATTTAAACTAATGATATCATCAATATTTTCATTTTATTGAATCATAATATGAAAAATTATTTAATGAAGCATGTCAACCTAATTCCTATAGTAAAAGCACATCATTCCCACCTAATAATTTTTTGAGGGATGATAAATCATCAAATTTGGTCAAGATGATTATATTTAGCTAATGTCTCATTACTAATTGCAATTGTGTATAAACAAAAGAGAGACCAATTAGAGCAACTCATGTCAATTGTATAACAATTATAAAGCAATTGGCACAAATTTTATTAAATAAACTTACAACCAATGTATAAAGGTTATCATATTAGCAAAACATGACCATGTTATTAAAAAGAATGAGATAGAGAAAAAAAGAAAATAACATAAGAGATAGTATATGAAATCATTTTATCTAAGGGTAAGTTACATAGAAATAACATTGTTATCTAATAAGGTTAATGTTTTTAAACTTATAAATGAATAATAACAAAACATTAAAGTAACATAGACTAATATGATTAAAAGAAAGATGATACAATTAATGAAGTGACTTAAAAGATAAAACCCACAAATATTTCATTAAGTCATTATTATTGTCTCACATTATTTGTCACAAAAAAAATTATGAGAGGTAAATGTTAGTTCTTAATTTAATTTAAAAGGAGAGTAAATTAAGTTTAAATGAACAAGGTCATTTAACACTTACACTAGCCTAACTCCAAGTCAATCAACTACAATAATAAGAAATAATAAATAATCACAAGTAATATAAACTAGTAAAAACAGAACAAGTAAATAAAAAAAAACGAGAGAAATAATGTATAATAATTTATAGTAATTCAGCTTAATCGAGCATTTATGTTCACTCTTAAAATTCTTTCTTTAAGAGTTCAATCCACTAACCACTTCATTTTTTGGCAAGTAAAGGAAACTTTTAACTCTTTAGATCTTTTGATCTTAAACTTAAAAAGTTTTTATAAAGTTTTACACAAAAACTAATAGTTCTTTTTAACTTTAAAATACACTTGCTCTTAACACTTTTCAAACTAGAATACTCCTAATATTTTCACAATTTTAATTTTTTTCTCTTTTTTATTACATATTAAAGTTCTCTAACTTTTTTCTCTTTTTTAATGTTTTTTAAAAAATAAATCCTAAGACACTTTTATAAACTTTTAAGGTTAAGCTAATTGTTATGATTGAGATATATTTTCATAAAAGGAGACAATTAAAATCTAAAACTAAATTTGTAAATTTCTTCTTTTGGGATATTAGTTAATCATAACATTTTGGCCAATTGACCAAATTAAAGTTTCTATAACTTTTTAACTTTTTGTACTTTATACTTGTCTATCACATCAATTAACTAACTAGTTTAGTCAAAATCTCTTAAACTTTTCAACATTTTACAAAAAATTTTTAATATTCTGTAGGCTAAAACTCTTTTACATGTCTAGTTGATCACAATGATTAGTTTACTAATTTAAAATTTCTACTAACTTTTAAAATTTTTTGTTCTTTCCATTTTGTGTTGAGATTCTCATGATCTCATTTAAAATCTTTTTAAAAACAAAAATTTGATAGTAACTACAAGATCTTTGAATAAAAGTTAATATATTTTAAATTCTAAATTCAAGATTTAAACATATATAGCATATCATAATTAACGATAATATCCCAAAATAAGAACATATTATGCTAATAATAAGTTGACATATAATCTGAAAATTCAAACACTCAATCACTCAATCATGGAGGAGGCATTAAAACCTATCATACAAAGCACATAATCTTAACAATAAAAGAGATTACAAATAAAATAAGAATTGAATTGTGAAAATTTAGGAGTATATAAGTTATTAGAAAAGCTAATGGCTTGTTTGGCTTAGTTGGAATTTTCAATTTTTTACCTTTTTTTAATAAAAAAAATATAAATCATGTTCAATTTTTTTATCTTATTTTTATTTTTCACTTAAAAACAACAAACATTTCCTTTTCTTAATAACATGTGTAAAAAATGATCTTTTTATGTTTCTTGCTATCACATTTATAAAAAAAAGTCAAAAATTTGCAAACACAAGTGTAGAAGCACAACTAAACACCTATTCTCTCTCTCATCTCTATCTTCCATCTTTGTCACTTAACCTTTTATTTTTATAATACCAAATTAAAAACTCTAGCTTTGCTATTCCACCAAATCCAACTTATTCTCTCTTAATCTTTTCTTAAATCTAATTTTGTCACTTAACTAATTATTTTAAGGTGTCTCATTGTCTTCTTTTCTCTCTTTGCTTTTCAACACCTCACTATCTTCTTTTGTATTGTTTTGTTAAAAAAAAAAAAATTCCTTATAAAGTTAAGGTTTCAATAGGACAAATAATAACTCAACTAAATTTGATATATTTTTTTATTTTTTACCTTTTCTTATGTGTTTACATATTAAAAATTGCAAGAATATAGAAATTTTGTACTTTTATATTGCTTAATTTTGCTTATTCATTATTTAAATGTTTAAGTTGTTAACTTATATTTATTATGATACAAGCAGTTTTAAGAAAATTATATCATTATTTATTTTCTTCTTATTTTTATTTTTGATTTACTTACCCCTCATTGTAAGGAACATTATCACTTGTCTAACTACAGACAAGAATGAAGATGTCAAGATTAATAAGAATTATTCAATTACATACATTATTTGTTACACAATGTAATTGAAAAATATTTTAAAATATTAAAAATAAGATTTTTAATTATTTTTCATATGACATCATATAAATTTAAAAAGTAAAAATATATTATTTTTACATGTGCATTTTATAATTTTATTAGAATATAAGCACAATTAGATTTTCTTTTCACAATATGTTGATAAGAATGTTGATATTGGAGAAAATGATGAAAACAATATTTTATAGACTCATGAAATAGTTAATATTAGTCAATATTAACTACTTTAGATGAGTTATGTTTAAGATTAAATTATATGACAATAATATAACAATTAATACTAATATTCATCTTGAAGCCGATACTATTATAGCTCACAAAAATTATAAACTTTTTCTATTGATATATAGTTTTCTTATTTTCATTTCATTTTATTTTTGAACTATAATGTAACATATATAATTTATTATTCATAAATTTTATATTTTTTGCAAAAAAAAAAAATTGTTAGTGATAAAAAATAAAAATATATGGTAAATAAGACTAAATTAACAATAAATAGAAAAATAAAAATAATAGTTATAAAAAAATTAACAAGAAAAAATTGACAATATAATCAAACAAGTTCTAAATAAGTTAATATAATTAAAAAAAATTAAATAACCATCTAATTTTGGTATTTAAAGGCTTTATAAACTAAAATAATAAAAAATAAACTAAGGATCATACTTATCTATAAACACTAGAATAAGGGTTATAAGGTTTCGTGCACAATAATTGAACCAAGAATCCCCTTCTCCACATTTTCCAATATTGTCAAGCGCACATATAATGCGTGTACAATTGTTTACACACATTTATGTACATGCAATTTTCTCTTTCTTTAAACATTCTTGATTCTCCCAAATAAATTTATTCTTGCAAGCAATAAGGAAGAGGGAAACAAAAAGGTCACAAGAATCGAAAAAAGAAATAATGGATTTTCTAATTTCCAGGGTGGGAACACTGTGGCTTAGGCAACTTGAGAGAACCTGGGACACAGAGCGCTGTTGTGTGAGAGAATGGTAGAATTGCACGAATTAAAATGGATCCGAAAGGCAACCACCTCATGAGCTATCAATACACAAAGAGAAACAATACGAGAGATTATTAGATGTATTTTTGTTTTTTTGGTAAGTAAATCTTTTATAATTAATTTAATGATTAAGGAATTTCAATATTTAAATAATTGTTAGCTACCAAAAATTCTCTCAACTTCTACAATATAATTTTAAGTATTAGATTATTAACAATTCTACCTCAAAAGGTCCCCTAAATATAGAGAGTTAATATTTAATATCTACAATATGAAATGACAGCGCGCAGGGTTTTTGGTGATCTTACTCCAAAATTGGCAAACGTAGAACTGAGAAGAGAGAATAATAAAAAGAGTAAAAAAAAAAAAAACAAAGAAAAATAATAGAAGAGACGGTATGATAGCGGTTTTGGGGAGACATGGGTATTTATATATTTTTATTTTGTTTTTTCTTTTCATTTTTTTTCTCTATGTTATCCCAATATGTCAGATGAATAAAAAAACAAAGAGTGGTCATGAATAAATCGAAAATTTTCCTGAGGATAAAAAGAAAGGCGTGTGAAAAGAAATTGAAAGGGGTGGATCAATTTTGCATGGACAGATCGTTTTCCGTAAAAAACTAAAAGAAAAAAAAAACTTATAAAAGAATATTCAAAACTTCTTAAAATGTAATAGACAGAATACAGAGAAAATAAATAAATAAATAAATAAATATATATATATATATATATATATATATATAACAACAATTATTATCTCTTGTATTTAAGAGAGAGCAATGGATGAAAGTAAAATTAAAAGTGAGGGACCTATAAAAATGCTACAATTGTATTATTTGGTAAATAAAAAAAATGAGGGAAAAAAAAATAATATGTGAGTGGATGTCACTTTTATTCTTTAAAATAAAAATATTATATATCATAAAAGTAATAAAGTCTATTAATAAAAATATTAAAGGAATCAATAACTTTTTAAAGAATAAATTCGATAGATTAATTTTCCTCTTCTTCATTTTTTTTTGGCAAAATATTTTTCAAATAAAAATGCTGTCCCTTTTATTTCGAATTTTCTTCTCATCTCCTTTTTTTTTTTCTCCACGACCCTTGTTTTGGATAAGAAGGCAAGAAGAGGAAAAAATATAGAAAAGAAAATTAAAAAAAAAATTCTCATCTTTCGTATTTGGAAAAAAATAATGAAGGGAAGTAAAATTAAAAAATTTTATTTAGTGAATAGCGAAAAAAAGTAAAAGAAAAATAATATGCAAATAAATGTCAATTTTGTTTTTTAAATATCTATATATATATATATATATAATATATAGAGTCTTTCAATATAAATATTAAAAAAATAAATAATATTTCAAAAAAAATAAAGTTTAGTTGGCTAATTTTGCTTTTCTTATTTTTCTCTCCCAAAATATTTTTCAAATACAAATTTTATCCCTTTTCTTTATATTTTCTCCGCATCCCTGCCTTCTCTCCTCGCAGGAACACAAACTTCATTAGTAAGAGGATATTAAAAGAGAGAAAAAAAAAAAAAACAAAACAAAACGAAACAATAATATATATATATATATATATATATATATATATATATTTATATATTTTTTTTTTTTTTTAAATTTTAATTTTTAGATCACAGCATCCCTCTTTAAAATTTAACAACGAGTGCTTACATGTGATTAACACGTAATTAAATAGTAGGTGTTGTTAATTAGTGTTTTAAAAATAAAATAAAATAATATAATAAATGGGGAAAATGAAGCAAAGGAAGGCATAAAGAAGAGAGAGAGAGAGAGAGAGAGTGGAGAGATCCCATTGTCGGGGACATCCCATTCCACTTGCGGCAAGACTCTGCAAACTGAGAGAAGGAAAAGCCATGAAAAAAACCGAAGCAAAGAGAGGAGACACAACAGCAGGGTGGTTGATGCAGCGGGGGGATCGACTCGATTGATTGTCTGTCTCTTTACTCTGTTGTCTACTTTTAATAGTTTAGTAAGTTCTATTCAGATCCATCGGTCTGGGTCTGGTGTTGTCTTGTCCATCGGCACTTTGCGTTGTCTGATCTCCTTCTCTTTTTCTTTCTCTGATTTTTTTTTTTTTAATTTTCTTTTTGGCTTTGGTATTGCATTTCCTCTGTCCCTTCTTATTCTGTTTCTTTTGGCCAGTTCTCTTCTGAATCGATCTCGGTCGCGTTGTTTGGTTCTGTGCGTTGATTCTCGTCTCTGGCTTTACTATGTCTTAGAATCTGGAACTCAATTGCATACTGGCCGTTGTCATTCAACGTGGGGCTTAAATGTTCACAGAGTAGCAGAATTGTTTTTCTTTTTTTTTTCTTTATTTTGGTTCGGGACAAGGGTGAAGGGAACAGTTTTGGGTGTGCTGTTTATTGCTTCAATTTTTTGTCTTGCTCTTTCGGCGTTGCGATTTTCTTCTGCTCTATAAATGGATGTTGTGATTCCAGTCTGCATCATCTCTGATATTGTGTTATTTTTGCGCTCAGTTCATGTTGAAGATTTGTTGCCCGACGGAGCGTTTGTTGATGCCTTCCCTCTAAGAGGAGATTACTCTGCCGTCCTTGGCCTCGCTATTGAAGTGACAGTCTTTTAAGAAGGAGATAAAGTTGTTCTGCATCCCAATGCAAGGGAAGTTGTGTCTCTTGATAGATTGCAAAGGTTAAGGAACAGCAGAGAGCTTAATCTCATTCCGTGTCTTCAATATAAGCATTTTATTATCTTCAATAGAGATCCACAATGGAGAACAGGCTTTGTGGGGCGTCATTGCAGCCTATTCAGGTTTGGATATTGCTGAGTTGCTGAGATGAATCTGTGTTAAATGCACAGCCTTGTTCTGGCATAACGGGTATGGAAAATGTATCACAACCAACCGATGGTGGAATTGCTAATGGGGGTCACTTACCCAATGGGAGTGAAAATCCTGTGAATGACTCACGTTACAGTCTTGAAAAAGAGGCGGGCGTGGCAACTTGTCGTGTGTGCCAATGTGCTGAATCTGATAAAAGAGGAGATGTGGCATTAGGATTTTTGGGCATCTGTCCTCCATTGTATGAAGCATGTAAAAACAATGCAGCAAAAAAGTCTCTGACTGACAGAGTTCAAACATCTGGAGCAGAAAAGGCTTTGAGTGGTGGAGTTCCATTAGACATTGAAACTAGTGAGTTCCATAGCAGATATGATGGAGATAAGTCTGGATTAGTTGAATTTATTGGCCCTGATGGGGAGGTTTTCATTTGTAATACTGATTTAGAAATGGGCGAATACCATCAACAAGACTCATTGATTGAACTCGGTTGCTGCTGTAAAAATGATCTTGCCCTAGTGCATTATGCCTGTGCACTCAAGTGGTTTGTTAATCATGGATCCACTGTTTGTGAAATCTGTGGACATGTCGCAGAAAATGTCAGGACTGCAGACTTCAAAAAGGTTGTAGTTTCTCTAAAGGATTATGAAGCATTAAGAGAAAGGACTGCTGTTGGAGATCCAAATCCTGTTCAGGTATATGCAAGTTCAGTTGTGGATCCTGATGCTGTTGCTGCCATTAGAAGGCAACGGCTAAGTGAGATCTCATCATGGTTCACTCCATGCAACAATAGAAACTACAACAATGCTTTTGCAGCTTCACAGGCTGTTTCTGATCAACCTCTGAATACTGTCACCGAAGATCTTCCGCTGGCTGAGAATCCTGCAACAAAATGGGCTGTGGAATGTACAGGGATTTTGCTTGCTACAGGACTACTTACGGTTACTCTAGCATGGCTTATTGCCCCTCACGTTGGAAAGGTATGCTGGAGTGGTAGAATCATCAAGATAGAAGCATATGTGAACTTATTACTAAAACATCCTTCAAAGTTATTTCTTAATGATATGCTTAAACATGACTAGTTGATTTGGTTGCATAGCCTAACAGTGGTTTAATTATATTTATTGGATGCTCTATTTTATAAATCCTGCATTTGTGTGCAGAAAACTGCCAAAAGTGGTCTTCATATTCTCCTTGGAGGGATCTGCGCTTTGACAGTTGTGATATGCTTTCGCTTTGTAAGCAACTTTTGTTTAGTTTTCTTTCTATTCCTGCATTTACCAGCATGACTGCTTTTAAACTCCATCTTTCACTGCTAGATTCTGATGCTCAGTATGTTGAATGCCAGGCGTAGCAACATTCAAAAAATAAAAAGAAAATGTTCTTCTGAAAGCCATTTTCCTCCATCTCCTTCGTCACCTTTGATTTTGATTTGTTTCTGGCTATGTGGCTTGAAACTATTGTTCAAATGCTGGTGCTTGTATGCTTACAACTAAATGATGCAGAAAATCTGGTGTTTGTCTACCAAATGATGATTACTGGTTTGTGGTGTCAATGGACATTTATCTGATATGTTCTGTTACGTTGATAACGAATCATGTTGTGGTGCGTTAACTCTCAATCCACGACCCCAGTCTGCAGTCATGCATTGATTCATGAACAGCATTATATCGTTTGATTGTTTTCTGGAGTATCTGAGATATTTAGAGTTAGCTAGTTTGTTACGCTGACAACGAATCATGTCGTGGTGTGTTAATTCTCAATCCACGACCCCAGTCTGCAGTCATGCATTGATTCATGAACAGCATTGTATCTTATGATTGTTTTCTGGATTATCTGAGATATTTAGAGTTAGCTAGTCTGTCATGAATTTTTCTTCATCTAATATTTCTGTTGCTTGAAAGTACAATGTTAAGCAACTGGGTATAAAGTAGTTTTATTTGGTCATCTATTACAAAAATGACATTGGTGCTGATATATGTGCTTTTTAAAACTGGCAGATTGTGCTTACCAGAATCAAATACGGGCCTGCTCGTTATTGGGCTATCTTATTTGTCTTCTGGTTTCTAGTGTTTGGTATATGGGCATCCAGAACGCACGGAGCACATACAACATAATTCTTGTTCCATAGGTACACATTTAAAAAGGTCCAGTGCGTGAGGCTGCTTGTCAGATAGGGGTTTTTGGTTACTTGAATCTGGAGTAACCATACCATCACAACCGAGGCTCACCCTCATTAGTTCTCAAGGAGAAAAAGGGCTCGGTCTCAATATTATTCCTGCAAACTTAACATTTACTCTATGTCGTTCAACAGACATAGTGAACTTTATAATACTGAATCTTGTATAACTTCATTGTGTTGGTACTTGCTAAATTATGCTTTTTCTTATTAAATGTGCAGTGAGCTGGGAACGGCCCAATATTAGATGCACAGGCCTCTTGTACAAATCTCCTCCTTTTGGTGCTTTCTTCACTTAAAGAAGTTCGAGAATTTGTTTGGGAGGCTGCTCTGTCGAAGTTAATGTTCAATGATTGGAAGACATCTCATGCTTTAGAACATGTGAGAGATGGAATTTTCAATGCTCTAGAGATGCATTTACAAATTTTCTTTGTATTGAGTAGCATGAATTGGATGAATTACTGGGGGAATGATATAAATCCATTTAGCTATTCTCTTCAGGATGCCAATACTTCAAACCTGCAGTATGCATCTTCATACATGTCAGTTTATTTTGCGTCTAAGAAGCTTTCTGTCACTCTGTTATACATTCGTGACATTTAGTCGATCTTGGGAGGGACATATAGCTCCCGATGCGCTTGATGTATGTGGTCTCTTTCCTCACAATAATAAGTGCATGCATGTGCACATTCCTGTGTTTCCCTCCGCATTCTGCCTTGAGAAGTTTATTATGAACTTATATTATCTGTAACCAGGAAGAATCGGAAGAGTGGTGTTTGCGAACCGTGGGAAAAGAGAATGATGGGTTCCTGAGCGCCCACGGTCAAGGGAGCCTAGAGGAAATGTTGGCATCAAAAGTGTACATTTGATTGGTTAATGTATGGAGCTTGCAGCTTGGAAGGACCAAAAATTTTTCATGCAACTACTCAAGAAGGCAGGATAATCTTATTGCATATTTTTAAAGAATGAGTCACATCAAAACGAATCATTTATAAAATTAACAATTATATAAAAACAACTAATATATATATATATATATATATATATATATATATATATATTTGAATTGCAATTGCGATTTAAAAATTTGAATTTATATCAGGCTGTCGAGTTTATGTATGTATTCACTTCGTTGACTTCAACGGGGTTAAGTTTTCGTGTTCTCAATTTATTGGAAGGTACGTAGTTCTTGTTACTTGAATTTTCCATGAAGTTCGCTACATTGTGTCAAGCAAATAATTAACTTGCAGAGTATAAAAGCTCTGAAATTGACTCTTCCCAGTGATGAATTGAAATCCACATTCCTCACCAACTTTCCCTTTTTTAAAAAAAAAAAAAATTGATAAAAGAAATATACAAATAAGGTCTTGAGCCATTAAAATAAAAGGGAAATAATTTCCTAAACGAAAAAACTCAACTTCATGAGAAGAACAGTAAATATTAAATGTGTGCTTAAGAAAACAAATAAACAAAGCACAGGGCCCAATCTCTGGACCAGCTCTAGGACAGAGAGACATGGCCTGCCGGTCAAATATATAGTTTTTTTTTTTAAAATATTTAATATATTATTAAATATACAATCATTATTATGCAAAAGAATTAATATGAAAATCAATCAAATAAACTTAATTGTATAAGCAAACTCAAATCTTGTCGTCTAAGCAAACCGGTAATTAGGATTATTTATAATTCGGTGAACCAAACTCAGCTTAAAAAAATGCTAATCGAATTAAAAATTTCGGTCTGTGCGAATTTAAAAACCAAAAGCTAAATGCACTCTGGCCGTCGCCAGACTGAAAACCCAGAACTCTGTGGCCTGTTCCGCACCCAACGGACCCGCGCATGATATGATAATTCATATAGGAAAGAGTGAAGGCGAGCACACTACCACCCAAGAAAACAAAAAAAAAAAAAAAAAAGTGTACGAATGGCTTTCTTTATGGGTACCAACATATACGTTTCAAAGCAAAACTCCAAAATTGATCCATAACTCTATTTGTTTGTGGCCTTTTGTACATATGGATGGCTTTTCTCCATGCAGATCAAAAATTGGAAATTAGAGAAATTAATATTGATAGTAATTGTGATTAAGAATTTACTAAAATTTTATTAAAAGTCATATATTAATTAAATTGACTTTGAGTTTTATTGTATAAATAAATTTATATATATATATATTATTATTATTATTATCATATAAAAAAAAGGATACATTTTAATATGATTATATAATATTTTATTATATTAATAAAATTACAAATATTCCTTATAATTGTATAACAGTAAAATCAGAGTGGGTATTTTGATTGGGTTAGAGAGAGCGTACGAGTCTCACAAGAGTGGTCACTTGGAGCTATACTCACTACAAAGAGTCACTAAAATCACCATAAAAGTCATCGTCGGAGTTACAGAAGTTACTAAAACCAGCATCAGCCGTCGTCGAAGTCACTGCTTGCTGTTGCCAGAGCACCACCGCTAGCTACCACTCACTTTTGGAAGTTGCCTCCCGCTTTATTGGAAGCCATCTCCTGCATCGTTAGGTGTCCCGTCAACCTAAAGTTGGCCTTTACGAGACCAAAAAGTGTCAAAACGCGACACCTAGTCGTCGTTTTCCATCTCCGGATGTGCCCTTTTTAACCACCGTCGAAGCACAAAACTCCTATTTTCTGACTCTCTTGCCACTGATCTGCATCCTCGCACCCCCGATGCGCTGGTGCATTGTCTGAAAACAATCACAATCTATGCTAGCCTCTCTTCTCACCGTTTTTGTCAACATCGACTGCATTCCTCAGCCGCTCGTTTAATTTGCCAACCGTTTTAGGAGGTACCCCGTGCCCTGTTGCCTTGCTTCATTACTGGTGGCATCTCCCATCATTGGTAGTAGTTGTTGTTGTTGTTGTTAGTTGTCGACGGTGATTCTTTGAAAGAGAGAAGAGAGAAAAAGGCAGCTGGGGCCAGATCCCACAAAAAAAAAAAAAAAAAAAAAACAGTTAGGTATCAATTTGTAAATCATAAATTTCAACATGAACGATATGATTCTAATTTCAGTTCTTGTTCAGTTCGATCACAATGAATTACTAAGTGTTATGATGAATGGAGTTATAGAATTTAGAGCAGATGTAACAAAAGCAAAGAGAATTGCTTCCCACGAGTTACAAAAGAAGAAAAAAAAGGTGTTTTATTTCATTCGTCAAAGGTTGAATCATGAACATTTTTTAAAAGATTATAGGAACAACCTTAAAAAAGTAAGTATTAGATATCTTGACGACATCATTTTAAGGTGTGGATAAAGTTAAAAAGGTAAAATTTCAAACCTTATGACTTCAATTTTATCTTTTGTAGACGAAAATTTTAAAAATTATTTTAATTTATACAAGTTCAATTCTTATCCTTACAAATTAATTGAAAATCTATGGAAAACAATTGAATAATTAGGTAAAAGTTGAAAAAGATCTTTAGAACATTTACATCATAATATAAGTATATTAGGGTTACAATAAAAGGAGTACATGATTTGTCCCAAATGTTAGCCGATTGACTAACATACACGTTACAAACTCATGAACAACACATAAATAAGGATAAAAAACCAAGGGTCAAAGGTTGAACAAAAAAATTTTTTAGAAGATTACAAGAGCAACCTTGTTAAAGTAAGCATTAAATTTTTTTAATGACATCATTTCAAGGTGTAGATAAAGTTAAAAAAGTGAAACTCCAAATCTTATGACTTCAATTTGAATTTTTATAGATGAAAACTTCAGAAATTATTTCAATTTATATAAGTAGAGTTCTTACCCTAACAAATCAAATGAAAATCTCTAAAGAATAACTGAATGATTAGGTGAAAGTTGAAAAGATCTTACGAAGACTTATATCGTGGTATAACATATCATGGTTGCAATAGAAAAGCACATGATTTGTCCCAAATGTTAGTTGTTTGGCTAACAAGCACATTGCAAACTTATGAATAATACATGAATAAGAAATACATTAAGAAACCAATGAAGCAAGCACTCCAGAGTCAAACTCCTATTAAAGGTGATTAAAGTGATTAATCAAAGTAAATGTAAGGTTTCTTTTGTGGTAGAGGATGAAGATATAGTGGTAATTACCATAACAATCAAAATTAAAAAGGTCATTATAATAATTATAAAGATAAAGATAATTAATTCAATGATCAAAGGAGATTAGACCAAACATATAAAGCTTAAGGTCGAGGTCATGGTAGAGGAAGGTACAATTAATCTAATGTTAAGTGTTACTCATGTGACGAGAGTGACCATTATACCAATAAGTGCAAGATTAAGAAGAATAATCAGACTCATTATCTACAAAAGGAAAATGCATGTAATGGAAATCAAACACTCATAATGGTTATTACAATTGTTGAAATGCCAAATTACAATACAAGGTTTTTTGACACTAAGTATACTAATCACGTATGTAAAAAGAAGGAGTTTTTTATTGGTCATGATGAGTCAATTCGATCCATAATCAAGTTTGCTTATGATAATAATGTTCCAATGATGGGAAAAGGGCAAATTCTCATCAAGTTAAAAAATAAAGATTATAATTACATCTCATATGTATTTTATATATCAAATATAAAGAGTAACCTACTTAACTTAGGCTAATTGCTTGAAAAATGGTGTAACATACAATTATGTAGTAATTGTCTCTTAATTCTTGATAAGATATGTATACTTATTCTTAAATCTTCTTTAATGAAGAACTTGATATTTCAAGTTGATATTACCACTAATGTATATATTTGTCTTAGTGTTGTTATAAAAAATAAGTCTTAGTTATGACATCTTTGTTTTAGTCATCTGAATTTTCTTAGTTTGAAGCTACTTACATAAGGAAACATGGTGACAAGTTTGTCTAGGATACATCATCTTGATTATATTTATAAAGTATGTATTCTTGCAAATGAGCGAATAACCTTTTGCAACAAAAAATTGATATGTAAGGCAACCACTCTAAATCATACACTTTGATATTTATGACTCAATAAGTATTTTATCAAATGACAATAATAGGCATTTTTTTATCTTTATTGATGATTTTACAAGGAAGATATAAGTTTATTGTATGCAAAGAAATTCTAAGGTGTTTGATTATTTTTAAAAGTCTAAGATATATGTCAAAAGACAAAATGAGTATTATATTAAAATCTTGCAAACTGGTATAAGAGATAAGTATATTTCTAATGAGTTCAATGAGTATTGTGAAATATAGGGAATAAAGTATGAAGTCATAATTCTTTATAGCCTACAACATAATAAAGTTGCTAAAAAGAAAAATAAATTAACTGTGAATATAATAAGAAGTTGCTAGAGGCCAAATAAGTACCTAATCCCTTTTATGTATTAGTTGTTTAATGTTTTATTTACTTGTTGAATAGATTTTTAACAACAAGTATTTAAAAGGCCACTCTTGAAAAAGTATGAAGTGATTTTAAATTTACTGTAAGTTATCTCAAAGTGTTTAGTTTTATTGATTATATGTACATTTCGGCAAAGACAAAGATAAAGATAAATAACAATAAAGTAAAGACAAATCTTTTTTAGTTACATAAAAGAGGATATAGGGTATTAAATAATGTAACAAAGAAAATGATTATAAGTAAAGATATGATATTAGCTAAAAATGAAGTTTAAATTTTGATGTTAAGGAGTAGAATAACTCTTAAAGATGTCCAATTTCTGTTTTAGGAAAAGAGGAAACTCATGCTATAATCTTTAATGTAAATGGAGAATTTTCATTAGTTGCTAAATAAAATCTTATGCCATAAGTTTCCAAGAGAATGAAATACCAAGGAAAAATCACCAACAATCAATTATATATTATGAAGTAATCCTTAATAGTGTTATTGATGATGATAAAGATTTAGTGCATTTTGTCATATTCATAGATTGTGAGTCTATGTCATTTAATAAGATGATTCAAGATACAAAGTAAGTGAATGCCATTAATGAAAAAATCAAGGCAATTGAAAAAAATAATATATAAAAGCTTATTAATATTCTACAAAATTAGGAAATTATTGATATGAAGTAAGTTTTCAAGATTAAGTAGTCAAACGGAAAAGTAAATAGATATAAAGCCAAATTGGTCGCAAAAGGGTTTAAAAAACAACATGGTCATGATTATCATGAGATACTCTTTACTGTTACTCAAATGGAGACTTTCAGACTTATAATTGCTTTACTTATGCAAAAGTATCAAAAAAATCAATTAAATGGATGTGAAGTCAATTTTTCTCAATACTTCTTTTAAAAAAGGAGTGTTTGTCAAGCAGCAACTAAGTTATGTAAAGAAAAAAAATAAAGAAAATGTGTATAAGCTAGAAAAAAAAACATTATATAGCTTACAATAAATGCCTAGAGCATGGAATAAGCACATTTATTCTTTTTTCCATGAGACTAACTCCTAAAAGTATCTTTTTAAGCATATTTTTTATGTGAAAGTGATTTTATGATACTTTAGAACTATTACATATTTACAGTTATCAACGAAATAATATATTATTGCACTTTTAACTTGTAAAGTAAAATATGTAACTACATCTTCAAATACTTGTCAAGCTATTTAGTTATATGATTTGCGAAATGAGATCTATGTTCCAATTAAAGTTTTACAAAGATATTAGTTGATAATGTTTTTGCAATCAATTTAATCAAGAATCCAGTAACACAAAAGAAACAAATGTATTGATACTCATTTTTAGTTTTTAAGAGATCAAGTCAATAAAAAGGAGATTAAATTAGCATATTACAAGTTTGAAAATCAAGTGGCTAACATTCTTACGAAATCATCGAAGTATGAAGCTTTTGTTAAGCTAAAGAAAATATTAAGATTTAAAACATCATCAAATCAAGATTTAAAGGGTATTTATATTAATCCAAATTAAAATTTTATTAGAATTCTATTAGAAGTTATATTAGTTAAGTTCAGTTTAAATTTTATTATTTAGGTAAATTTAAATGTTTATTATTATATAAAGACACATTGCTTATATTATTATATGTCTTTTTCCTATTATTATGTGACATTATATCATATCAATCAAACTATGAGTATTTATATAATTATGTAACAATTAAGCATTAAATAATAAAGGTGTCTCTCATCTTTTTTGCAATATGAGGCCTCTACATTATGCATTACGCCATCTATCATTTAATCCTTAAAGCTTTGGTAATTCTTTCTTTAATTAACAAATGTCCCTTTTTTTTTTTTGGTCTTTTTGGTTCTAATAACAAAAATAAGATTTAGACAAGGTAAAAGACCTTAGTGTGATGGAAATAAACAAGGCAAAAGACTAGTTTCTTTGGGTGTTGATTTTTTGGGGTGTTGTATAATTAGATTCTTGGTGTAATAGGTGATTCTTTAGGTCTTAGATTTTTTTGGTGTTGAATAATTATGGTTATTAATTTCTTGGGTGAACATGTTTGTGGTCTTTCTTTTAGGTTGTTAATTTTTATCATTTGCTAGCTTAAAATTGCTGAAAATTGACAAACTAATCACTAAGGAAAAAAAAAGTTATAATTAAAAAGGCTACACCCAACATTAGAAAAAAGAATGGCATAAAATCTAGTAAAATAAATCTTAGCACTAGATAATTGATTAATACATATTGTGAGCTCTTTTTTTGAGGGAGGGGTATTGGCAAGGTTTTAAGATATCACTTTATTTAATTAAAGAATTATAAATGCCTCTCATTACAGAGCTTGTAACCAAACATACAATATAATGTTCGAATAAAGAAGTATTTATTCATTAGATTATGCATAGATGATTAGGCTTTGATTTTTTGGTTATTGAAAAAGTAGATTCTTAATGTAATGGAAATAAATAAGGCATGCAACTTTTTATTTATTTATTTCTTTGTTTGCTTTTTTTATGAATAAGGAGGATGGTTTCCAATTATGATAAATAAGTTTATCTTCTTTACTAAGTATGGATTGTCTAACCTAAACAAAGACTTCCAGTAATCTCAATAAGAGAGGTTCTATAAAAACATTATAGATATTATTAATAATTTTTCAAAAGAGAAGCTCATTCAAAACAAGTAATTTAATCTAGCATTATTTATTGAAAAGATGGAAAAGTTTAATAATGATTTTGGAATTGTCCTATGGGAAAAGAGCATATCACTAGTTTTTTTTTTTTCATATATATTTTATCATGAATATATACCCTAAATTCTAATAATATTTTTTAATTAGTATTTGTTGATTTTATACAAAACTAGAGAACTTGTGTTAGATGAAACAAAAAAACCTATCATGCAATAGATATTTAATGTTTGGAATCAATTTCATTTAGATGTTTGGAATATGCCTATCAAGCAAATGAAAGATGCAATTGCTTCTTCATTTCTTTCCTTCCTTTTTTTTTTTTTGGTTTAAAGAAAGCACAATGTTATTGAGATTTAACAAATAGAACAAAAACACAAAAAGTGGAATCAAGTAAATAGTTAGATAGTTTTTAATTTAATGGCATCACTAATTACATGCACAATTAAGTTTATTATATTATCATTAATTGTATATCTAATTTGTAAATATATATAGCTGATTGCATACATGGTTTCTATATATATATCTTTGCTATAGTAGATAATTAAATAGCAAAATAAAGTTATTTTATTCATATATACAAGGATAAGGTGGTTAAGGTTAAATTATACAACTAGAGAAATTTAAGGACATTTTCATTTCATTAATAGGAGAAGAGGTGAAAAAAGAAAATTGAGAAACTACGATCTTTATAGCTAAAGCTTGGAATTTTATGGGAAAGGAGTTGAATAAAAGAATAGGTAAAGTTATACACATCTATAGTTGAAGAATAAACTTAATGGATTTAGAAGGCATTGGAAAACTTTAAGTGAATCACATAATAAATAAGAGTTAGTTATTCTAATGCAACCAATATGGTTATTGCATCTAATGAAAAATAGGAGAAAAACATTGCAATAATTGATTTATTTTGTACAAATTATATATTAGTTTTTTTCTATCTTAATTTATATTTTTATATAAATTAAACATAAGTCATCATTTTCTTCTGATCAACAATTGTGTATTATTTTTAAGGATACAATAATAATTGGGAGACCATAATGAATAAGCTAAGAACCTTGGTAATGATTTTGATGATATCTAACAAGATAAAAAAGCTAAGACTAACACTGGTTTAAGATTAATACAACAAAAAGGAAATGAATTACTTTAAAGTCATTAGTAAACACTTTGGCCCAAATTAGAGAAAACTTAAAAAAAGAGCTTGAGTTATTTAAGAAAAGAATGGATAAAACTTCACATTATATTATTGGGTCTTATAAAGAAGTGACTGATCATACAACTATGTTAGAGTAATCTCTCAAAGCATGCATGTTTGCATTAGATAAGTTAGGAGGAATAGATTAAGCATCTTATGTGAAGACTCTTACACATTAAAATCTTAAATATATAGAACATATAGACTATAAATTTTATTTTTGCAATTTTTTTTTCTTTTTAAAACTAAATATGTATGTTTAAATGCTATTATATAGAACATGTTTATTTAGTCATGTTATAAGTTACATCTTGTCATGGTTATTTTATATTAGAGTTAATATGTTTGATTTAGTCCTAACACTAACTATGGCATTAATAGATGAAAATGCAATTATCTTTAATCATATATTATGATACATGTTTTTATATGATAAATAAGATATTGAAAATTTATTAAGATAAATGTAATAGAAAAAGATATAAAAGAAATTTTGTTAGATTTAGACAATGATGTTGTTATGGTTGTTAGTCATTTCTTAGATTACACTTAATCTTCATCTTGTAATGGCCCAATGCCACAAAGAATTTCAAAATTGTTTGGCAATAAGTGGGTGGTTGAAAATTTAAATAGTCATTCAAATACTTATGTCGACCTATTTTTAATGAAAAGATAAACTATTATTAATTTTTGTAAAGATTTAACAAGGAAAAACTTATTGACCAATTTTAAGTTTTTTTCAGTCCAAGAACAATTGGTAATATTTTGTTATATTATTGGTCATAATGAATGATTATGTATTATTAGTGACTGATTTTAACTCTTTATCAAAACCATTTCCAAGCAATTTAGAAGAATTTTGAGAGCACTTTTATTCACTTGTCAAGGTTGTAATTACTCCTTTAATTTTGACAAAACTTTGTTTAAAATTAAGAATAATCTGAAATATTTTCATTTTTTAATGTAAATTCTTAGTACCACTAGTTCTTTTATTGTTTTGATTAATAATACAATAATTAATTTTTTTGTCCTAAGTAATAATACAATATAATGTTTTTTTTAACTATTTGTTATAGAATTGTGTTAGAGTAATAAATGATGCTTATATTTTTGCCTATATTCCAATTATTAAACAAATTTTATTCCATGGTAAAAAGATTTAAACCACATAAAATATTTTGTGTTTTTATTTGATATAAGATTTACATTCATTATGACAAACTGGGAAGGAATAACTAATATGCTAAAATACTCATTAAAATTGGATCTCAACCAAAATATCTTTTTCCCATACCTTCACACAAAAAGTATTATATGGTTGATTCTAAAAATACAAACGTGCCAAGGTTTCTTAACTCTTATCACGAGGAGTGTTATCATTTATGTCAATATAACCAAGGATAAAAACCTTACGATTAAGAAGAATCATTCAATTGTATGCATTTCTTGCTGTGAAATATGATTGAAAGATGTTTTAAGATATTTAAAGTATAATTTTCAATTCTTTCTTAAATAGTATCATTTGATTTAAGAAAAAGAAATATATTATTCTTATTTGTTATGTATTTTATGATTTTATTGAGATGCAAGAAAAATTAAATTATTTCTTTTTATAATATATTGATGAGAATATTGATGTTGAAAATTATGGTGAAAGTCATACTTTAGAGTTTTGCAAGTCAATTAATATTAGTCTAAACCAATTGTTGTAAATGAGTTATATTCAACATCAAATTGTATGAGTTTTATAACAATGATACAATAATTAATGCGTTAATGTTACTTATAATATTAACCTTATTATTATATATATTTGTTGTTAGACTTATAAATTTTATATTTAAATGTGTAATATTTTTAATTTCTAATTTTAATCTAAACATGACATGTCTTAACTTTTATTAACAAATTAGCATAATAATAGTGATTTTTTTTTAAAGAAAAATCTTGTTCAAAATAAAAAAATAATTATTACTAATAAAAATTAGTAATAAACAACAAACAACATTAAAATACAATAAATAATACAATTAGAATATCATACAATAAAAATTATTAACAAAAATTTGACAATATAATTGACATAGATTTTAAATTATTTACAATATGACATAATTTAATTTATCTTAATGACTAATAGTTTAATTATTTATATCTTATAACTCATGATTGAATAAAATTTTTAATAAATTTAAAAGTAATTAGAGAGTAATAATACCTCCTCTTCATTATCCATTTATCAATAAATATTAGGAGTAAAATGTCTTATGTATGTAGGAGTAAAAAAGAAGAATTTTTTCAATCATATAAAAAAAGTCTTTATACATTCAGCAAAAAAAAAAAAGAAAGAATTTTTACTAATGGAAAGAAAAATATTTTTAGTTACAAATAATTGATAAATAATTAAAATAAGCAAAAAACATAAAAAATTAAATTAAATAAAAAAATTTTGAATATATCATTTAATTTGTATACTTAATTATCAAAGAGAAATTAAATGTTTTAATTTTATTTTTGACGAGAGTGTCAAGGATAACTCTTATTTTTTATATCAAACTAAAACAATATATATTGCAAATATATTTATTTTATTAGCTAATTAAATATGCATATTCCCTCTTAACTTACCGATTTAGGATTCTATAGTTTATATAAATATTGGAGAAATATCAAAATATTTTTCAAAAAATGAAAAATTTTGAAAATAGAAGGAATTTGAAATTAAATTCTTTCCTTCTCAGTCTCTCCCCCCCCCCTCTCTCTCTCTCAGATGCAAGTTTACAGACAGTGTGCCGGAGATTACAAACGGCCCTCGATTCGCATGTCTCCTGAAAATCTCTTTTCATTTTGTTTTCTAGCGCACGCCCATTATTGTTATATTTTTATTTCTCTCTTTACATTAATAGTACATATTTTTGAAGTTAAAAATATATTTAATATTATTTATGTAATGATTTTTAATAAATTTATAAATTAAATATATTATAATTATAAGAAAAATTAAACACAATCAAAGTAATATTTATAATTAAATTTTTATTATTATAAAATTTTTGAATAAAAAATAATAAAAAATTATTCTTAAATTGTCTTTTTTTTTTAAATCTAATATTTTCAAATTTTTTTAAAATAAGATAATTACTCTAATATATATATATATATATATATATATATATATATTATATGTTTTCTTTAAAAATAATTTCTTTCAGTATTCTTAAGAAAAAACTTAAAATAAAATCTCTTAAAATTAATTTAATTCAAAGCAACGCGTCAGTACAAAAACCTAATGTGCATATTTGCTATATCGTGTGTCTCTGTTTAATTATGTGAGAATTTTCTTCTCGTCAGCTTTCCCCAGAGCAGAAGTGTAGGAGTTGGTCTGGCAGCTGTTTCGGTCATGCAGACTTTTGATGTAAGTGAAGCTGGTTTGCTAGTCAAGGAACTCAGGCAGCAGTTTAAGCCAGGTAGAACGAGGAGCTATGAATGGAGAGCGTCACGGCTGAAGGGTGTTGTGAACATGGTGGAGGAAAGGGAAAAAATGATTGCCGAAGCACTGCACCAGGACCTCGAAAAGCCTCAGCCCGAAGCCTTTGTCACTGAGGTCCCACCGGCCTGTTTTCTTATGTCATTCATTTTGTTTTTATGTGCAATGCTCGTTGCACGATTGCAATTCTTTAGTATTGGCATTGTTGGGTCTTAAGAGTAAGAGAGTTGTTTCTACTCTTTTCTGCTCAACTCTTCCATACTCTGTTGATTCACATGCTGCAACCCTGCAGATTTCCTTGACAAAGTCTTCTTGCAAATTGCAACTCGAGCAATTGAAAAACTGGATGAAACCAGAAAAGGTAAACTAGCCATGTTACCCCCCAGTAGTCCACCGTTCTGGTGGCTTCAGGAGGACGATGCTCTGCTTCCGGGTTTAAATTTCCAAAGCTTAATCATAGCTTACTGCAGTTTATGATCACATTTCAGGCAAAAACATCATTCTCAACCTATCCTTCGTCAGCTGAAATCGGCTCGGAACCCCTGGGAGTTGTGTTGGTCATCTCGGCGTGGAATTATCCTTTTTGCACGTTGGAAAGAGTACTTTTGTTTTCGAGTTATACTGCGCATAACCATATGGCTTCTTTATTTTTAAAACGAGCTGTCTCAACTCGATGCACAAGCTTTCCCACACTTTGGGCCTGCAAAATGGTCAGATATGGGTGCTTTACCTTTGTTTTCACCATTAAATAAAATAAAATAAAAGAATTGTTTCCACAACTCGAAGTTATGATAAGCTCGCCCTTCGGCTTCTTTATCCATATCGATCAACTAAATTCAAAGTGTCCTCCAAACTTTTTTCTCCCTCCAGCTCCATGTCCTTCATCTTTCTATCAAGCATCTAGATTGGCCCCCAATTAACGTTTTTCCATCCTGCTGTCATCCCATTGATTGAAGCACAAATATTTCTCTCTTTTGCATTTGGCGTCTACGTTGTTGAACTGATGTTGCTCTGTACATGCATACTGTTTGCATTTAGCTAGACGTGCAGTTTTAGTTGCCATTACCACAGTTGGAACTGTGCCATGAATCTTTTCGCAGCAAATTATTTATAAATATCGGTCTATAAGTAGAATGCGTTGCGTACTGATTTTATGGTTTTTAGGATCCTGTCCAATATAGTGCATTAGGGCAACTTCTGAGGTTATAACAGCTGCTGACATAAAAGGCAAAAATAATTTGCCTCCACACTTGATTCAGATCATAGAACTTTGTAGGTTTATGCCAGGGCATGTCAGGCGTAAACGGAAAATTTTGCAGACATGCATTAGGGAATCATTTACCACTTAACTTCGAGAGGCTGTTACGAATTAGGAAAATTCCTTGTTCTGGCATAGCTTGAATGCATGATTTTCAAAAAAGTAAAATCCTTTTTAAGTCTAGTCATATGACTAATGCTCATCTTGTCTGTCCTACAGTGTTGCCACTTGATCCGGTCATTGGAGCCATTTGTCACCAAGTTAGGCCAAGTGTGTACGTGAGACATTGCAGCAGGAAATGCTGTTGTCCTAAAACCATCAGAAATAGCTCCAGCCACATCTTCATTGCTTTCAAGATTACTGGCCGAATATCTAGATAAATCTGCTGTAAGAGTTGCTGAGGGCGCTGCTCCTGAAACAACCGCATTGCTAGAGCAGAAATGGGACAAAATAGTGTACACAGGTTGAGTAGCAATGCATTATAGACACCGCCTGCTGTTATTATATTCATGGGCACTGCAAAAGTAGGACTGGGTTGTTCTGTTTAGTATTGTGTATACTCCAATCTCTTTGATAGAAGTAATCCCGTTTTTATCCCAATTTTTTAGGCAGTGCAAGGGGTAGGCCGAATTGTGATGGCTGCCGCAGCAAAGCACCTTACACCCGTCATTCTTGAACTTGGAGGCAAGTGCCCAGCTGTTGTTGATTCGAATATTAACTTGAAAGTAAGAATACCAACAGTACAACTTCATTAAGCATCTAAGATAGAATTTCATTTTATACTTTGGATCTGATTTTCTTAATATATAAGGCGGCTGCCAGGAGAATTATAGCAGGAAAGTGGCAATTCAACAGTGGGCAAGCTTGCATTGGCATTGATCATATTATAACCACCAAAGACTTTGCTCCTCAGTTGGTAATGTCATCTCATTTTCAGAAAATAAAATTTCTATTTGGGATTTTTGTTACCGATGCATGCCTGAATCCCGGTCATCAGATAGATGCTCTGAAAGATGGACTAGAAGAATGTTTTGGGAAGGATCCAATGGAATCGAAAGACTCATCCCGCATTGTGTGCTTAAATCACTATAAACGCCTGGAAAGCCTCTTGGATGAGGACAATGTTTCTAATAAGATTGTCCTAGGAGGCCAAAGGGATCAGAAAAAATTGTGAGTCAGATATTTTCTCTCCAATATTCCTATCCAGATTCTTCCTTAAGAAGTCATTGATTCATGATCGTATTGCATATCACAATATTGCAGAAGGATAGCTCCGACCATACTCTTGGATGTTCCTGAAGATTCTCAGATAATGCAGGATGAGATATTTGGACCATTACTCCCTGTTATTACTGTTAAGTATCAAGACAAATTTAAGAACACAGCTCTGTCAAATGTCTTGCAGTTTAACATGGAGATACGATGGATTCTCCCTTTTGCCGCAAAATTCCGATCACATATTTTCTTCTTAAGAGTAAACACGGGGTCTAAAAGAATTATGTCAACAAGGTGTTGTTCGTTTTAGATAAGCGCGAGATGCTTGGAGCTAACTTATCATCTTTTCTGTGATGTGATAGGTTGAAAGTATTAATGACAGCTTCGAAGTGATAAACTCAAAAGCTAATCCTATCTCTCTACCAATGATGAGAAGCTGAAGAAAGACTTTGTCCACAATGTAACCTCTGGTGGAATGGTCATCAATGGCACAGTCCTACATGTATTACTCTTTAACTGCTGCAAGTTGTAGAACCGTAACAATGCATAATCTGTTAGTTAGCAGATTGGCTCACAATATGATGCATAGCAAATCTTGCAGGTTACAGTTCACACTCTACCCCTTGGAGGAGTTGGGGAGAGCGGAGTGGGATCCTACCATGGTAAGTTTTCATTTGATTCCTTCAGCCACAAGAAGGCAGTTCTTTACAGGAGTTTCGATGGAGATGCACCTCTAAGGTACCCACCATACACATCAAGAAAGCAGAAGTTAATGAAGGCTCTGATGAGTGGTGGCATAGTTGGGATAATTCTTGCATTGATAGGCTGGTCCAAAGATTGAACAGATATATGAAGGACATTATGCCATCTGTTTCCCATATCAACTATCGTTGCTTCTTTCTCAAGGCAGGACAGCAGCCAGAGCAGCATGAGAAGTTGGGCACAGGATGAGTGATTGAAGGGCCTATTGGGGCATCCCAAAATTACAGGGCTTGGCGACTTGTGTTGTAGCCACATATCATGGCAGATGATTGCTTCATTTTGACAATTTCCTGTTCCTCTAATTTTATCTAAAATTAGATATTCATCTATATCTGTTTACTGTTGCCTATCTGACTCAGTTTTGCCTCTGCTCATAGAATAGAAGGGCTTCTGCGTATATTTTTCCTTTTATATATATATATATATATATATATATATATAATTATCAAATATAAATATGACAATGACTATTTACATTAAGATGGCCCATGGAAACATACGAATACAATAATAATCATACTTCTTTTCTCATTATATTACATTTCGCACGGCTTTACATTACATTATTTGGAATGGATATGGATATAGCATTACTAGAGGGAATTGAGGGAGAAGAATTTTCACGGCCCTGTGCCTCTGCTTCTTCCTGGAAGTTTCCAAGAGTGTGCCTCACTGAACTGAATCCAGTTTCCACTAAGCTTATGCAAATCTTCACAGCATTTTTTCTTTTTTTTTTCTTTTGTATTTTTATTTTTATTTTTTTCCCTTGGCTTCTTCATGATGTTATTGCAGCGTAGAAGGTCCAAGAGTCGCTCACTATCGCGGGGGAGAGAAAGAATAGGGAACCACCCTTAAAAAGAAAGTAATCTCTCTGTCCCTGGGCCCGAGCTGTCAGTAAATGCAATTGCCTGGTTCCTCCATAAACCCCCAATTGCAAACCAATCAATTCCCATGAATTCTTCGTTGGCAAGCAAAAGACCGACCCCCCAGAATCGATTCTCAGATTCCAACCATAAAGGAAAAAACAAATAAAAAACAAAAAAAAACCAAATTTGGACTCATTTGGGCTTTTCACAAATCGACAAAAGACACAACATTCATAAAATCGGCCCAGAAGTTGTCTCTGCCCTTTCGAGTCACTTTATCATACATTTATCATTCTCCTAATTGAATACTGAGAAGAATCGCCTTTGAGAGGGGAGAAATGGAAAAGAGGAAGTTGGGTTTTTACATCTCAGTCTTATTGGTACTAGTGCTGGTTTTGGAGTCATCAGCTTACAGTGATGACAGTCAGCGAAGATGGAGGGGAAAAGCAGGGTTATCAGAAGACACGACGTCCCCTATGGTGCTCAACAGAGTTGGGCCATCCATCGTGTTTCCACTTCATGGGAACGTGTATCCTACTGGGTATATCGGACATTATTGTGGAATATGGGGGGCTTTCGTCTTTTGCCTGATTTTGCTGTGCAATTGGTTTTTTTTTTTTTGGTTCTAAATTCTTGCATTGCTCTCGAGTTTCCAAATGCATGCCTTTTGAAGTAGAAAAAAGCATTCCTTTTCATGCTGCCTTTATTTCTTTGGTCACAAGAGATTGTGCAATGCAATGTGCCTGGCAGAGTGGAAACAGATTTATTTTTATGAATTTGTCAAAGCATTTATTGTTGTTTCAATTTGATAGACCCCATGGATTCGGATTCTTTGGCCAGAATATTGTTTGTTTCTTCTCTGGTTTGGTGACTTGTTTTTTATTTTTTTTTAAATTTGGTCTAAACCCCCTGATGCTTGTTGGGCATGAACTCCATGGAGATCTTATTGCTTGCTCAGGAGTCGGAGTCGGGGCTGTAATATCTATGCTGTGGTTTAGCACTTCTTCGATAGGATCACATGTTTCTACAATTGGACATTGCATTTTCCAGGTACTATAAAGTGACCATCAACGTGGGCCAGCCATCAAAGCCTTACTTTCTTGATGTAGACACAGGCAGTGACGTCACTTGGCTCCAATGTGATGCTCCTTGTGTCCGATGCACAGAGGTAGTAATAAGTTTTTATGACTGGCTCTCTTCCTTTATCTGTTGTAAACCCACGTTTTTTTTTTTTCGGTACATTGGAAGCCTTAAATCCCAAATAGCAAGATAAAAATTAGATTCCTTTACCTCTGTGAGGCCCCTTTGTTCCTAGTCCTCTATTTAGCATTCTCATGGTCCATATGATGAGTTGAAACCCTGCATGGTTGCTAGAGCATCGAGATGAGATGTCTCTTGTTATTAATTCTTAATCTCAACCTAATTTCCATAATAGTTTTAGCTGAGATATGAATGATTGATGGTCTAAAACTTTAAGTTAGTTGGGGTATGGGCCATGAATTGTTATCAAAGTTTTAGTTAGTCTGTCAAGTTTCCCAGATATGGCATACCCTTGTTATCTTAAAAGTCCACACTTTCCAGACTAAAATTATCCTCCCTAAAGTCCATGTTGCTTCATTCCTTTAAATCAACTAAATGGTTCATATTTTGCAATTATTGTTGCCTAACAAATTTATGCATGATCCAATTTGTTTCAGATACTGCATTCTGAATTTCTATAGATGTTCTCCAATTTTTTTGTTATGTACAAGTAAAGTTCATCATGGTCTTGGCAGGCACCTCACCCATTTTATAGGCCCACTAAAAACCTAGTGCCCTGCAACGACCGCCTCTGTGCTTCCTTGAACCCAACTGGCCACAGATGTGACTCCCCAGAACAGTGTGATTATGAGGTTGCATATGCTGATGGTGGTTCGTCCTTCGGTGTTCTAGTGAAAGATATATTTCTTTTCAACCTTACAAATAGAATGTGGATCAAGCCTCCTCTATCCTTTGGGTTGTTTTCTTTCCTTATGTCATTAAGCTCTGGTGCATTTGCACATTTTTCATTTCCTAAAAATTACAGTACAATTGTATAGTATATCTTGAAATTCTTTGACTGAGATGAATAATAGAGTTCTATAAAATATTTTAAATGTTGCAGTTCACAATCACATGCATTGTTGGGATGAATCCCTTCAAGAAAATTGTCTGCCTCATTCAGATAGATAATAGGTTTTGAAACTTGGATTGCCTTTTGCTTTTATTCTGTTTTCCTTTTTTCTGATTCTGTCTTTTCTTTTTCAGCCTTTTGCAATGAGATATTTCACTTTGCAATCCTTGTATTGGTCCTTTCATCTTCAAGAAAAATATGGAGTGAGATGAGCGGATATTTCATGTTTCCACATTCGTTGTCAAGGATAATGTTGATATGCTACTTGTCTGAATTAATACTTCTTTCTCTGTCTGCAGATGTGGATATGACCAGATTCCAGGTGCATCTGTTCATCCCTTAGATGGAATACTTGGTCTTGGTAGGGGCAAAGCTAGCATCATATCACAGCTTAGTAGTCAGGGTTTGGTGCGGAATGTAATTGGCCACTGCATAAATGCACAAGGCGGTGGATTTCTCTTCTTTGGGGATGACCTTTATGATTCTTCTGATGTAACTTGGATATCAATGTCACACAATCTCCCGTAATTGAGCTCTGCAGCTTTCCTTCATTCTATAATTTTAGCTCTATTGCAGCCCATATTTCCACTCTAATAGCATCTTCTCATAATTTTGCCAGAAAACAGTATTCACCTGGATTTGCAGATCTATATTTTGGTGGGAAGCCTACTCAGATCAGAAATCTGCTCATAGCTTTTGACAGTGGGAGCTCTTATACGTACTTTAGTTCTCTGGCATATGAAGGCTTAATCTCCTTGGTGAGTTGGAGCAATTTTTCCACTCATGCTAATTGACAGTGTCGGATTGAGTGACTTGACTTTGCATCCATAGTATTTAAGATGGACTATGTTATGCATGCATGTTTAGCTTGGTTCCCTGCATTTTCGTCCATGCTATATAAGGGGGCTATGTCACGAATACATGTTTATGTTGTGTCCAATTCATTGGTAAATGGACCAAGTTTTGTTGCATACGAGATAGAGATTGTTTCTTTCTATAAATTTGTGGGGTAGATGCATCAAAGCAAAAACTAGTTCTAATTAAACCATCATTGGCGTCTAACTTTCTCATATTCATGCCATTCCTCTCCATAGATTAAGAAAGAATTATCCAGAAAGCCCTTAAGAGAAGTAGAGGCACTGGAAGACCAGACACTCCCACTTTGTTGGAAGGGGCGAGGACCTTTCAAAAGAATACGTGACATCAAGAAGTATTTTAAGCCCTTAGTTTTGAGCTTCACAAACAATGGGAAGTTTAAAACTCAGTTTGATATGCCCCCAGAAGATTTTCTTATAATATCAGTAAGTCCAGCCTTTAGTCTTCCTCTCCTTTAAGAAAAAGTGAAAAAAGATTGCCCTTTTTCCTTTTGTTTTCCCTTTTAAATCGTGGGGCAACTTCTTTTTTACTTTTTTTCCTTTATTTTGTTTGGTCGGAGGAGGTGGGATGGAACTTAAGTATGTTTTTTATGAAAGTGGGAGCAATTTTTCCACACATGCTAATTACAGAACTTCTCAATGTTAACCTCATTTTTTGGCAGTCCAAAGGAAATGTTTGTTTGGGAATTCTAAATGGTACACAAGTGGGGCTGGACAATCTGAACATCATTGGAGGTAAGTGTTTGTCAGTTATTTAGAGAAAAACTTGAAGCAATGGAGATGTTCATTAAGTTACCATCCTACTGAACTGCTATGCCTTACAAATGTCTTGTCAATGACATTTTGTTAGACATATCGATGCAAGACAGAATGGTGATTTATGACAATGAGAAGCAAGTGATTGGATGGTCCCCTGGAGATTGTGATGAGCTTCCCGGGTGGAAAAGAGCCATCATCTGATGATTGTTAAAATATGTTGCCAATCAGTTAGAGCACCACCCACCACGGTAATTTGCACAAAGAACAAGCTGCTTACTTTATTGTGCTGTTTATTCCATGCACATGATGTATAAATATCCTAGTGCGTGTCTTGTCAATTCCTTGTAAAGCAACATTTGGCAATTATCATAACCCCACGCCTGTAACTAAAGGTGATGCAGATGCCGATAGTAATAAGAGATAATTACTAGAAATATTTTGGAAGACAATTAGGAAGTGATAATTGTGATTTTTCCCTATTTAATTTTATGATGAATTTCTCTTAGTTCCTTACTTAGTTTAATAAGTGGTGCATTTGTTATTTTATAAAACAAGCTGATGAATACTGACCACTGACATTGTTATTGATTATTGAGTTAATTCCAAAGAACGACGATCCTCGTTTGTTTTGTGGGTGGATTTCTGTTATTTATGTTCATCTTTCAGGTGGATTCTCGTGTGATTTTCGCGTCTGTTCTCATAAGTTCTCCTGTTCTCGTGTGCTACATTAAAAGGTGGTTTGTGATATACAGAAGTATAAATAGAATCGTATCAGCCGCGCGAATATCACAAATTTCTCTATTCCCAACTCAGCAGTTCCCCGGGCGGGCTGCCTGGTGCACTCCGTTCGTCAAATCACATCAACTTTCCTTCTTTTTTTTTCTTTTTTTTTTTTTAAAAAAAAATTAATAATGAAGAGAGTATCGTGATCGTGATCATTAGATCATTCCAGGGGAAAAGACCCATGCAGGTAAAGAGAAGGTTAGTCATATAACATTGCAAGACATTACAGAGTTGGGATGAACTGGCGCGTGCGAACAACCCAATGGTCATGCAGTTCATTTAAATGCGCGCCGTCGATCCAGGGAACGGGAAATTCATGGAGGTGTGAAATTGGAATCATCTGATCATATGCAACTCGTTCAGAAACGTGGATATACGCGTAAAATCATTTCATTTCCTTTGGTAAGTCATCACAACCTCAACAAACATATATATATATATATATATATAACGACAAAGTCAGGCGTCGGCGTGGATGCGGATGCAACGAATTTGGCAACCTCTGTCAACCTAATCAAGCTGCATATGCTGACCTCGTGGTATCATTCTCCAAGTTCATCGTCTTTGTCAAAGTTCAGTCACTTTCCTTATAAAAGGCTTCATCCAATTGCATTATCATATATAATCATGTCAAATAAATCCATGTACAACCTTACTGATAAAGACCCCCCCCCCCACTTTTGCTAACTCCTAACAAGATTTCTAAAGGTCACCCACACGTGTAGGTTCACGTACAAAAATTGCCTGGACTAAATAAGCTAATAATAATGTAATTAAGTCCCATAAAATTTTGGCTTTTTTTTCTTTTTGGTGCGTGGCTCTGTTTTTTCAATTGTGCAATGAGACTCTCACAGTGACCTCTGCAAATACGTGAACATGTCTTGCAAAGGTGAGAGCTGCTCCATTTGGTATTGAACTTGTGAAGCAAAAGGGTCATCTTGGAAGGCATCCGTGCGACTGAGGTTAAAATCGAAGCTACCGTGAGGCTCGTCAATCCATTTAGGTTCACTCTGGACCTCCCTCTCGCACGTGACCTCAGGCGAAAGCACGTGTTCTGAACAACTCGAGTCTGTGTGGAACATGGGCATAGAGTCAGATGCGTCCATTTGCAATAGGCCATGACCGGTCATGGATGCAGGTGCCAACGGTGGCTGTTGGGGCGGTGCCATTCCATTCTGGCCCGGCATTAATACGTTAGGCTTCCGGTCCTCCATTTCCATTTCCATTTCTTGATGCTTCGTCAATTTTCTGTCAACACCATACCTCTCCATGCTTCCTTTTTTGTTATATATACGGCATAATACCCAGTCATCGAGCTGCAAAGAAAAATAGAATACATTAGCAGGCCGATTACACTGAATTTATCCCCCCCCTACAAAAAAAAAAAAAAAAAGAAAAAGATGACCACCGAATTGAGTCTCGGTTACGAATTAAAATACGATCAGCATTTCTGACGTCAATCACCTAACTGAGTAGGAAGGGGAGGCCTGGGAGTTTCACTCCATTTGGATTGACTTGGAAGTCGCAACCCCACGTATAAGCTCAACGGAGTTTGCCCTCCTGACAGGCGCAATTCTCACTAACTTTCCCATCTTAAAAGTAATACGTACGTACCCTGAGTTTTTTGGTCTTGCCGGGCGACCTATCCACGTGAGCAAGCCGATATTCGTGCATGATCCAGTCGGTTTTGATCCCTCTCGGGGCCTTCCCGGCGTAGAACACCAGCGCTTTCTTAATACCGAGGGCGTTGGGCCGACCAATGGGCTTATCTGCCCCCGTTGCTTTCCAGTAACCCGTCCCAGCCGCCCGGTTCGGCCTCGAACCGTTTGGATATTTTCGATCCCTCGGGGAAAAGAAGTACCACTCCTTCTCACCGTACAGCGCCATTCCTGCACACCCAACAAAGAAGAAGATAATTTTTCGATCCATTTTGGAAGTTCGGATTTTCGAAAACGAAAACAACCACAAAAAAAGAAACAAAAAATCTTAGAACTCGAAATAGCAAAACCATACGAAAAATAAAGTAAAATCGAATAAAAATTCCAGTTTCCCCAGCCGCTTCCCAAAACGGACCCAGTCAGTCAAACTGAGCAACGAATCGGATCTCTCAAACTAATCTAAGAAAAATTAACTGTGAACGACAAGGCAAAGGCAAAGAAACAAACAAACCAACAAACAACCAAACAAAAAAAAAAAAAACAAAAACGAAGAAGAAGAAGAAGAAGAAGAAGAAGAAGACCTGGAAGCAGCCAGGGATCATACTTATAAAGATCAATTTCGGCAATAATCGGAACAGCAATAGGCTGCCCCACACATTTCCGGCACAAGTAATGATTCACCAGCTCGTCGTCGGTGGGGTGGAATCTGAACCCGGGCGGTAGATCTACCTCCGATCCTCTCATTTCCTTCCGCCGCCGCAAATTCCCGCTCTACGAGGCTTTCTTGTCTGTTGAATTGGAACGTTGAAAGAGCTTCCCGGGGGCCTTCTGTATAAAAGCTTACTGTTATGAAGCGATCTTAACAACGAGTCCTATTTCATATTTATACACGTCTAATAATTTTAAATTTTAAAAAAAAAAAAAGAAAGAAAGAAGAAATTGACTGAGATACAACCGTATTCCTCGGACATTAACTTTAATTGATTATTTTTGGTCGAGCCAGCGGAGCAACCGTGCACGTGGGGCCTGCTTTTGTATTAGAGCACGTGGGGGGGGGCACTCTCCTTAATTTTTGCCCCTTCGTATATCTCTGATAAGCCACCAAAAACACCTAAACACGTGGGTCGTTTCGTATCGCCTTTCATCTTCTTAACCGACCGCAGCTGTCCGATGACGCCACGCGTTGTCTTTCAGACGGGTGTCTGACACCGTCGGGCCCGCGGCGCCCTTTTGTCACTGCTTGCGTCACCCGCTTCGACTCACCTTCAGCCACTAAAGTCGGCCGGGGGAGGTCGTTGACCGATATCTTGTTTGATTCGGTTTGGACGTCGCCAAATATTCAGCCAATAAAGTCCCGCCACGTTGGCCCGTTTATGCTTGTGTCAACAACACGTCTGCAATATGTTCGGCTCAAAATAGCCGTAGCACGTGCTTCTGTGTGCAAAATGTTTGTCGAGGACCACGTAAGTGAAAAAAAAGAAAACATATATAAATAAAAAAAATACTTTTTTTATTTACCAAAATTGGTTATTTAAAAAAATAAAAAATAAGAAAATTTTTAAGTAATTGATTTTTTTTTTATATAGTTACATGTAATTCTTTAAGATTAACTCAATTAATTTTTTTTTTCTTGGTATATTTTCTCTTATAACTTTGTGTATCAAAGTGTTGGATGTTGGATGACTGACGTCCTTTTTCTTACGCGAAGATCCGGAAATATCCGGGAGTGAAAATTAAGACAAAAATACAAAGAAAGTCGGCAAATAGTCAATATCGTTATTTTTTTTCTCCATAAAAAAACCGATATTGTTTGCACTCTTGAATTAAGAACTTTTTTTTTTTTTTTTTTGGAACCAAGAATTAAGCACTCTGAGGTGTCCCAAGTCAATACCGGCATATATATTAATGAGGGTGATATCCGGCAAAGTGCCCCAGTTGATATCCCGAAGTGACCTGGACAGCATTAAGCAGAAACTGGGGCGCTGGGAGCTGCAAAGCCTCTCTGCATTCGGAAGAAACAGATGAATGATCAAATATTAATTCATCCCGAATATGAATATTTATATGGATACTTGGGTCTAGGAATCCTTCCTTGACGGCATGTGTCACGGCTTCATTATTCTCTTTCTAAAAAATAGTCTTTTAGGATGTACAACACCCACGTTTATATGTCCCAAGATCCCCTTCTTCCTATCCGATGTAAGAAACGGGTTTCATACACCCGTCCGTCACACTCTCTCCTACCGAATCCTTCAACATCCTCGTCGAAAATCGAAACTTCCTCTTGCCTACTCTTTTCACATGAAACGCTTAGTAAGAAATATCGAATCACATGAAACGCTTAGTAAGAAATATCGAAATAAGAGTCGAGGTTGGTTCTGATACCACTTATCACAGAATTATTACTCTCTCCCCAAAAGACAGCCTTTTAGGGTATGCAGCACACACTTTTATATGTTCCAAGATTTCTTTCTTTCTATCTGATGTGGGAGACGAGTTTCATATACTTGTCCGTCACACTCTCCTCTACCAAATCTATCGACGTTCTCGTCGATAATCGGGACATCCTCTCACTTACTATTTCCACACGAAACGCTTAGGAGGAGACATTGGAATAAGGGTCGGGATTGACTCTGATACCACTTATCACGAGGTCATTACTCTCTCCCCAAAAGATAGTCTTTTAGGATGTACAGTACTCACGTTTATATGTCTTAAAATTCTCTTATTTCTATCCAATGTGTGAGACAGGTCTCATACACACGTCCGTTACACACGATATGGGTAGGTGATCTGGGTCAGATTTTTTTTCAACCTAACCCGAGGGGACCAAACCCACACGTACAGGGAATATGACTCGGGACAAATTTGAGTTACACATTTTCCACGTGTCTGTTTGAATCTGTCATTCCATTTATTATAGCTTAACATTAAATGTAGTAACTTGAACTTGACTTTGATGCAAAACGTGCATAAGTTCCAACAAGTTCTTGACAGATCTGCATTTAAGACAGTGGTGCAAATGAATCCATAAGACTTCTGGGTAGAGAGAGCTGTCCCGAACTGTGCATTGGATATAAAGCTGTATTGTCTTCCAACCCTAAAAATATTGTGAATATAAGATGCAAATATTAATTAATTAAGTGATATTATTCCATGGTTGGCCACTAAATTTCACGGCGGTAGTCGATGGCTATTTTCATTATATGAATATTTAAGCACACGGAGACATTCCTTTTTTTTTTTTTTGTGGGCCAAATGTTTAGGTTACAATGTGTGCTAGATTGACGATTACTACTGTACAGGGCATTAGTTAATTTAGTTCAAATCATGCTTAAATCATATAGCCCATTAGGCCCCTTTGCATTCTTAAATTGATTTATTTTCACTTTCAAAAATCGAGTTATTTTTTCTCTTAATTATTAATTCTGTTGTGATATGTATTTAAATTTTAAATATAAATTATATAATTAAAAAATTTTATATTAAAAATAAATAGATAAATAAATAATATATAAATAATAAAAACTTTGAACGGATATATAATATCAAATTTATAAATTTACTACAAACTATTTGTTGTAGTTTTATTACAATTGATAAATTTTTAGACCAATTTACTTTATGCTCTTTCTCACGTGAAAAAATAAAAAAAATCTCTAAACTTAAGTGGTCCTAACATAAATAGATTAATTCTTACAAGTTAAGCATGCGAATTGTTTAGGAATTGAAAAAAGACAAAGAAAAAGTCAACAAAAAACATAAAGCTTTGGAGAAGAGAAGGCACGTGTCTTATGAGAGAGAAGAGCATTGCAAGAAACGACCCAAGAGAGCCAGAAACGAACAAGAGGGAAATATTTAAGAGTTGGCTAATTTTGTTAGAGTTATTTTTAGTCTATAAATAATATATCAGCTACCGTATAATAAAAAAATAAATAAATAAATAAATAAATCAGAACTATTTTTCCCATCAATTACTTTTGGTGACACTGACCAATGAGCAATAATTCAAGAAAATCTTTATCGAACGCCGTTATGGTTGCTTTTGGCGAAATGAACAGAATCAATAAATCCGAAAAATTAAGCCGAAGGCTTCTCGGAATTGAAAAATCAGAAAGTATGAGTTAAGGATACGGGTGGGAGGAAAGCAAGAGAGACAAAGTCAAACCCACGATTAGCCAGAGGTCATCGCGTACGTTTGATCGGGAGTTTTGAATCGTCTTCTTTTGATCGACGCAGTACCGTAGAACGGATTAAATGCATCTTCTATAATTTTAATTTGGCAATAGAGATTTTTTTTTTTTTTAATTTTTTGTTTTTTTTCCCCATTTGTAATTTTAATTTGATTAGTAGTATGTGGGGTACCTTCAATTTTAGTCAAGGTGAACTTATAAAAAAAAAAAAAACTTATTTTTTCATAATTATTGAATAAAATAAAAAGTAAATATATATATATATATATATTTCTTTAAATGAAAGAATTTAAGCTTACCAAAGGAAGAATGAGGCCTTGAAATTAGACATATGTCTCCTTTAGTTAGGGAACATTGGAACAATGAGCCCAATTGTGTACTTCTCAATTAAAAAAATATTCTTTTTGACTCTCCTCTTTTTTTATTAAAAATTATTAAGTTAACTAAATTATTATTTCTCACTTTACTAAAAGGAAAAAAGAAAATAACGTGCAAAAAGCATTTACAAATATATTCAATTTTACGGAATTATGAGTTCCCTTCTTTGGTTACAAGCAAATGGATAGCAGCCATTCTCCAAACGATTGAAACCTAAAAGATGAAAATAATGAAAGATCACTAAAGTTATGAAAAAAAATCATTTAAACTTTCGTGGGTAGGTAAATTGGTGAAAGAATAAAGATATGACTATTATTTGATAACACACCAAATAATCAAAAATAATTAAAACAGTAATATGTAATTGTTTGCCCTCAGAATCTGAATCATCGAAGTGAAATGGGCTTAAACAATAACAACACCTCGGGTAAGTACGTGCAGGAGACCCGCAGTTGTATTAAATTTCTTTGGGATCAACATAGAAATGGGCTTGAAAGTACACACTGTAAATCCAAACAAAACCAGCTCCCAGCGACAGTTCCTACATCTGGGAGTGTCAAATTCCCATTGCTTTGTTCTCTCTCTCTCTCTCTCTCTCTCTCTCTCTCTATATATATATATATATATATATAGATAGATAGATAGATAGATAAATTGAGCTAATCATAAAAGCATTGAGAGGAACTTCACAGCATCAACGCATTTCACATTCTACAACTGGCAGCTGCATGACAGAGCAAGGGCATTTATAAACTGGATCATGTAATCACCTTTTATATGGCTATTTTGGCTTAGTCTGTTTACCGCAATAGACAAATTGGTTCAGATCGAGGGTGACCCTGCCTTGCTTCGTTGTGTCAAATGAATTAAAGAGATTCCTGCAGCAATGGCCAAAAGTGAGAAATCAATTAAGAAATATTGGCATTCAGAAATGATTGATGTTAGTGAAGGTTTTCAATTTTAACTCGTCACGCTTTGGCTCAAATACAAAATGATGCAGTGCTGGCATGCATTAACGCAAAAAATTTTAATGTGTTCTTATTTAGATCATCTGGCTCATCTAACTTGAAAAGTCAATGATGAAACTGAATCGAAATGAGGCCAAAAACACGAAATGGTACTATATATATATATATATATATATACACACACACATAATAAACTTATGGTAAATTTTATCACACAAAGAAAATTCTGTATGGTTCCCAAGGAATACATACCTAGCAGACTGCACAAAGATACAAAGAGATATAAAGCCATCCAAATGAAATCTTCCACTCTTATTTTGATCAAAGCTCTGCAGCAGCATAAATGAAAATTCAGTTGTTACAACTGGATAAAAAAGTTTCAACCAACAAGAAGAAAACAACTGCTCAATTAAAAACCAGAACAATATAGAAGAAGGACGAGGGATCTATTATATTCTAATAACATCTACTAGATAAATGCATGTGCAGCAATACCATGAGATATGATGGTTGAGAGATTTTATACAATGTCTCAGAAAATGTTCAGAATCTCACTTTCAATATGCGAGTAAAAGCTTTACCTCACAAACAGTGTAAAATGCCGGAGAGTCCAGGGAGAAACCAATTTTCACCAATCCCTGAAACCAAGCATTAATATTGAGAAATGTATTAGGAACGAGGAAAAAAAAAAAAGGAAGGCACAGAAAAAGTGAGAAGAATAAATGGGCCTAGCTTGCCTATTCCATGAAATGCATCTCTAGGCAAGGACAACCTAATGACAAGCATGACAGTATGATGACAGTGTGTTATTCTAACAGCACACCTTTCTCTGCAACCAGACAGAGCAGCTAAAGCTTCATTTATTCAGTTAAGTTAAAATAAAGAAAATAATTTTCCAAAGCATACCTCATATACATCATCAATAATAAGATATCCACGATTCCTGTAGGGAGACAAAGGAAATTTGACGAATTTTAGTATAACGGTAAATATGTTTTATCATAACCACATATTCAACTCAATTAAATAAACTTTTTGTGAAAAATAAAAATAAGGTTGAGTATATCTGATCTTTTTCCAGATATCATGGTGTGGCAGTATCATGCAATGGGACGCCCTATAGCTTAGTCAAATAGAGGAATGATCATGCCACAAGCTCAAGATGCAATAAAAATTGTGCTCAAACATAGGCTATATCAAGAAATAGTACACACACACACACACACACACACATAACATGAGATATAGCATGCAAAGCATTGCCATTTATGTTCTCAAGCAATAGCCCTTAAATGGGCATGGTAAAGTGAGTAGAGAAGCAAATGCTAATGAATTTTGGAGCATGCACCACATTGATAGGATCCCACTGGCAATGGATAATGGGAAATGTTTCCAAAGCCATTAAAAATGACGAACCCTGGTTTTCCATAGAACCAAAAACATACATAAATAACACAATATAAATATGTTTACACATCACCTCTCCAGGTCCGAGAAGGCCTGCTGAACCTGTATTGCGATTGGAGTGAAAAGTTCAAAAAAGGGCATACTGCATATATTTTAATTAAGGAAAAAACGAAACATATAAAGAGCCAAAATAGGAACCTTTATGAGAAACTTGTTGAGTGCAACAAATTCTACATAAAATAGGGACAAAAAGAAAAGAATTTAATCAAAGGAAGGAAAAATAACTAAATGGCCTCAAGAAAAACAAAAAAGGGGGAGGGGGGAAGCCTAACGGATGGGACATATATCACCTTGAAAGCTCATAGTTCCATTCCGATCAAAGTCATACATCCTGAGATACAAAAAGAAGTTACAACATTAACTTCTTGTGAACATCCATGCCCTTAAACACAAGACGAAGAACAAAAAGAAGGATGATGCAAAGAAGAAGAAGAAGAAGAAGGAGTGGGACCACCTGATCATCTGTTGGACAACCGAGAGAGAGAGTTCGAGATTACCGACAGCCAGAGCTCTCTGATGATATCAGATCACGAAATTAAGCACAGGTGAGGGAATTGGGTGTGTTTGTAAATGCGTAAGAAACCCAGTCAGCGAGAGAGAGAGAGAGAGAGAGAGCAATAACAGAGACAGAGAGACTAGGGAACCTTGAGCTGAGTGGCAGTGACGCTTCCGGTTCTCTCCGAATCCACCCGGTCGAACCAGTCCCTCAGAATCGACGGGTTCTCCATTCGGCCTGGTGGGATGCAAATGCAACTCCAGCGAAGGTCGGGGGCTGTGTTGTGAGTGAGCTCTTGGGCTTTTTGTGGTTATTTGGCGTCGAAGGTTAAATGAACTGGTCGGGGTTGGCGACTCGTTGACTTGCTCTTACGTTGCCGTCTGTCTTTCCGTTGTGGGTTTAAAGCCCTCACCGCACTTATCTCCGTGCTTTAGCCCCCTTTTATTTATATTTATTTATTTATTTATTATTTTTTAAATTCCAATAATAACACCTTCATGCTTTTGGATTTTGACAATTAAAGTTTTCTATTAAGATTCTCTTAATTTTAAGGGTCGATAATAAAATAAATTATTAATTTTACGGCGAATTAACGACACAATTTGGATTATGTGAATAAAGAAAAATGTTGTGACTTGTAATGAAGAGACAAAAGGGGTTGATCTGTACTAAAAAAAAAATAAAAATAAAAAATCTAATAAAATTCGCCCGAATAAAGAGATTATTAGATTAGGTAGACTTTTCAGGCTCTATTTACTCTAATTTCTTCAATTAAAATTACGAAAGATTAATTTCAAGAAAATGAGAAAATTAATTTCAGTTAATTTAAAACATAACCTGAAAATTCGAGCCTGACTCTAAGACGGTAGATTGGGCCAAGGCTGAGCGGCAGAGGCATTGAGAGATCTTGGGGCTCCGAACCAAATCCTGTGCGCTCCGCAATTAATTTTCCCCCTTTATTTATTTAATTTTTATTTTTATTTTGTTAATTGTTAATCTTTGTCCTCACTAATTTTTATAGAGAAATTTGAATGCAACTGAATTGAATGCACACTCGCACTCTCTCTGTGCAGTCCTGCTCTCTTCCTCCTCTCTCACGGCACCCCTTTCCCACGAAGAACAATTGAGCTTGAGGTTGATTCTCCATTTAATTTAATTTCTTGCTGGATTATTTCGTAGGTCAGAATTTTTGGCATTAGAGCTACCGACCCCGCCTTAGAATTCTATAGCCGAGCACGGCAAGACTTCCGATCACGACCAAAAAAAAAAAAAAACACGACGAGACAATTCACCCCTCCCTTCGGGAGCTGACCAGGAAGTGCGATGGAACTCTAGAGGCAGCTACGTACGTGGATCCTTGGTATTAATGTGAAGCATGATGCCGCAAAATCAAGCAATGTCACTGTCGGGGGTCCCAGAGCAGCACCTGCACTCCGAACGACCGATTTGACCACTCTTTACCACACTAAACGGGGTTTGTAGGTGAAGCTTCCCTGTTTTTTTATGGAGAAGTTCCTCAGAACTGGCTCTATTGGCGTGAGAACTTCTTTGATATCAACGGCGCACCAGAGGAGGCTAAGGTAAAAATTGTCGTCAACCACTTGGATGATGTGGGACTTCAAATGGTACCATAATAAAGTTAAAATGAAACCGACAACGGTGACTATGAAGGGGGTCGGATTTGCTCGATTCATTTCGCCTGTTTCGGCCTGAAGGCTTTTGAGGATCCTATGTCTGAATTGCTACGCCTCGAACACGATCGATCGATGGCTGAGTTTCAGAATCAATTCCATATTCTACTCAGTCAAGTTGAGTACACCGTCAGCATATTTCTCAACAGTCTCCAACAAGAAATCCAGCATCCTGTTTAGATGTTTGTGCTGAAACGTTTGCCAGAAGCTTTTGCCCTCACCAAATTGCAAGAGGCAACAGTCGCAGCTCTGCAACAAAAGACTAAGGTTGTGTCACGGCTTCCCCTGCTACTTCCCACTCCCACGAAGCCTTCGGGAATGACGACTAGCAAATCCACTGGCGACCTTGCTACTATGATCGAGACCTCACCATCGATGACACAAAGGGGGGAGGCTCGGCCTTCTAAGAACCCCCCGAATGCGGAGTAGTGCAGAGTTCGATGAGAAGTGGGCCAAGAGCCTCTGTTTTTGGTGTGATGAAAAATAGGGGAGCAGCCACAAGTGCCGCCAAAAGAATCGTTTCTTAGCTGAAATGGAAATGGGTGGTGACTCTGAGGCGGCTAAAGGTGAGCTTCAAGAGATTGTGAAGGTTGATCGAGGTGAGGAGAAGCAGGTGCAAATCTTGATGCGCACAATCACCGGAATCGGAGTAGAGAGGTGTCAAACCATGCGAGTCACAGTCTATGTCAACGCTAAAGCTCTCTCTGAGCGCCCATCGATTCAAGCAACACCCATAATTTCCTAGACCAAGAAACATCCAAGTGGGTGTGTTGTCTGATAGAGCCAGTGACAGGACTGCCGGTGAAAGTTCCTGAGGAAAATTATGTTAACTGTACGGGCGTCTGTAAGGGATTCCAGTGGGTTCTGCTAAGCACCCCTTTCTCCTCAGATGTGTGCATACCACCGCTAGGAAATTGCGATTTGGTGCTGGCGCTAGGAGATATTTGCTGGAATTTTAAACAACTTTCGCCCGAACAGAAATTGAATACTTAGGTCATGTTATCTCCTACTGCCAGAGTGGTGACAGACTCCAAAAAGGTTAAAGCAGCTATAAATTGGCCCCCTCCCACTAATCTTCGACAGCAACATGGATTCCTCAGCCTCATCAAATATTACCGTCGATTTGTTCGCGGGTATGTCGAGCTCGCGCAACCCTTGATTCAACTTCTCGAAAAGGAGTCGACCTTCATCTGGTTGCTCGAAATTGATGAGGTGTTTGCGCGACTTAAGACAGCCATGGTCACTGCTCTTGTTCTCTCCTTGCCATGTTTTTTGCAGGAGTTTGCTGCCGAAACTGATGCTTCGAGTATGGGTATTAGGGCGATTTTTATCTCAAAACAACCACCCCATTGCTTATATATCAGCAAGCTGCTCGCTCCTCATCATCAATAAATGTTGGTGTGTGAATAGGAGATGACGGTGATCATCCATGTTGTTGTGACCAAATGGAAGCATTATTTGTAAGGCTGCCATTTCAAGATCCGAATAGACCACCACAGCTTAAAATACTTATTTGACCAGAAGTTATCCACGCCCGGCTAGTTCAGGTGGTTATCCAAGTTGTTGGGCTTTGACTGCAAAATCATCAACAACCAAGGGAAAGAAAACGTGGCCATCAATGCTCTCTCCCGTATCAGCTACAGTGAGTTGCTGTTATCCGCTATTTCCACCACTGAAAATCCACTTTTGGAAGACATCAAATGATCATGGGAGGAAGACGAAAATTTAGTCACACTGAAAAATAAGTTGCAACAAGGCAAATTGGGCCAAACCCCCTATGAATTCAATAACGAGTTGCTGAAATGGAAGGGAAGGTTGGTAGTGGGAGCCAATTCTGAGCTACGCTGCTCCATCATTAACACCTGGCATAGAGGGGTCAACAGTGGACACCCGAGAGTTTTTGACACCATCAAGAAGGTGAGCTATTTGTTCTTTTAGAAGGGGCTCAATAACGACGTCCAAAATTATGTACAGGAATGCGACGTATGCCAACGTTGTAAACTTGATTCCACTATTTCTCCCAGATTGTTGGAGTCACTTCCATTCTCGAAGGGTTATGGCAGTGTATCACCCTGGATTTTGTTGAAGGTTTTGTCACATAGCGCTATTAAGGATACAATTTCAATGGTTATGGATCAGCTCAGCAAATATGATCACTTCATTTCCTTTACTCATGCATTCACAGCCAACACTGTCGCCAAGATTTTCCTTGATGACATCTTCAAGCTTTATGGGCTACCAGAGCAAATTATTAGTGACTGAGATTTGATTTATCTAAGTCAATTATGGTAGGAACTCTTTCGTCTTCAAGGGGTATGGCTTAATTTTTCCATCACCTAGCACCCTCAGAGCGACTACCAAATAAAGGTCATTAATCGCTATCTCAAAATGTATCTGAGGTGTGCCACTAGTGCTCACCCACACCAATGGAGTTCTTGGCAGACATTGGTGGAGTGATGGTACAACACTCACTTCCATTCCAGCATTCAAATGGTCCCCTTTAAAGCTTTATGCGAATACTCGGCTCCAATCCATCTTCCATATATGCCTGGTGATTCAATGGTTGCTTCGATGAATGAGCAGCTTTGCCTCAACAAAGCCACCATCCGGTTGTTATAATATTACCTCAACAGGGCACAGAACTGCATAAAGCAACAAGCCAACAAGCATTATTCAGACAGAGAGTTTCAGGTGGAAGACTATGTCTTGCTCAAATTACAGCCTTACAGGCAGAATTCATTGATGCAACGCCTTAGTCAGAAGCTTGCTATGAGATTCTTTGGCCTTTACCGGATTCTTGCTAAGATGGACAATAGGGCTTATCGCCTAGCATTACCACCACAGTTTAAGATCCACTCAGTGTTCCATGTGTCACAGCTCAAGGCAAAACTCGGGCCAACTTAAGATTCCACTCTAGAGTTGTCGCCAAAAATGCCATACCTCTTTACTCGAGCCATCCCTCTAGTTATCCTGGATCACCACATTGCTAAACATGCCAACAGAGTGACCACTCAAGTGTTGGTTCAGTGGTCCAGGGCGCCGCTTCGACCTGGAAATACTTCTGTGATCTTCAGAAGCAGTATCCGAGTTGCACCCTTGAGGACAAAGGTGCTTAAGAGGGGGGGTTTGATACACAAGAAATAAAGGTCGATGTAGAGGTGGCAGTTGACCACTGAAAATGGGTATAATAGAAATGGAGGAGAGAGATGAACTAGAATTAAGGGATGAATGAGTGAACTAGTGGCCGAGGAGGAAAGGAGAATTTCAACGGAAACCAATTAATTTTTCTTTTCTTTGTTCATTGTCAATCTTGTCCTCGCCAGTTGCTAGAGAAATTTGATAAGCAAGGCATATGTAAATCCTATACCAATCAATGCACACCCGTTTCCTACAAAGAACAATTGAGCTCGAGGTTGATTCTCCATTTAATTCAACTTTCTACTTGATTATTTTAGAACTTAGAATTTTTTTGTATCAGAAGTCATAACAATAACAATAACTCAACTAACAACCACCACCACTACTTTCCTCTCTCCTCCTCGTTCTCTTCCATATCCACTCCTTGTCCAACCGCTGTCATCACAGCCACTGCCATGACCACCTCCGGGACTGAATCCATCTCCAAAGCCCGCCCTCGCATCCTTTCCCTCTCCTCTTGATATGATCTTAATGCTATATTCATTATATATTTTTTTTATTATTTAATAATTATCTGTTATTATTTTCTCACTAATAGACGATATTATATTACTTAATAGATAATATTATATTCCTTAATAAGTGAGATTATATCCCCTAATATGTGGGATATATCGGCTGTTAAGTTTATATAATTGTAATACCTTATGACTTTTGAAGGCAGACAATAATATTATTAAAACATTTAATTTATTGGAGGTCGATCCCCTTGAAGTGATCATTGGAGGCTGATACTCTCGAAGCGATTAATTTTATTTCTTTTATTTCTTATTTTCAATCCCCAATTTCTCACTCTATATTTCAAATCACTATTCTCAAAACCCCAGGTTCTCATTATCTAGTATCAGAACAACATTCTTAGGATCTATTCCATCCTTTCCTACCCAAAAAAAAAAAAAAAAAAAAAAGGTTTATGCCCCTTACCCAACAACAGAAAAAAATACTAAGTATCACCAACTTGCAATCTTATAGTATGTCTTCAAACAACTTTTCTGATTCAAATATCAGAATATCCTGAGTTGAAGAATCACTGTCTCTTATGTAAGAATCTTTTAAGAAATTCGAACAAATGTAAGAACAGATGCAAGAGTCCTTCAAAAGGCTTGAACATATAGTTCTTTTTGAACCACGAAGTCAATCAAGAGATAAATATTTCTGGATTTACTAATAAGTAAGGAGAACCCATTGAGTCCTGTGGAGGCACCAATCATGACTATACCCAATCACACACAAGGGTAGAATTTCCTCGCTGGGAAGAGAGTGATCCAGCAGGTTGGATCTCCCGGGTAGAAAAATATTTCTACTTTCATCGTACACCAGAATTTTTTAAAGTTGAAATTGCTTCTATTCAATTAAAAGGTGATGCAATCAAATGGTATAATTGAGTTGAAACATGTGGCGGAGTTTCAACGTGAGTTGAATTCACTAAAGGCCTTCTTATGCGATTTGGGCCCTTGAAATACCACAATGTTGATGGAGAGCTCGCAAAAATTTGTCAGACATCCACCGTCCTCGAATATCAAAGTCGATTTGAGCAACTTGCCAATCGAGTTAAAGATTGGTTTGAAAGGCAATTGGTGGGAACATTTGTTGAAGGGCTTGTTACTGATATCTGATGGGAAGTCAAGGCTCGCCAACCACGAACAATGATAACAGTTATCTCCTTTACTCGCATACAGGAGAAGTTAGGTGCTGAAAATTGTCGGCCCTCTACTAAAATGGCTAGCAAACCTATTGAGGGTAACATCAACTCACCCTCTTGAGGGTAACACCAACTCACCCTCTTTTATTCATTCTTTTAACACTAAACGCTTAATCCAAGAACAATTGAAAGAGAGGATGGCAAAAGGGTTGTGTTGGCACTGTGATGAGAAGTGGCACAAGGAGCACCGTTGTAAGCAAGGGAAGCTTTTAATGATTGAGCCAGTTGAGGAGACTAAAGAAATAAGTGAGGACCATATGGGCCCAATTGGTGATGATACTTTTGTTAAATACGTAAATGAGCCTGTGGTGCATACTTTAGCTGGGTATTCAAACCCACAAATTATGAAGATTGATAGATCCCTCAAGGGATAATTGGTAATGGTACTAGTTGACTCGGACAGTACCAATAACTTTATGGATGAAAAGATCGCCAAAGGCTTGCATTTTCAATTGAGGACTGCGACAAGTTTGCTGTGAAGGTTGCAGACAGGAGAAATTTGACATGTCAAGGGAAGTGCACAAAGGTAAAACTCGTGTTACAAGGTTAGATCATTTATATTGATCTTTTCTTACTATCCCTAGAAGATTATGAAATTGTTCTTAGCATTGATTAGTTGTGGACCTTGAGAGATATTACTTGGAATTTCTCTAGGTTAAGAATGAAGTTTCTATTGAACAGACATCCAGTGGAATTACATAGGAGGCGTGGGGGTAAAATTACCACTGTTAGTAGTAATCGAATGGAGAAGGTCCTACAGAAGGCAGGACAAGGGTTCCTGGTGCAGTTGACAAATGCAAAAGTGGCCAAATCACATTCCATACAACAGAAGGAGGTTACGACACTATTGACCGAATTCTCTAAATTATTTGCTAAGCCCGTAGGTCTACCCTCGCAAAGGACACACGACCATCGTATTTCGTTATTATTAAAGAATACACCTGTTAATGTTCGACCCTACCGTTATCCACACTTCTAAAAAAGAGAAATTGAGAAAATTATTAAGGAGATGTTGGAAGCTGGCATCATCAGACCAAGTGTTAGCCCATACTCATCTCCTATCCTTTTAGTAAAAAAGAAGGACGGCTCTTGGAGGATATGCATAGACTATCAGGCACTCAACCACATCATTATGAAGGATAAATATCTTATTCCCATGGTTGATGAATTATTAGATGAATTGGGAGGTACTCAACTATTCACTAAACTGGATTTGAGGTCGGGATATCACCAAATTCGAGTCCATAAGGAAGATATTCAAAAAACTGCTTTTAAGACACATGATGGCCATTACGAGTTCCTGGTTATGCCCTTTGGGCTTACCAACGCACCGTCAACATTCTAGAGTTTAATGAATGACATCTTTTGACCGTATTTACGTAAGTTTGTCCTAATATTTTTTGATGACATTTTGGTGTATAGTTCTTCTTTTAAAGCACATTTATCACATTTATGGATTGTATTCACTACCTTGCATGAGAACTCTCTATTTGTTAAGAAGACAAAATGTAGCTTTGGTAGCCCAATAGTTGAGTATCTTGGCCATGTTGTCTCCAAAGAAGGCGTGACAGTTAACCCCTCTAAAATTCAAGTGATGTTGGATTGGCCAATTCTAAAGACAATCAAAGCACTACAAGGCTTTTTGGGATTGACTAGTTATTACAGCAAGTTTGTTTGTGACTACGGAAAGATTAGTACTGAATTAACGACTCTCTTGAAAAAGGATTCATTTAACTGGAATGACAAAGCAGAGGAGGCGTTTGATTGACTCAAGCGAACCATAACCACCACCCTAGTTCTTGCCTTGCCAGAATTTAGTAAGGTATTTATTATTAAATCTAATGCTTTCGAAATCGGAATCGGTGCAGTATTAATGCAAGAAGGTCATCCTATCGCCTTTACTAGTACAACATTATCACCAAAACACCTCAGTCTGTCTGTTTATGACAAGGAGGTGCTAGCTATTGTTCATGCAGTCTTGAAACATCCATATCTCATTAGGAGGTGTTTTCAAATTTGGACCGACCATAGAAGTCTGAAATATTTATTAGAGTAGCGAATCTCCTTTATGGAACAACATAAATGGATTTCTAAATTACTAAGTTATGATTACGAGATCGTTTATAAAAAAGGGAGCGAGAATTTGGTAGCTGACGTATTATCTCATATTCTGGAGCAGGCTGAAGTGGTGGCACTCTCTATCCCCGCCTATACTACAATTGTGCAAATTAGGAGGGAGTGGTGGAATGATCATGAAACTCGAGAGATCATTGAGAAACTATAGACAAGGCTTAATTTTGTTACTCATTACACTTAGAATTCTCAAGATTTATGTTATAAAGGGAGATTGGTACTTGTTTCTTATTCTCACTACAAGGACACAATCGTGCAAGAATATCATGCATCCTTGACTGCTGGTCACTCAGGATTTCTTCGTACCTACAAGCGTGTTGGTAAGGAGTTTTATTGGAAAGGTATAAAGAAGGAAATCAGAAGGTTTGTAGTTGAATGTGATGTATGCCAACGTCACAAGAGTGAATCTGTGGCATCTCCAGGACTTCTTCAACCTTTACCTATCTCAGAAGAAGTTTGGACAGACATCTCTATGGATTTTATTGAAGGACTCCCACTGTCTCAAGGTAAATCCATTATTTTTGTTGTTGTTGATCACTTGACCAAGTATGCTCATTTTTGTGTGGTTAGCCATCCTTATATTGCTACTAGTATTGCTTGAGTTTTTGTTGACAATATTGTAAAGCTCCACGACATTCTTAAATCGATTGTCAGTGACCGAGATAAGATCTTCACCAGTAATTTTTGGAAGGAACTATTCCACTTGCAAGGGACGCAACTGAATATGAGCACTACCTATCACCTGCAGACAGATGGACAAACTGAGATAGTCAACTGATGCTAATAAAACTACTTTCGTTGCTTTGCAAGTGATAAGCCAAAGAATTAGGTAACATGACTTCCTTGGGCCGAATGGTGGTATAATACCACTTATCATTCCTCTACAAAGATGTCTCCATTTCAAGCAGTTTATAGGCGAGTTCCACCTACTCTCATAAGGTATACAGTTGGATCATCTCACGTAGATTAGGTCGATAGGGACTTACAAGACAGAGACAGGTTGCTCCTACTCCTGAAAGACAACCTTATTGCAGCCCAAGCCCATATGAAACAACACGTGGATATACATCGTACAGAGTGAGAATTTTTAGTGGAAGATTGGGTCTATCTTAGACTCCAACCATATCAGCAATTATCCATCATTATCTGCTCCTCAATGAAATTATCTCCTCGTTTCTTTGGGCCATACCAAATTTTGGAGCGCATTGGTCTTGTTGCCTACCGTCTTAACTTACCAGCAGGATCAATAATACATCCTATCTTTCATGTCTCTTGCTTGAAAAAGAAGGTAGGAGATCGTGTGGTGACACAAAACCAACTCCCTGACATTACCGACACATGAGAGGTTAACCTTCAGCCGCAAGCCATCCTGGACCGACGAATTATCAAACGTGGAAATCGAGCTGTGGTCCAAATCCTGGTTTAGTGGACTAACCTCTCTGTTGAGGATGCTACTTGGGAGCTCTATCATTCTTTTGCAAATCAATTTCCAAACTTTATTACCAGTCAGCCTTGAGAACAAGGCTATTTTTAAAGGACAGAGGAATGATACGATCTTGATGCGATCCCCATTATAATTCTCTTTTATTATTTAATAATTATCCGTTATTATTTCTACATTAATAGACGAGATTATATCCTTTAATAGGCGGGATTATATCGTATGTTAAGTTTATATAATTGTAATGCCCTATGGCTTTTGAAGGCAAACAATAATATTATCAAAGCATTTAGCTTATTGGAGGTTGATCCCCTCGAAGCGATCATTGGAGGTTGATCCCCTCGAAGCGATCAATCCTAATCCTCAATTTCTCACTCCATATTTCAAATCCCTATTCCCAAAACCCTAGGTTCTCATCACCTCCCTGCTCCCCTCCCATCCTTCCATTACCGTCTCCCTTTCGTCCCTCGCCATCTCTAACTGCCTTGCCCTCTTGATGCCTAATCTCTTCTCTGCTCCGCTCTCTTTGCCCCTTTTTTCGGCTACGACTATGATCACCTTTACGAGTGACTTTACAACATTTATCTTTCCTCTAATTCCTATCTTTCTCTTGTTGTTCTCTCATTTCTTTCCATTTTGTGTGGCATTTACCTCTCTTAAATCCTTTCCTTTAACTTTGCTTTTATGTCTTTCCTCTTCAGTTTAGAGGTTGTGCTTCTCGTTATTTACTCATACAAGTCAAATTCAGGATAGGTTTTAGTTTTAATTTTATGTTTTAGATTAAAAGTAATTAATTTTACTTCTTTTTAATTAATTTTTTGTAATTTCAATTAAAAAAATTAAAGTACATTACGTCAAAATTTCATTTGTCCAATAATCTCTTTATTTAGATAATCTTACTAAGTACTTTATTTTTAATATATATTATTATCTTTGTTTGATTATTGTATGATATTATTAATTACAACTTTTTTTTACAAAATTTAATGTTGTACTAAATTTATTAAAATAAATTTCATAAAACTTAAATTATAAAATTTTAAATATCATGATATATTATTAATTTATATAAATTTTTTCATATAAATCTTAACTTTAATAATCAAATTAGGATAAAAAGATATTTCAATATATATTATTTTGTCAAATAAAATTATAAAACTCATTTTAATTTATCAAACTTTTTTTTTAACTTTTCATTTTTCACATCAATACACCTAAGGTTCCAAATAAAAGTCTAAACCCAAATACATAAATCTTATGCTTATAGTTACATAAAACTATCATAGATAAATATAAAAATATGGCATAAACAATAGACAATAATGTTGATGATAACTTGAGGCTTGAATAAGCACTCCAAGTGGTCAAACAAAAAATTGAGGAAAGGAACAAAAAACTCCACAATGCAATTAAAAACAAACTCTTTTAAGAGGCTTTATTCTTTTTTCTATATATGTCATTATAATTTTCTTTTTCTTTAATTGCATTACTTTTTAGTTTCCTTTGTCAACAACCCCCTTATTTTTAACTTTTAGTTGTCCACTATAAAAAAGTATATTAGGTAAAATTTTCATTATCTTTGATAACATCCACGTACAATACATATATACAAATGTTGAACTCCTTAGAAAAGAAAAAAAGAACCAATTATAGTAACCAACTAAAATTTGCCTACCAATTTGTTAGATTAATGGTAACTAACTAAAATTAGTCTAATAATATGCTAAATTAAGGCAAAGATATACACCAAATATTATAAGATATATACCAAATATTCTAACACACCTTTCTCAAGGTAGAGTATGGATGTTATTAATGCCTAACTTACCAAGTAAATGCTGAAAAGGTGCATTCCTAAGAGTTTTTATGAATAAATCAGTGACTTGGTTATGTAAGCCAACATGAGAAGGGCATAAATTATTGTTAAGGAGTCAATCACATATAAAGTGGTAGTTTATCTTAATGTGCTTGGTGCATTTATGAAAGGTTAGATTAATAGAAAGGTGAAGAGCTACTTGGCTACAATAAAAAGTGAGTGGTGCAAATAAAGTCATATATAAATCAAGTAGAAAAGATTGAAGTCACAACCATTCACTTGTGGCATTTATCATGGCTCAATACTCAGCTTCAACTAAAGATCTAGAGCTAGTTTGTTGTTTCTTTGATTTCCAAGAGATAGGATTAACTTAAGGAAAATAATATATCTTATAGTAGATCATTGTGTCGTAAAGGCAATTGGCCTAATCTGAATCATTGTATAAATAATTTAAGGCAACTAGAAAATGATAGAAAAATACCTTATCCAAGAGAACCTTTCATATATTTAAGAACATAAAGGGTTACATTTATATATGAAATCCAAAGACACTACATAAATTGATTAAAGACTTGTACTAGATATATAATGTCTAGTTAAGTGATAGTTAAATAAGGCATTTTACCAACAAGGAGGAAAAACTAACTTAGATCCTCTATTGGTTTTCTTAATTCTGCCATATCTATGTTTTAAATCCATTAGAAAAAAAACCAGTTAAGCCTTTAACAAACTAGCTTCTTTTAGCAAATCTAAAGTATATTTTTGTTAGTTCAAAATAATACCCTCTTTGTCATAAGTCACCTCAATATTAAGGAAATATTTAAGATGGCCAACGTCCTTGATGCTAAATGTGATATGAAAATGTTTCTTAATGAAAGCAATAAGGTTAAAATCATTTCTTGCAATCATAATATTACCGATATAAATAAAAATAGTTGTGAAAGAATTTTTATGCACATAAGTAAGAAGGGAATTGTTAGCTACTAACTACTAAAAACCAAGGTTATGGAGATTGTTTAAGAATTTTTTATCCTAATTTCTTGAAGCTCGTTTGAGCCTATACAATGACTTATGCAATTAAGACACTCTTTTATCACCTAGTCTAACAAAGCCTTGAGGCATTTTCATATACATTTCTCTAGTTAAATCTCTATGCAAGAGGCATTATGTATATCTAATTAATGTATATGCCAAAGTCAAATGGCAATTACTGATAGTATGTAGGTAAATACTAATAGTAGGCATTTGAAAGTAGTAATTTTTGCCACTAGTGCAAAAGTATCATGGTAATATATGCCTTCCACCTGTGTAAAACCTTTGGCCACTAATCACACATTAAAGTGTTTAATAGAACTATTAGACTTATACTTTATTTTATAAATCCATTTGGAGTCAATAATGTACTTACCTTTTAGGAGGTCCTCTAGAGTCTAAGTGTGATTAATTTTCAATGCATCATTTCCTTATTACATGACATGTTTTCATATAGTACCCTATACAATTTGTTAATAATTCTTAGGTTCATCAAGAAAGGATATGGATGCAAGACAAGCTTGGTAAGTTGGTGTAATGCATGAATAATTCAAATTATGAGACAAGGGACAGACTTACTTGAATTTGCCATTAACGTGATACCTTAAGATTGGACCAAAGATAACAATAAAGTATACTCAAAACCTATTTACTTGTGAGATATGTTTTTAACACATCTTGGGGCTAATGAGGATATTATTTCCATATAATTGGCTGTTAGGTTGTGATTGGTTGAAAATTTTAGTGAATTGGTTATCATTTCTATATCAAGATTGGTGTTTACAAGTAGGCTAGTTTGGTCATGATTTATTGAACTAATTTAAGTGAACTATATTTGTGAATCTTTAAAAAATAAGTTATCTTTACTAGGTGGGTAATTATCAATCATGTTGAAATGTATAATGTGGTGCTCATCATAAAATAGAGATGTTGTATTTAGTCTAAAAGAAAATATTTTCTTATAAAATTAATCTCTTAAGATGACCATCCTTTTCTTTTTAAATTCATACACCTTATATCCTTTCTTACCATGTAAATACTCAAGGAAAACATAACGATGCACTCTTGTAAAAAACTTATCCCTCAACTTGTCATAGTTATAAGCACAACAAAAGGATCTAAAAATCTTAATTTCTCATAATTAGGTGGCTTCTTGAAAAGAACTTTATAAGGAATTTTGTTCCTAATGATAGGTATAGACATAAGGGTTATAAGATATACCCTTGAAAAGAACAACAATTAAGGCACATTCTCCTTAAAATTTCAAAAGTAAGTTACCCTAGAAATGTAAAGCTCAAGTAACTGTTAAAATGTGTCAGTGTTTACATTATACCCTCTTATTTTGTTGTGGCATACTTGTGCAACTTGTTTGATAGTCAATGTCATATGTAACCAAAAATTTGTCTCTAATGAGAAATTTAATATTATTGTCCCTTCTAATAACTTTAACATTAGTCATGTTAAAGTGGAGATGTTGTATTTAGTTTAAAAGAAAATATTTTCTCATAAAATACATCTTTTAAGACAAATATCTTCTTCTTTTCAAAGTCATACACCTTATATCCCTTCTTACCATATTAATACCTAAAGAAAACACAACAATGTGGTCTTGTAGAAAACTTATCCCTTAACTTGTCATAGTTGTGAGCATAACAAAAAGATCCAAAAATCTTAATTTCCTATAATTAGGTGGCTTCTTGAAAAGAATATCATAAGGACTTTTGTTCCTACTAATAGGTATAAACATTAGGGTTATAATATATACAATAGTTAAGGCACATTCTCCCCAAAATTTCAAGGGTAAGTTAGCCTAGACATATAAGGCTTAAGCAACCTCTAAAATGTGTCAATGTTTACACTCTACCCTCCTATTTTATTATAGTATACTTATGCAACTTGTTTGATAGTTAATGTCATATACAACCAAAAATTTGTCTATAATGAGAAATTCAATGTCATTGTCAGTTTTAATAGATTTAAAATTAGGTTTAAATTATGTTTCCAAAAAATGCTAAAACAGGACAAGGTTATCACAATTTTGACTCTTATTTTTCATGAGAAAAATCCAAGTGTATCTTAAATAATTATTTATTATCAAAAAATAATAGGCTTTACTTACAGTAAGAATAAAATAAGGTTCCTAAATATTTATATAAATAAGATCAAAACTAAACACATAATATGTATTGCTAATTGAAAATGAAGAATGAGCTTGTTTTGCCTTATAGTAAGTATAAAAAATATTGATTGATTATTTGAAAAGAAATATTATGCAACAAATCAAATTTATTACTAGGTAAGTGGTCGAGGTGTATATGCCACAAACTTAAATCTTTTTGTGAAATACTTTAGCTTGCCATTGTAAAGCTTCTTTCTAATTAGTAAACCTAGCAAGAGAGAAGATCTTACTTAGCAATGAAGTTAGTTTCATAGATAAAATTTGTGATCTTAATTTGTCATAACTCTTATTTAAACCTAGAATGAATTAATGTCTATTTTTTATTTCTCTTAATTGTCTATATTCATTTGTCACTCACATCTATAGGAAGGTAAGGGGCTATATGCTTCCATCTCCTACTATAGAGTCTTAAATATTGTAAAGTATTTTGTAATGGTCTCTCCTTCTTTATGAGTCATATTAGAGATTTCTTATTTAATTTTGCAAAGTTTAGGAGCATTACTTTATCCATACCTTTCATATAACTCACTTCATAAGTATTGTTGATATAAGTTAGACTCTCTTGGATTTCTTAAGCTAGAGAATTACAAATCCATGCTTTCATTATGAAATCATTCTTTTGCCATAGCAAAAGTTAAGCATTTATTTCTTTTGATTTTGTTAATTTTCCATTAACAATACCTACTTTGCTTTTTGCAAAAAACACCATTTCCATAAAACTTTTCTAAGCAATGAAGTTATCTTTTACAAACAAATTTGGGACAAAGATGAAACTAGAGTGTCTGAAGGATGCAAAACATATAAATCCAATATATGTTAGAACTTATTGGTTCCTTCTTCACCCTTTGATTCAGATAAGATTTCATTCTTTGACATCTTAATGGTTTTTGATAACAAATAAGTTATTTTTACTCAAATACCATATAAAAAAGTATAATAGGTGAAATTTTCATTATTATTAATAGTATAAATGCACATTACATAAATGCAAATCAATTAAAATTTGCTTAACAATTTGCTAGATTAATTAGTAACTAACTAAAATTAGTTTAATAATTTACTAAATTAAGGCAAAAACACACACCAAATATTACAACACATATACTGAATATTCTAATATCTACATTTATTTATAAAATTTATAATAGACATTTTCAATTATTTAGACTTGTATGATTTAATTATTAGTACTCTTTGATTATCAAATTAATCATATTTTAATGAATTACATGATTTCATAATTTTAATGACCTAACAAATTTTTTACTTCTCTATTTTCATACTTTATATTTAAGTGCTTTATAGTACTTTTTGACTTATATTCTCCTACTTAAATCATAATTTTAACTTAGACTTTACACGTTTGATATAGAGTATGAAAAGTTAAAATAAAATTGATATTTTCTTTAAAAAATAAAATTAATGGAAAGTAATAATTTTTTTCCCAAAACTTTGTTTCCCCGCTGTATAATAACATTTCAAACAAAGCAATCTTCCATTTCCATCCCGTCAATCTTTGATTGGAAATTTTCGAGTATATATCTTCAAATTTCGAGTATATAGCTTCAGATGTGCAGTTTTCGCATGAATATAATGGTTTACCCTATTGTCAAGATGCTCTGGTACTCCGTGAGTAGGAGTAAACATTAGGTTCTTTTAAATTAATTATATCTCTAAAAGGAAACCACCACCGCCACACTTGTTTCTAAATAATTAATTTAAATTAAGAGAGATTTTTATTTTAATTTTTTAAAAAAATTATAATTTATTTATAATTTTATTTTATATATTAAATAAAATAAATTTACATAAAAAAAAATTATAAATAAATTATACTGTTTATATATATATATATATGTAAAAGAGAGAGAGAGAGAGAGAGAGAGAGAGAGAAGAAGGGCGACCGCCGTCTCCTTCCTCTCCGCAAGCTTAAGCTAAACTCTAAATAGAGAAGGAAGAAAGGAAGAAAGAAAGAGGAGAAATGGCCGTAGCCCCCTCACCCATTTGCTCTGCAATTCAGCCTCACTGGCACTGCAATAATAATAATAATAATAATAATAATAATAGAAATAAATTGCTTTTCTTATTCTTCTTCTCTTCAAACCCAAAAAGCCGACGCCCTTTTCCTGCTCATGCACTTCGACTGTCACTCTCAAACCCGAACCCCAGCAGCAGCAGCAGGAGGCCGCCGGTGCTTCTAGGCCCTGTTTGCCGAGCCGCCGAGTCCCAGAGCGGCGCCGCCCCCGTCAGCAAACGCCTCCCTTCTTCCGAGCCGTCCGCCAATAGCCAGAAGAAGAAGAAGACCAAGAGGAAGAAGAAGAAAAAGAGCCCCACATTTGCCGATAATTTGGATGATGATGATGTTAAAATTGTTGGAAATGTTGATGGTATCGATGATGATGATGATTACCAGGATTCAAATTTGAATTCGAAGTCACTGTCGCTGTCCCATCATCAACATCCTCCGTCGATGCCGCTGCCGAAACCGCCGGCCGGTTTTGTGGTGGATGATACTGGCGGAGTTCTCATGGCCTCCACAAAGCGGATTGCCACCATTGTCAGTATATTCTCTATAGTTTTCATCTTTTTTTTTTTTTTGTTAATACAAGTCTTGTAATTCAAAAGAAAGGGCATGGTGATTGTAGCCCATTTGCAAAAGAAGAACCGCACACAAGGGCAGACCCTGCCACTTGAATTTCAGGGAGAGAGGCTGTTTTGTTTTTATCAGTTGTAGTTGTTCAAGGCTCTTGTTGAATTTGTCGTTTATTTGAAGAAAAAATATTCTCAATTTTAAATGTAATTTGAATACCCCTTTTCATAGAAGTTATGCTACTGTTGATTTCCATTCATGGATCAGAAATTCTGAAGTGGTATTGACAGGTTGATCTCTCCAATAATAGTCCATTAGAGTGCATTATAAGGAGAGCATTTAGAAGCTCGAGAGGGGACGAATGCATGCTGCTATGCCCAGTCGATACGTAAGTAATCACTCTTGGGTTCAGACTGAATATTTAGGCGTATGGTTTGTCTTCTCAGCATCTGATGGTTAGATTCATTGTTGCAGGCCTGTTCAGATATTGAAGAGCACAAATATTGATGGGTGGTCAGCTGTATGTTTTTCTAGTCTCAATTGCAAATTGTTAAACTGTTGGGTTTTTGCATTGAAAATGTTTCTGATAATTTATATATTTGATGCTGCTTTCATTTTCTTCAGCTTCATTCTTCTGTTTTTAAAATGTTGAAATATCATGCTAATAAATTGTCTTTATTTTCCTGTTAGGAAATTTATTATTCTCTTAAACAGGAGAAGGACTAGAGTTAAATTGTCTCTGAATTTGGTTGTTGGACTGATTTTGTTGTCTATTATTTGCATTAGACTGTTGCAAAACACATATTTGTGCATCTTAAGACTAATATATTGGAAAATCTTCATTTTCGTTGAATGTTGATGTCTATACATTGGTTGTCTTGTAGAGAGTTACTGTGTCATAAATTTTGCTCCGGTGAGTTAAACATGCGCTTATGGCATGAGTGAATGTGAATGTGTGCGCGTGCGTGTGTGTGAGAGAGAGAGAGCTCAATAGTTCTAAGGTTTTAATTCGTTGATACTAGCCTTTTTGTGGGTCTATCAGGAGGTCCATTAGGTTATGAGCTATATAATGAGGATTGTTCTCCCTATTCCCATAAATTCATACTTCTTTTTTGGATTATAACTTGAGATTTCAAAGTTAAAATTTTAGATTCTTAACCACTGAAGTGTCTTCTAAGGGATTGATACTAACTTTTTCATGTCTTATACAAAATGTTGTGATTTGAGGGGCATCAAATATTCCTTACCCCAACAAAAATAGAAATAGGTAAAGCTAACCTCCAATATAATGGAAATTTGTGTCCTTAATACGTAAGGACTCCTAATTAAAATTCAATTCTAATTTCTAATTTTTAACTTCTCACCTAAAATGATTTTTCTTGAAATCTTCTGCTTTGTTGGGTCCTCCACCATCAACAAGAGGAAAGGAACCTCTGATCTTATTTCATAAAATTGATCTCTGTAGACAAAATCAATTAGTGCAGCACACTTAGGCTATCTGCCAAATACTTCCATGAATTTATGTCCACACTTACTAAAGTCACATAATATGTTAACTTGGGAGAAATGTGTCCAATGACTGAAATTTTGAGCAGTAAAATTACTTCACAATTTCTGCTTTTCAATATTGAGAAGATGTGCTTTTCTTTTTCAGCTTATCATCTATTCTTCCATCCCATGCTTTTCCATCATTGTGACTATTGTAATTTATATACTAGTTGCATTTTTAGGTTAGTGATGAAGAAGTTGAAGGAATCCTTCCAGCTGTTGCATATGCTCTGGCCAAGATACACATGCATCTAGTGCATAGCGGGTATAACAAGATACAAGCTTTAACAGAAAAAGAATATCCTTGTTCATTTTTTGTTGTTTCTTGTATGTGTGGTAATCCTTTTTTTTTTCTTTTATGTTTTTCCTTATGTTAACAGATTCTGTTACACAGCAAGAGGAAGATTCTGTTACTCAGAAGATGACATATTTGATTTCCGCACAGGCAACAAACTCAAATATTTTAAGCTCCTTGAACTGTTTAGGCTTAAATGTTTTAGTGTCAAGAATGAGCTATAGCTTACTGGTACTGGGGTTGTCTCCAGGGCCAAAGGTCTCAAATTCAAATCCTAGTGGGAGCCAATTAACCAAAAAAACAAAAATGCTTGTGTTGTTTCTAGGTTTAATGAGGTGTCTTTGTTGTCATAGTGTTGGTAACATAGGAATGGTTTTCCACAGCTCTAATTACATGTTTCCAAGTCATTCTTATAGTATATGTATTGTCTACCTAGCTGACCTGCCAACTATGAATTTCTCTGTTCCTAGATGGTCACACTGAATCATAGATTTATATGTGCCTAACCTATGCAGATCCTTGAGGCAGCATTTTTGGGTCATCTATAAGGCGTGTACTTGGACATCATTGAATGCTTCAATCCAAAACCTGATTTTTTTTTCTGTTTCTTGTATTTTTCCTTTCCTTTCCTTTCCTTTTTCCCCTGGGCCTTATGTTCCACTGAAACCTCCTTGCATGTGCTGTCATTCCCATTTCTGGTCTGCCATATGCTACCTACGCAGATCCCTTTGGTGGGATTTTTAGGAACATACTTGTATCATCTACTAGGCATGTACTTGGACATCATTGAATACTTCCTACAACCTGATATGTTTTCCCATTTCTTGCTTTTTTTCCCTTTCCTTTCTTTTCTCCCCTTGCCCTCCTTTTCCATTGAAGCCTCTTTGCATGTGCTATCATTCCATTTCTGGTCTGCCAGACATCAGCTATCTGAGAATAAAATTACTTAAAGACATTCTCATTATTTTTAATTCCCATCTTCTTTGTTCCATGATACCAAACATGTCGAGGAATGGTTATGAAAGATGGATCCCTATTCCTCATCTCCCATTTCTTGCAGGCAAATGGAGCCCCAGTATCCAATTGTTCCCAGTAGGAAAATTTTTTGCATGTTCAATTTGGTGTCCTTCGAGATAAGCTTTTTTCCATGTAAGACATTTCACTGAAGCTTGTCCTGAAATGTTATAGATGATGGTGAGGATATAGAAGGTATGCCAGCTGAAGGTGTAGAAATTACATGCTTCCATCTGGTAATGTGACAGCCATGTGTTTTGGAATTTATGGTTTCTTTAATAAGAATATTTGTTACTTGATGGTTGAATATAGCATAAAGCACTCAAAAAGACCGTACATCAACATACATAATTCTAATTGATACTACTTCTTAGCTAATATAAGTGAATGAACAATGAAGCTAATTCACATGGTTAATAGACATTCCTGTCTCCATTATCAGTAGAATTCCAATTGTTGTCCACCCTAGGTGGATGAGCCTCTGTCTACTGGCCTGCACTTAGTGTTCTGCCCTGAGGTGAAGGATGAATGAATAGAGAAGTCCAATTAGAAAAACTGTGCATCAAGAATCTCTTTTTCTCTTGATACTGAGCTGGGAACTTGCACCATTGTACTGCAATAATGGCTCACCAAACTCTATCATTTGTTTGTTAGATTCTAACACATTGCCTTAGTAGCTGCTTCTGAGTAGAGAATGTAGTTAACTATGTCAGATTCCAACATTTTGCCTACCCAAAAGCTCACCGAACACTTGGAGTTGGCAGTGGAAATCCATTGCATAAATCTTTCTCAGAATACATCTGAAAATCATGTTTTAAAGTTTTCTGTACCTCCACATGAACTGTTTTCTTCTACATTCTCTTGGTAACTTCTTTGGTTTTAAGTAAATGGCTGAATTTTTGTTTGTTGGTCCTTGATCAATGACATGCAAGTTCTTTTACCTCCCTTCATATTCAATTATCAGAGTTACTTTGTTTCCTTTTTAGAAGTTGCCATTTCTAACTTCTTGTGAACTTCATTCTTCTTCTCTTTCACCACATTTCTTGATAAAGGAGGCATTTTTTAAAACAAAATTTTGATATTTTACTTTAAATTTTGTTCAATTACTAGTCTGAACATAAAACATTGGTATCTTTGAGAATTAAGAGCACTGCAATCGCAGCTAAGAGCCTGAGCAACAATTGCATCCAACAAATCTTGTTTCAATTTGTTATTGTTGTTCTGATGCTCTCTTGAAATGGCTACCTATTATTGTTCCATTTCTATTTGTCTCTATTATCTTATAGAATAAGGCATCAATCATAATCCTCCTGAAAATATGTCTTGGGGAGTGGAACTCTTTAGGCTTTAAACATTTCTGCGATGTGCCTGTTCTCATTCCTTGATCACGGAGCCTTTTACTTGCAAACCAGGCACTTAGTATCTTGCATTGGTCTGGCATTCCCAAGCATCTATATTGTTGACAGACTATATTGACTTTTATTCCACTGGTCTTGAATCCTATTTATTTGCTTCTTGTTTTATTTTTACAGGATGGTGCACATTACATGGTTTATACACCTTCTGATCCACTTCTGTTTGTTGCTGTTAAGGTAATAAATCAGATCTTACTTCTGTTTGTTGCTGTTAAGGTAGCAAATCAGATCTTTAAATAGCACTTGAATTCACTTGCTTCTCTCAAACATGGGACACATCTTTCTGCCATAATTTTGACAGACTATGGTTAAACTTTGTCTAAACTCGTTTAGTTTTAGATAGAAAAGTAGGGAGGCTGAAAACAAAGCCCACTGTGGGGAAAAAGATGGAGAACTAATATTTTCACACATTTTTTAGCAATTGAAGCCTCAAAACCCAAGTTTAACAGCTCATAATTTTGCTTTAACAAGAGAGGAAAGTAATAAAGCACCAAATTTGAACATTGAAAGGCCATATAGCATGTTTTAGACCTGAAATTAGAAATGGAATCATAATTGCAATTTTAGAATTGGTTTAGAATTAGAACTAGCGTTTCATATACGAAGTATTGCAATGTTGAATTGCAGTTGTATTTTTTCCCATTGCTTGCAAAGCTGATGGACAACAATAGTGTATTACTTCAAAATGCCATGTGAATGATCTTAATATGCATAATAACATATCATAGACTTGTGAAGTTGAATTCCAATCATGTGTCAGTACATGCCTTTAAAGTGATGGTAACAATATTTATACCCTTGTATGCTGTGTGTGATTGATCACATTTCCAATTGTATTTATCGTAGATTGAAAGAACAATTTTCATTCATATATTTGAATAATACATCAGATATTAGTTTTATACACACCAACTCTCGTAAATAAAAATGAAACTGACTTATTATATCTCATAATTTATGTGATATTCTAACTAAATAAGAAATATAACTAAATTAACTTAATTCTAGAGATACAATCTATCACAAGATTTTTCTAAAATAACTAATTATACACATGCACAAACCATTAATCACGTTTTCCCACACTCCTCCTTAAGTTAGTGAATAGGTATTCTTCATTTCCAACATGGATACAATACTTTGAAACACTAAATTATTTAATCCTTTGGTAAGTAAATCAGTAAGTTAGTCATATGTAGGCATATAAAGTGTACAAATCAACCCACTCCCCAACTATTCTTTGATAAAGGGTATGTCAATTTCAATGAGCTTCGTTTAATCATATTGTATTGGGTTATAAGCCATGCTGATTACGGACTTGTTATCACAATAGAGTTTCATTGGGCCATCCCACTTAATTTTCAAGTCTTTTAGAAAAATCTTCAACAAAAGTAGTTCACACACACCTCGAGCTATTGCTCAAAATTCTACCTCCACACTAGACCGTGATATCACACTTTTTTTTTACTCCATGTCATAAGGTTTCCACCAAGGAAAGTGCAATATCTAGTGGTTAAGCTTCTATCAACAATTAACCCCACAAAATTGACATTTATGTATGCCTTAAGGACTAAATTTATATTCCTTCTAAACAAAATACCTTTTCCTAGTGTTCTTTAGAGGTATTATAATATTCGGTGAACTGTTTACAAATGAACTTCCTTTGGGTTATGCATGAATTGGCTAATCACACTAATTGCATATGTTATATTTGTTTGCATGTGAGACAGATAAATGAGTCTTCCTATTAGGCGTTGATATTTATCTTTGTCTATCACAACATCCTCCTTTACTTTTCAAGTCAAAGATTTTGATCTATTGGAGTGCTTGTTGGTTTGCATACTATCTTACCTGTTTCTTTGAGGAGATCCATAACATACTTCTATTGAAAGATAAAAACGTTCTACCTAAAATGAGCAACTTTAATCCCAAGAAAATATTTCAACCTCTCTAATGTCTTGATCTCAAATTCCTTACCTAAACACTGACTCAAGACTTGTTTCTTTCTGTCATCATCTATTGTCACTTTTATGTTATCAACATAAATCAAAAGAACTATGACTCCCCTTAACTTGAGTATTTAATAAACAACATATGATCCCCTTGACTTTGTCTATATCTTATAGTTATGATAACTTTTACAAATCTTACAAACCATGGTCATGGTGATTGCTTTAGACTATATAAGGGTTTTTTTCAATTTGTATGCAGTGTAAGTATTTAAGTTTTTCCCATAACCTAATGGGACTTCCATATAAATATTTTCCACCAATTCTCCATGCAAGAATGCATTTTCAACATCAAATTGTTGTAATTGCCAACCATAGTTAGCTATTAGTGACAACAAAACTCTAAAAATATTCATCTTTGCAATTGGAGTGAAGGTTTCTAGATAATCAATTCCATAGGTTTGAGTATAACTCTTATCTACCAACCTTGTCTTGTATCTCTCTATTAATCTATCTACTTATACTTCGCCATATACACCCATTTACTCCCTACAAGTTTCTTTTCCACCAACTTCACCAAATCCCAAATTTTGTTTCTCCAATACTTTTATCTTTGCATTCATAGTTTGTTTGTATTTCTCATTGAACAAACTTTAGATAAAGTGGTAGGAATGGTAATGGTATTTAAATTAATAAGGAAAGCTCTATGAGATGGTGAAAAATTCAATGGGAGGGTCCTAATCTTCATTATCCATATGAAATTTAGTTACATTTTGCAATGAAAAATTGTAAATTGTTATCTCATTATCAAGATTTGGGATGGACTCTTAGACTTCCATAGATTTAGAAATAATTGCCTTTTTCCTTGTGAATACCTTGTCCTTGTCAAATCTCATATTCTTCTATTTTTTCTTGAGGATTTTAAGACACGGGTTTAGGTTCAAACACAGGTTTAGATCTAGGCACGAATTCAAGAGGATTTTTAGGCACATGATTTGGCACACTGGAACAAGATGAACAAGATGGTCTATACACAAGAAGTGACAACAAATCAAGTTAAAAATTCCTTATCTTTATTTTCTATTATTGAATTCTCCCCTGGAAAATAAGAATTGGTGAAAAAAGATTCTTATTGATTGAAAGTGACATTTACTAAGATATAAAATTTCTTTGATAAAGGGTGGTAGCACTCATACACTTTTAGAATTAAAAAATATCCCATAAAAACACATTTTATTGCCTTTGGATTTAATTTTCCCCTATTTTGACAGTAGGTATGGACAAATGATTTGCACTCAAATATCTTAGAGACTAGTTTATTTGTAATGTGTAGGGTAGGATACTTTCATTAGACTTTTGAATCCCCATATTCTAAAAGACAAATGATTTATGAGATGAATGGTCGTAAGAATTGCTTTCTCACAAAAAATTTTAGACACATTGGTTTGGATCATAAAGGCTCCAGTTGTTTTAAGGAGATGAAGTTTTTTTTTTTTAACTACTTTATTTTATTGTGGGGTATTGATATAAGATAATTCTTGTATTATTCTTTCTTTTTAAAAATATGGAGTTAGGGTTTGCTTGAAATATTCCTTAGTATTATTCAACTTAAACCTTTTGATGTTGACCCCAAATTTATTTTTAATCATGGAATAAAAATTTAGGAGAATGGTGCTAACATCAAATTTACACGAGTATAGTCATTAATGAATAAAATGAACCATTTTGTCTCGGAAATATTAGGAGTAGAAGGACCCTAAATATCACTATGAATGAGATAAAAATGAATAGAGCTTCTTTTGTTGCTAACTGAAAGTGATATACAGTTGTGTTTAGTAAGTTTGCGCACCTCACAATGAAAGTTTTCAACATCTAAATCTTTAAACAAAGAGAAAAATAGAATTTTAATGACCCTAAAAGATGGATGTCTAAGCTAATGATAGTGAAGACGAACTTTCTTTTTATTGGATGAAAGACATTCTGAAAGAAAAGAATGAGATAATATGCTTTTGGTAATATTTGATTGACTTGGTGTTTCAAGGTATTAGAGACCATCTCATTCTCTAGTATGTCTAATCATCTTTCCCAAACCCTTATCCCAAAATACACAATAACTGTGATGAAATACTACAACGCAATGTAAATCCTGAGTGAGTTTTTGTATAGAGACGAGGTTTGTGGACAATGTAGAGACATGGAGGACATTTTTTAAGATCAGTGATGGGCTTATTTTGACATCCTTTACACTTGCTACAGTGGTCACTGAACTGTCTACTTTCAAAATATGGTGCTCTTTCCACATTTGTGGCTGATTTGTTGCCACCACTTGCCACCATGATCAAGCTGTCCAAGATTTGTGGTTCAAGCATTAGACCTCTTCTACTTTCCTCACTTTGGATTAGTGCCACCACCTCATTAAAACATGGAACCTCTAGCTGGCTAAGAATTTGGATCCTCACTTGATCAAATTTGAGATTAATATCAACAAGAAAGTCATAGACTTTATTTTGCTTAATGAGGTCCTTTAGAACAGCCACATCATCAGGACATTTGGTTTTTATCACCATGTAATGAACAAGTTCTTGCAAAAAGGATTTCAATTGATTGGCATATTTAGTGACTGTTTTATTTCTCTATAGTGCAGTCATTGTCTTTACTTTGACCTCATATACTTGAGCCACATCCCTAACTTTAGAGTCAGTCTGTTGAATTGCATCCCAATATCCTTGGTAGTAGCTAAGAACATTCACAAATGTCAGGGATCATAGAACTCCACAGCCATGCCATGATCATGGAGTCTCCTTCATCCCATGCTTCAAAATGAGGATTTCCTGGCCTAGGTCTTGTACCCATGAGATCACTGATCTTCCCTTTTCCTTTTAGCACTGTATGAACAAGTTGGGACTACTGAAGGTAATTTTTTTTTTTTTTTCATTCAGCCTATATGCAGCCTAAATGCTTTGCAGTTCTCCAGGTTGTTGAGATCAATTAGTCTCCTCTGATTGGGTTGTAGCAGTTGTCTCTGCAACCTCTGACTAAATAGTAAATGTAACTAAATAAGCCTAGTTCTAAGGATACAATCTATTATAAAATTTTTCTAAAATAGTTAACTACACACGTGGATAGACCACTAATCGCGTTTTTTCACAGTATTTAATTGTTGCAATTTTGCAAGTACAATGAATCAACAGCACAAATTTAGGGTATAGGGATCTACGTGAATAATTTTGGCAAGTACAGGGGCTTGGACATAGTTTTTCTCTATGAAATAACTAGGAAACTCTAGTGTTTAACTAAAACCTAAAAGCAAAAAAGAATGTAGTGAAATTCCAAAGTCTATCCTAGTTTAAGTTGTGCTGAAAGATTCATCTCAATGTATACTTATTTATAATGCTTCAATTGGACATGTTATTCAAGGGCTAAATTTTGATTTTGCAGGATAAGAATGGGCTGCTGCAAATAGTTGACGATGTGAGTATCATACACCTCACATGCACCAGTGCACTTCCATTCCCCTCAGCCTCCTGTGTGCTACAGTGAGGTTTAATCTTTTATTTGAGTTTTGCACTGTAGGACATCAATGAAAATAAAACCAAGATCTGCATATTTTCCCTTCCAGTCCACTTCTCTTCCTTCACACCTTTTAGTGCATAGAATGTAAATTTGAGTCTGTATAAATTGCTTTATCCTTTTTCTCTTCGAACCTTCATTTGAAGGGGCTAATGTGTTCGCAGCTCAGGAATTGAGTTCTTTCCCAATTTCTTACAAAGTCAGATTGCTTCATTTATGGAGGATTGCTTGTTCATCCTGAAAATTGTGATGCTTTAATTCTGTTATTGAAACAGGATCTCTTGGAGGACTCAGCTATAATAAGTGCCATAGATGAGGAGACTGAATTCAATGCCCTTGTTGTATGTCCGTGTTCTTTGCACAGATATCAATTCTGCGGCCGATCTTAGCAAAACAATTCATTGCTATTTCATTTGTTGCAGGAGGAAGAAGCTGCTCTACTAGAATCTTTAAGGGGTGAAAGATAGATACAGTGGCATTGTTTAAGCAGAGCTGGTTTCCGCAGTGTTTTTTTTCCCTTTTTTTTAGGGGGGGGGGGGTGGGGTGGGTTGTAGGTTGGGTTGTTGTGGGGGTGGGGTGGCAAAGGACAGAGAAAACGGGAAGAATAGAAGCAAAGGAATGTTAACCATGTGTGGGGTACAGAAGTGAAACAAGAAGCAGACAAGTCGCGCCAGAGGATAAAGATGGCATTATAAAATTTTAGACGAGAATTTTGTCAGCTTAATTGATTCAGTTCTGAACTCTTCAAAAGCTAAAAGAAAAGATAACGATAATTAACATACATGGAAGAATAATGAAATACGAAGTGCTGTGTTATTGATTTATTGTTACAAAATTCGAGGGAGAGTGGAGCACAGGGGGGCTCTATATCCTTCTGGGCGAAATCCCACTGAATGTTATGTTTTTGGATGCCATTAAATCATCATGGTTATCTCAAGGGCTAATGGTATGAAACAATGCCCTAAAATTTAAATGTGTTCGTGAAGTTAATAAAAACCCAAGGAGGAGCTGCATGGCCCTGGTTTCATTCAGTATGCCTACGCACAACACTGTTGCTTTGTTGTAGTACCACCAAAGTTCCGAATATATATATATATATATATGGTTTACAAAAAATTATGTAAACTGCTTATATTAACTATAATTATTAATTACAGTTGACTATTTGTTTCGAGAATAATGAATTATTTGATATATTTTTGGACGAATAGTGAGTTAGTTGTGATTAACGGTTGAGATTAATGGACATTCAATTTATGCATCTACACAATAGAACTCTAATTTATTTTAAAAGCCATGTTAATGTGTAGATTATTTGGCCATTCTCCTCAACTAGGCTGCAACACTTTTCTCTCCGATAAGCATCATTTTCACTTGAATTCCCCGTAGAGAGGGGCGACTATGCAGCTAATGTTTAAGGGGGTGCATGTTAAGAGAATAAATAGGCGGCAATTAATTGGAGAAGCAATTATATGAGAGTATAATAGTCGCGTGAAGCAATATGTGTAAAGAGGTAATATTCATGCAAAGAATATAAAGAAAATTTACTAATTGCTAACCTCCAAAGAAAAAAGAAAAATAATTTATCTTTTCAAAGAAAATTTAAAAGAGTAACCTCACCTCTCTCTTTATATTCTAGACCTTCTCTCTCTATCTATATGTTTGTCATAATGGAAGTTTCAATTCTTGAGTTATCAATTCTCTATTTCTAGTCACCAGATCAAGTCTTTCTCCTCGATAAACTCTTGATTAACTTATTATTCACTTGATTTTACTCTTAATTCTTGAATTTAGGATTTTTGTTCATGCATGTCATATTGATGGATTTTAAAGAGTTGACTTTGGTCACTGCAAAAAGAGTGACAAAATACATCTTATCTAATGATTCACAAGTTGTGTCATCTCTCTTTGACCTTTATTTATTTATCTATTTTTTAGTTGGTAGGGTTCCTTTCACACTAGCAAGTCCTAAATAAGGCACTTATAGGAAAAGTTTTTGATTCTTAGAATAGTAAAATTGAATTAGCTTTGGGTTAGTAGAAACCCTACAAACTTGATTGAAATTATTAAGATGATACAAGTTTGTATGACCACTCTTGGCCAACTAGGCTTATCATGTCACAGGAACAACCAGACTAGTGTAATTACTATTATTTTCTCTTGAGCTTTTTTCTTGAATTAGAAATTTTACTTCTTTTTATTTGATTGCTAAATTTTAAAGGGTTATTTTGTAGAGTTTTGTTAAAATGCACAATTTAGAGGGAATAGATTCCAAAGTTTTAGAATTTTTGGATGAAAAGAGCAAAACTCATACATTCAAATTTTTATTGGGTTGATTTTTTCATGTATATTCCATTAAAAGTTTCGTAGTATATTTTCTACAAGTATCTACTATGACCATTTTTAAATTGGCATTATCCCAATTTGTCAAAATGCAACAAGTTTAACCAAGAGTTGTCTCGTTTGCATAAATTACTATTTACATACAAAGGAAATATGATTTGGTTGTGTAAAATTAAATCTCTTAACCGTATGCTACTTCTCAACGTAAGACATCAAAAAAACTTTTTCAATAGGACAACTTACACTTTAAGTTTAATAAAAAAATATAGTATGAAAGCTATTGATAAGGTTAGCCTATAAATAATTAAGGAAGATATATGTGTATGCCACATATTGGACTTTTAATTGACCCATTGTGTCATAATTGTGTAAATAGGTAGTAAGAAATATTATAAGGGCCAACATCATAATATTAGTATTGGTAGTTATTTGTGACAAAGAAGCTTACTTGATAACTTTGACTCTTACATCATAAACGTTCAAGCTAGTGTCATGGGCATATGTGAATAAAAATTATATTCATTCCATCAATTGCATTTTCATGTTTTACAATAATCCATTTAGTTATAGGACAATGTAATATGTTAATTTGTGTTTATGACTATTTATTTTATAGAAAACAAATAGAGCAACCCATTGGTATTATACAATTGTTATGAGAAATTCTTACTTGGAAGCCAAGAAATGAATCACAAAATAAAGGAATTGGCACCTAAGCTTATCTAGAAAAAGGACTTGACTTAAGCCCAAGAACTAATGATAGAGCCAAATGCATCATTATGTGCAGTCCAGCACGTCAAAGAACTTTGCATGCTTTAATTAGGAAACAATATAAACATATAAAGGTAGAATCAAGCCATGTTAAGGAAAAGGTACAACCCTAACAACCAATGAAACTTTTGTGTATACGAGTGTTGAGATGTTTTCGATATCTTAAACATATAGTCCGATAGAGAAGGGGTATGATCAAGTAGCTTTGCTTTGGTGGAATTAGTTTTCCTTCATGTTTGCTAATGTTATTTCCTTATGTGTATGGCAAGTTATAAAATAACTATTTGCATCTAATGCTAAGTTTTAGAAGGGTATTCCAATTTGATGCAATAGTATAACTCTTTATATGTATTATACAACACTTTGTGGCACTTTTATTAAAAATGTCATAATCTATTTTCAACTTATTATATAATTTAATAAGGGTGTTGCATATAATTTATAAATTTATTGTATAATTTCATAAAAGTATTATATATAATTCTTAAATATGTTATATAATTCAATTAAAAGTGTTTCATCCCTAAAGTTAATTTAATAAAAATGTCATATATAATTCTTAAACAAGACATTAATTAAATAAAAATATCATATATAATTCTCAAACCTATCATATAATTCATTTAAAAATATTTTATATAATTCAAAAATCTGTTATATAATTTACAAATTTACCATAAAATTCAATATAAGTGTTGCATATATTTCTCAAACATGTCATGTAATTTAATAACAATGTCATATATTATTCTTAAACCCTTCTTGGGAACCATTATCGAGACTTTCTTAACTAAATCCTAAACTTGTCCACTCCTCATTTTATCATCCAAAATAACATCCTTTTATAGCCTAATAATGGGCTAGTTATTGCCTGCCTTACCTTGGTTCTTACATACTGTGAAGTACATTCCAATCTTATTTATCTGACTTGCTCGATGAGGTTAGGCATTTATAATATCAAGCTCTTAATGCCACAACAATCTCAGTGAAGGTTTACCATGATTCAAAGAGGGAATTGAGTAGCACTAAGGTCCACCTTGCTAAGACCTATTTAAGTTTGAAGAAATGTGATGTCCAAGCCAAGTCATTGTCTCATGGTCTGAAGTGGGCTCATATTTTGTGCAATAATCTTAACAAGTCATTTAAGGAGGGCTAGGTCATGATGTAGAAGGCTGAGGAGGAGACAAAACAAGCCAGGGGTCAATTGCAGAGCTCTAAGGTTCGATGCAATCAACTGGAATAGGAGTTGAAGTCTCCCGTGAGGCAGTGGCATTGCATTGTAGTTCACAGGTGACTTGTAAGGTGGCCCCTCTATTTGTGTCAAGGCCTCGGAGAAAAAGATTAAGGAGTTAGAATCCCAAGCTTATATTACAGCAAAGGAGCATGCTAGAGAGATTTTTGGGGTTAAGGCTTAGGTGAATACGAAAATGAAAACATGTTTAGTCCTTTTCATGGCCAAGAAGCTAATGGCAATGCATTTCGAGTTTACTTGCAATGGCCAACAAGCTAATGGAGAAGAAGTTTCTTAAAACAGATTGTCCTTCCTAACTTCTTCCAACATGTTTATTGGGGGGCTATCGCTTTACTTTTGTTTCCATTGTGTAATAGCTTTCTTTAATATGTTTAATTAAATAACTATTGTAATATACTCATTTATTAATAAAAGACTAATTTTTCTTTTCCCACTCCGTTTTTCCCTTCTTTAATACACTCCTTCTCGGCAAGGACTCATGTGTACCTTCCTTTCACCCTTTTGGGTATCCTAAGTGTTTTTTAATACCCTTTATAAAATGAGTCGAACATGCTTTCTTTAGGGTGCCTGTTCAATTCCTTTTGATGGTTATTTTTAACGCATCGTGTTATGATTGGGTTTTGTTAGCCATAAGAGGAGTTGTTCAACTCCTCCCTAGGTATCCCGTTGATAGCATTCAACTCCACTATTTGACAAATGAAGATGAGATTTTTTATAAAGTATAAATATTTCTTAAATAATGTGTATTTATATTAAATATATATATATATCAATTAAAATACTTTTTTTAATATACGTCTAACTCATGTTAGATATTTTTAAAATATGATAAATATATTTGAAATTTTTAAATCATTTCTATATTATACTTAAATCTTAATTTTTAGATAAATTTACTTTTTCTTGTTTACTTATCATGTTGTGTCTATATTCATAAATTCATATATTTTTGTATTTATGTCATATTTAAAGTTAAATTTTAAAAATTGTATCGGTTATTAAATTAAAATTTTTAAAAATTTAAAATTCATTCATTTTACTCAATATAAATAAAATTAAATTGATATTTAATACTAAGTAGATAAAAAATTAATATTATATTACATAAAAATATTTATATATAAAAATTAAAATATAATAAAATTATTTTTGTAATACTAATACAAAATATTTAAAGAATGGCACAATTAAAATAAATAAAATATAAATATTTTATAAAATTAATATGCTTCAAAATTCAAAAATAATAACAAGAAAACAAGATTAGTTTTTTTTTATATATATATAACCGTTTCACTTGAAAAAAATCATTGACACTTAAAAATTCATATATTTTTATAATAACAAGTAAATTTATGGATTTCTGGGTAAATTGACACGTTCATCGATTTTTATACTGATTTTAAATTTGTTCAATTTTTTAAAAAAAAAAAGATATATTTAACTATAAATCAATTCTTAAATTTTTCGATTAAATCTGTCGATTTGGATTGATTCTTAAAACACTGGTTTAAATCCCTACGTCTATGCCCATGCAAGAGATGATTAATTAATTTCATTCGAAAGGTTTTGAGTGTCTACGCAGCACCTATAGCTGTATAACAGCAATGTCCTTCGGCAACGACCTAAGAACTAGCCTCTTCAGATCGCAGGAGAATCATCGTTACAGGTTAGATACAATCAATCGTGAGCGCATGTGTTAATTAGATGTTATTATCCTGCGTTGTTGCGGTAAATCAAAAGCATTCTTGATTTTCTCGATGCTTATGCTATTTACCTAAGCATGGTCTGTTTCGAGTCAAGTTCTCTAGAGGCAGCCCTAGTTACGAAGAGCCGCTGCCAGGACGTACCATGGCAGGTGACCCTGCTAAGGCAACAAATTTCCCGACTCTCCATCCAAGCTAAATAACAGAAGACACCTTCCGAAGATGATCTTGGACAAACAAATCAGTTCCGAATCGTTGATTTGTCTCGGCGAATCGTCAGACAATCCCTTTCCTGAATACATTAATGATCTCAGTAACACTGACAAATTCTAGACAAATGAATTGAAACAGTAGAGCAGATCTAAGAATTGGATACACCGATAAATCCCAACTTAACCCAAAAATCAACCTTTCCAACCAACCAAAGAGGACAAGGCAACCCGTTATATCTCAGGAAAAAGAACTTTGACCATCAGAATGCTGCTTCAATCCTTAATGGCGATACCTATCCCAGTCCCTATCACGCCCATATTCTCTCTCTCGATCACGGTCCCTCCTCCGGCCATATTCTCTATCTCGATCATAATCATAATCATAATCATAATCCCTCTCCCGATCTCTTCCTCTATCCCTGTCTCTGCTTCGGCTGCGGCGCCTATCCCTGTTGTCACGTTCTCTGTTCCTGTTGCTATCCCTGTCATCGTGTTCCCTCCCTCTTTCTCTGCTTCTCTCTCTCCCATCTCTTTCCATCGCACCTGCCAATGTTTTCCATTGTTAGCCAGAATATAACACAATGTGCACAAAAAGTCAATCTCAAATCAAAGCACTGTACATCAAACTCAATAACACAAAAGCCATGTCAACAGGCCGGACTGGACAATTTCTGTATAAGTAATAGATAATATTAGAAAGAGCAGACAACTGGGTGGCAAAGGGCCGCCTTTAGGTTTCACAACCATGCAAATAAAAACAAGCAAGTTAACCGAGCCAAAAAGAATTCTCATTGCGAAGATCTTAGATATTCAGGAGCAAAAGGAATTTCATTCCAAAGCCACCAACAGCTTTCACCTCAGTGATTTTGAAAATTCTCATTGGCCACCTCACAATTAACAAAAGAAGTTAAAACTGATGAATGATAAAAAAAAGAAAACAGCAAAACCAAAGTAAAAGCTCAAATACCTAGTTCCTCAACCCCCCATCCCGCACGACCAGCACCTGGAAGCACTCTTCCACCCTCTGTCGGTTGTGTTTTGGCACGGAACTTTTTCTTCAGATTGCCAAACTCATCATATAACTCACCATCATCCTGATATTGGATTGTGAAGTCTGTGAAGTTGGAGGTTAAGTAATTTCAAATGCATAACAGTGGAAATAAATCTTACTTCTTCCGCTTCCTTTCTGCGTCTCTTCGTTTCCTCTAGCTCTTCTTCATCAAGTTCTTTGTAACCACCACCCCTTCCTCCTCTGTTAGATTACCAAATTAAATATAATTTCCAGAATTTCTACAAGATATTTCAGATTTATGATTTATCCACACACACCCTGTCAAATAAAAGTCAGCTAAGAAGAAGAGAGAAGCAATATGACTCGACTTGCAACAAGCTTAGAGACAGTAACACGGTATGGATATAACTTAGCACTTGTTTAAGAGGGACAATATTGAACTTGTTATAGGCAGACAGACAGAAAGGTAGGTGAGGGTAGAGGGAATGTGAGAAAGAACTAGGTAAATTTACAGTATTTTCTATAATTTCTATTTGGAAAACAAAGGTTATGTATGTTAAACCTAGCAATAGTGAAACAGAGGTGTGCTATTTATGTTATCTTTTCCATAATTTCTATTTACAAAAACAAAGGTTATGTATGTTAAGCCTAGCAATAGTGAAACAGAAGTAGCTGAAGTAAAAGGAGCTTGTCAATTGAGACAATCTATCATTGCTTGTATTATATATATGCCTTTATTGCCTAATACCATATTTCAATCATTTTTTCTTTTCTTTTTTTTTTTTTTATAATGGAAACTGAGAGAAAAAAGAGGGTGAGGCTTCCTTCTGATGACCGTAATAGTCAGACCTCTAGAAGCATAATCACCCAAACATATAAATAACCCACCAAAAAAGTAATAAAAACAGAAGACTGGTCTGCCAAACATCAAAACTGAAAAACTCAGTTCAATACAAGTCCAGCATCGTAGATGCTGAAATAGTGATCAATACATTCTCTATGTCTAGATACATGACAACAAAGCGAAGAGAAAAATCCTTGCAATAATGTTTTAACCTTCATTCAACACCAAAACCCTCCAATGAAGTAATAAAAATTCCTCCTAGTGTCATTCCCCATTTTCATGTACACCACCAACAACTAGGGGAATCGTTGTTAGATGACTTAAAAACAATTTACCACTGAGGATAACTTCTTTAATATGACACAATGGCCAGCCAGTAGACATTCCTTGGAGTTTATGCATAGATTACAGCACATTTTACATTACCTGACACCACCTTCATTGTGACCAGGTTTATTGGTGTTGCAAATATTGCATTTTGTACGCTTTGCCCAATTAATGTTGCCACACCTGAAACAATGAAAAGAAGAAACTGAAATAACAAAAAGCAAATGAGACTGCTCGTTAGAATGCATTTCAGAAGTTCATAGCCAACATGGATTTCAAGGTCCCAACCACTGACATCAGCTTCAGCAAACACAGTAAAACATGCATGGAAAGTCAATTTTAAGAGTTATTATTGTGTAATTCTTGATAGTTTAGGCATTTCTTGTGAGTTATGTTAATTGGGAGGTTTATGCAAACTCTTGAGAGCTATTATGGAGGAAGTTCATTAATAGAATAACGTGTTTTGGCAATGACTACTCAAAATGACCTTTAATCTCCATGAATGCCCATGTAACCTTGTTATCTTGGCTTTTGATTAATGCAATATGAATAGTCATGAGTAAATTGCGAAAAGAAGTTTGCCCTTTTTTCTGATGTCTTCCCCTTTTCTAAGGTGCACTTGGGTTACCGTTCAGTGCTATCAGAAAGCCACCAAATTCCATATTCTGCACGTCCAATACAGCACTAAACAGAATGCAACATTATGCCCTCATAAGCTCTAATTCCTCATTTTCTACCAGCTCTTCCTTTACAGTTAAGTTGCTGAAACAAACCCTAAATTGCTTGCTCTTTTTCCAAGCTAGAGTGATTAAAAAAAAAAAAAATGACATTATATGCCATGTGCAGACCTTGCCAGGGCAAAAGAGTGCTTGCCCAATGTGCCTTGCTTGAGAATAGCAGAGGGTAAGATACACACTTCATTTAATTACATAATAGCATATACTGAGAGTGGATGAGGAGGTAGAGAAATAAGCTAAGAGTTGGTCTCTATGTCTGAATGTGTCTGGCATCAGGCAAGTGTCATGTTTAAGTAACAGATCCAATAGATCTATCAAAGACGCCATGATGATGTGGTGAATGTAACATTTGAACCCTCAGTTCTAGGAGATCTTTAAGGGGTGCCTGGGAAACAACCTCAATTTATTTGCATATTTTCTTCTAATGGGCATGGGAATCAATGCTTCACAATTATTGCTGTGCCTATGAAGAATTGATTCAAGTAGTGAGACCTCCTATAATATGCATTACAATATATATCCTTAGATCAAGTATGTGTGGCATGATTTCATGTAATTCCCCCGTGTATTTTCCTTTCAACAGGAATGGTCATGATATACAGGTACACATGCCTTCTATATTCATATCATCAACATTGAAAGCAGGCTAGCTGGAATGGGACTTGTAAAGAATGCCCGGTGAGAAAACTTCTTGGGTGTTATTTAGTAAAGGCAAGAGGAGGTAAAGTATATTTCCCTCAAATGGCTAGCTAGAAGGTTTGTGCACTAGGCCAGTAGCCACTTTCACACTAAGGGTTTCATGGGAGAAGTTTTGACCCTGACAATTTTCAGAAAACAAAATGAACTCTCATGAAAAAAGAGACTTGAGAAGATGGAGTCACCACAACTACCTACAAATGTTACAACTACAAGGGGACCAAATCCAAGTGGATGGCAAGAGGAGAGAGAGGACGGCCTAAGTTAACTTTGGAAACTTTGGTTAGGAAGGAATTAAAACACCCACATCTCACATTGAATTCAAGTCATAATAAAACAGAATGGCAAATATAGTCAACCCTAATTAAATTTGGGAAATGTACCATTAGCCAACACTCCAGCAAATTCTCAGCAACAAATAATTGCAAATTGAAGCATACAAAAATGAATAAGAAAATAAGAGCAGGAATTGCAGAATCTTACATTGGACAAGGCCAATCGTTTGGACCAAAAAGTTTTGAAGTAACACCACCCGACCGACCATGGCTGCCAACATCAGGGCCACCACGTCCCCTCCCACGACCACCAGCTCCTGAACCACCGCCAAATGCACCAGAAGGCCGTGCAGTTCCACAACGGTTGCACACACCACGAAATGCGAAATTTACATTGGAACAACTGCTACAAGAGCAGAGTGTGAGAACCTGTTTGTGAAACAAACATAGCAGACCCAAGGAAATCTGAACTGAGGTTACAAAAGAGAAAGAAAGAGCTGCTCACCAATATCACATCACAGACCTTGTATTTGAACACAACCAGTCTCCTTCCTGTTGCCATGCTTTTGCGGAAGCGTCACCCCGGCCTCTACCTCTTCCGCCGCCACCATTCGCATCCCCAGCATTCTCCTCCAGTCCACCAAAATCACTGTTAACATTTGGTTCACTTGCAGAAGCATAAGCCTGGTCATCTTTGCTCTTAGACTCTGCTATAAAAACTCCAATAATACTACCATGAAAATCCTTGTTGTTAAACCACTCAACGGCAGCTTGGGCAGCATGAGGGTCCTCATATGTGACCGTAGCATCGCCCTTCGGCTCATTTGTTGTTTTGTCTCTGTATAACCATATTTTAGGACGTCCCGTTCGCTTGTCTTTCTAGTAATAGAATAAACGTGGATCACATAAGAACAAAAGCCAACAAAGAAAAACATAAAATCAAATGAAATAGATACCGGCAACAAGGTGCATGGTAAAGAATCAATTAGTGGTGAGACTCCCTACCTTTAGCAAACCAATGGTGCTGAAATATTCGGCCAACATATTCTCATCGGTCCCCTCAGGCAAGTTACAAACATAAACAGACCCATTTGAGGGTCCTCCTTTCACTGGATAGCCCGACATATTGCTCCAATTTCATAAAATAAAATAAATCCACTCCAACCCAATCGGCTCTGTCCTCTGCAGAAGGGACACAATTGATCAGCTCTGAATCTAAGCAGTTTGTTACGTAAACTAAGAACACCGAAACGGTATTATTTGAAAATAATTTTTTTTTTGGTTTTTTTTTTTAAAGGCCGAAAACAATTTTAATTGATAAATAAGAGCGGCGAGTAAATTCAAAGGATGAAGAAATGGGAACGCGATGGGCTTCCTTTCCCTCTCATTTTCTAGGTTTCCAAACAACCACTGCCAAATCAGCAATCACAATTAAGCGTAAAACCTAAATTACTAAAATCAAAACAACAATCGATGGAGACGAGATCTCCGAGAAGGAAATAAAGCAATTCAAATTCAAACAAAGACCAGTAGAGAGAGAGAGAGAGGGACCTAAGATCAGAGGAGCGAGAAAAGGACGAGGCTGAGGTCGAGCGACGTAGAAAGAGGGAAAGAGAAGGGGGAGGGGGCAGAGAGAAAGTGAAGTAGCTGTAGGTCGAATTTCAGAATGCGCCTGTGCCTGCAGGCTGCTTCATAAAATATTTAACTAATTCCCAACAATAATAAATAAATAAGCCATTATTTTAATGAGCCCACTTTCCAGTTAAATGGGCTTCGGTCAAAAACCCAAAAATTAAGCCCGGCCCAAAAATTCCGAACGTAACCTAACAACAAAGAAAAGGTTTTTTTTATAAAAACAAAAAACACAGAGAATTCCCACCAAACCCATAAACTCCAAGAAAAGAAAGAAAAAGAAAAATTTTCATATTTTTATTATGAATTCCCACAGAGAATTTTTGTTATTATTATTTTTTAACTCACGATCTTTGACTTTAAATGGAAAGATGAAATTTTGTGTTAGACTAATTCATATTGAGTCACTTGTACTCTCTTTAATTTATCTAATTATTATTGTTATTATTTATTAATTTTTATTACTACTAAATAAAATAAAATAAAAATATTTTATTAAACTAATATCATTTATTGTTATTAATTATTTAAAAAATTAATTAAAATTTTTATTATTGTGAATAAGAGAAAAAAATATTTAAATAATTATAATATTATTATTAAAAATATTTAAATTAAATATTATTTATCAACATTCATTATATTTTTTAACGATTATTAGTTTGAAAATATTTTTATATTAATTAATTTCAAAGAGTTTATCCAAAAAAAAAAAACACATTTAAAAAATTTTCATTAAACACCTAACACCCTTCTTTTTTTTTTATATATAACTCAACAGCAACAACATTCCTAAATAGCAAAAACAAACACCCTCTTATAGTTAGGGTCATTTTGAGCAATTGGTCAATCGGGTCACAGTTTGTTTAACAAAAGTTGAACACTTGGCCTTTGATTAGAAAAATATCATTACTGAATATTCCCTCCGAATGATCAATTCATACCTCAACACATAAACAAAGACAAAACATTTCTTTAAAGTTCATAAATTATTTTTTATCATGTAAATTTATAAATTTCTTTTTTCATAAATTATTTTTCCTCCGCTGAAAATTATTTTTGCCCCCACTCAAAATTTGAGATTGTTGGGTTTATTGACTTCAAAGACTTCAACTAATATAAATAATTTGAGTTATTGTTGTTTCTTTATAATTTCTCTAATAAATTAATTTATTATATCTATTATATTTTAAAATACATACGTACATCACGGTGGTAATTAATTATAACTAAATTTAATTCGAATTATGCATAATTTAAATAAATTTATTTCTATTTTTAGCTCCAAATAAACAAAATCGTTGATATTTGTTATATTCAAAATCTTAATTATCATTTGAACAGTTTAATGAAACGTATAGCTTCAGTAAATGTCAATTTGTAGGGGCATATTTACCATAACAATAAAAACATTCTTTTACGACTAAAAAGCTACGTATTACAGTTTTTCGAGTAAATGTAACACAAATATAAATAATCATATCTTAATTTCACCCCAAAAATATTCTGGTATATATATATATATATAAAATAAAATTTTCCCAGCTACTTATTTGAGGTTTGATAGTTGTCTGACTAAAAAACTTTGTGCAAAAATAATTTTAATAATTTTTTATATTATATTATTTATAAATATTATTGTATTAGCTATACATAATCTTGACCATGGCTGGCCAAAATTCCTAGACCCGACCCTATCCCAATAGGAGCCTTTTTTTATGAATTTTGAAAAACAAATAGATTGAGAGCATGAATTGGAGTCGCACAGCTTGCATTCCCTGATTGCAGATTAAGCAGTCGTTGTCCTTACTGATGTTTGAGTTGAGGGGCCTTCGGCGATGGGGGAGTGACATCAAGTGCTTGCCTTGATTAGATTCATTACTGTCGCCTGGTGCCTGAGAGCATCTGGGGGATCTATCAGTTCACAAATGAGAAGAAGGGCACTTCCATTTTCTTTGTTTGCATAGATGACCAGAAACAAAATCAAGCATAAACGGCTACTCTGGGCAGCAAATACTCCACTCGAAAAAGTAGAGCCATCCAACCGTTAATTTATGTCTTGAAAAAAAATCCACAAAACAGCAGAACTGACTAATTCTGCAGATAAAGCATTCCTTCATATTGATAGGCTTAAAACTTACAAACCATCGCCAACTGTTGCTACGAACCACCGCCGTAAGGCAGCTTCTGCCGAGATTTATTCTTACCCAACACTTTCATCTGGTTTGCATGTTCTTCTTCCTCTTCGGTCTTTTTTCTCCGAGCAGCCTCTTCTTTTTGCCTCTGAATCAGCTCCAACTCGCGAAATCGTTCTTCCTCTTTTCGCTGCAGTTCTAGGGCTTCTCTTCTCTGTGCCTCTTCCACTCTCCGCCTATTCTCTTCCAACATCTTATCCAGCTCTTCTCTCTCTTTTCGAGCTTGCTCCTGGGGTAATTGCATCCATAGTTAGACAATTGTACGCATAAAACAGGAAACTTTGTTCTGTTATGAATCCACCGCTAAATGGAACCGTGTCAAAAACAGAAGGAAGCAGGACCTGTCGTCATCGGAAAGAAATTGTGACACACATTCTATCTGTGATAGAGACAGCAGGAAATCTATGGTAGATGATGCTTGCAATTGAATACAACATCAGAACAATTCTATGAAGCTAAGGCAGCACAAGGCCACTCAACGAGTTGAAATGCCCAGGATGGCACACTAAAGTTCTGCTGGGAACATATGCTTTCCGCTTGCTGTCTGTATGGGTTCTTTGAACAAAAATGGCCATAGTTTTTGAATAATAGCCACCTAATTCAGACAGTCTTGTCTCTTTTCTTACGTTGCGAGTTCAGAGCTACACTCCTAGGACACTTTAATGCTGCCACAGCTCCAGACAATGGCTACGGCTTCATTCATCATCATCATATTAGTCAACTTTTTATCCACATAGCTCTCTTATGAAATAATTGAATGAGCTAGAACAGTTATGGAAAGATTTAAGACAGTTAACAAACTCCACAAATTGGCAATGCACATTGCGATGACCATAGGACCAACTGCCTCCTGCTAGCCATTGTTTCTTTCATTCTTATGCCGTCTTCTCCTATCCTGCCTGTCCACCTAGGTCTAAGCCAACACTTGGATGTTGCTGTAGCAGACATGTCTATTGCATGAACAAGTCATAACATTTTGGAGAATGCTGCATAATTTGTTTAGCAATATTTAACTTGTGGTCTGGCACAAGATGAGTAAACTTATTTGGAGAAACACCATGGCTCTTAATCTATACCAGATGAGTAGAGAACGTTGGATGCTAGAAAGCTAAAACGTTCCTCACATAGATATGTTAAGAGCACTAGCATAAGATACAGTGAAGAGAAGCAATCAGCTTCCTGTAAAGTCATCTTGTTAAATGACAGTGAACATTATAGTCACGCATTTCAGGGGGTCATAGTCATTTTCCATTTAATTATTACTGCAATAAAGAAAACCATAAGGTGGGTGAAACAAGTTCTGTGGTTAATATAATAATTGAATAGAATTATTTATACTGAAATTTTGTATTTGCCCAAGAGGTCAGTGACTTCCCAGTTCAAATCTTACCTCTTTCTGTCTTGCCTCAGCAAGAGCAGCTTCCTTTTCCTTTTCCAGCTGAGATACAACATCATTGAACAATTTCTTCTGACCTTCTTCTATCCGCCTCTGTATCTCTAATTTAACTTCCTCAGAATTTAACCTTTCTTCCACATTTTTCCGGATCACTTCTTCCAGTCTCTTTGCAGTCTCTTCCTCTAACAGTTTCAGTTCCGCCTCATGTTGACGCCTGCAATGGAAAGCAGAACAAGCTAAGCATGGATAAGGCTATTTAGGAAGCAAAAACTTGATGCCAGACAAGAGCAGCTACGAGTTCTGTGCAAGACATGGGGTTTTAACTTACTAACCCTCCCTTCCCATAAAAAACTTATTAAGCTCCCTTAAGCAATGTGAACTGAACCTTACACACTTAATGCACAACACTATAAGTATAAGGTCTATAAGTCAAATAGGTCTATTTTTCATTTCCCCTTATTCCTTTTCATTTTACCCTGGTTGCATGATAAACTTTCAAATCATTGATCAGCTTAGCTTCCACAAAGACAATTGATAGACCATGCTACATCAATAAATTTCTTCGTCTTCTCATTCACTAGTTTCACAGAGGAAGTGAACAAACCATTGACGCTGGTGATGTACAAATGAACCCCGACAAATTCACCTGCTACTTTGAACCAGTTTTTAAGTTGTTTTTGTTAAATTGGAAAGATCAGAATCAGAGATTCACAAAAGAACACCAAAGTAGGAGGAGAGGAGGGCAAATCATTGTAAAAACACAAGCTAACATTTGTTTTCTCAAAGAGATCAATATAACTTCACAATCCATTTTCCAAGTAAGAAGCCCCAAAGCTTGCTGCAAAATTAGACACGTGAAAATGCCAAGGTATGTTAGCATACAGGTACAAAGGCCAAGTCTTTTCCCTCTTTCTCCCTAACCCCAACCCAGGGCTCATCCACTTACAAACGAAGAACATACAGAAAGGGTATAGCTACACAGAAGGTATCATTACCTTTTCTTTTCTTCCTCCTGTTTCTTTAGTCTGACAAGTGCATTTCTGCGCTCATTAGATACAAGACTGGGACTACGGGAAGAGGGTGCGGAAGACAATGAGTCACTCCTACTTCTGTGTCTTCTGGTACGCCGCCCCCCAGGTGCTGGAGATGGACTTTTACGACGTCTGTAGCTAGGCGAACGACTTCTGCGGCGGCGTGGGGAATCCGAAGAACTCCTTCTCCTGAATTAAATGATGGCCCAACAATTTTACGGTATACATACGAACCAGCGCCTAGTATGCATAAAAAAAAACTAAGTATGCCTCCACACCAACACAGCTACGAAAGCTACAAAGAGGGGGACGGACAATCCAGGATGAAAAGTCGTTTCTTTTTTTTTTTTTTTCTCGGCAATTGAAAATTACTACCAACAAGCGAAATGGGTATCATAATTCAGCATCGAAATCATTAATCCATTGGCCTTTTGCATCGAGAAAAAGAGAAGCCCGGCGAATTAAAAGAAGGGGGGAAAAGGAGAGAAAGGAAGAAGACCTGGAGTGTGAATTAGAATAAGGGGAACGACTACTTCGGTAGTCTCTTCTGCTTCTTCTACTTCTTCTGCTTCTGCTATGGCGATGGCCCGCCGGCCTGTAGGAATACGACGGCGACCTCGATACACTTCTTCCCATCACCACTCTCCGCCGTCCTTTCAATTACCGCGTTCAATTTCAGGCACGAATAACCGTAAAACCACGACGACAAGGACATTCTATATTTAATTTTTTTTTTTTTTAGTAAAACATAATTAATTTATATTTTTTTAATAATATTTAAATAAAATTAATTAAATATAGTTATTTAGACACAAAATTACTTTTGAAACATAATTGTTCAGATTAATACTTTGAAAATTGAACTAGACTGCTATTGGTTCAATAAGATATTAAAACTGTACAAAACTTAAATCAATCAAATTTGGGAAAACTGTTCAAACTGGGTAAAAAAAACAAAGGGGAGGGGGAAATTTGGTTCGGTTTACAGTTAAACTGATTTTGACTAACCTCAAAAAATTTTATTCAGATTATAATTGTGTCATAAAATTCGTTCAAATTTATAGTTAAATCGTAAATTTTATAAAATTTAATATACAAGTAATTTTTTATAATATTTTTGTCAAAAAATTTTAAATCTAAACGTTAAAAATAATCTGTAATTAAAATATATCATATATATAATTATTATTTTTAAATTCTCTTTTTATTTATAAGTATAAAAAATATATTTTTATTATTAAATATTAATTCAAATTTCCCTAATTTTAGTTAAATTAGTTAAATTTTGAATTTCTGATTTATTTTTTTCTATTTAGTTTTCAAAACATTGGTTCACACAAACAATTACTTCTGAGATGTAACTATTTAAGCACATCACCATTGTGAACAAACAAAATTATTGCAGTTATTGGCCAATTATTGACTAGAAAAATAAAATTGCCACAGATACAACAATATTAAATAGGCATGTTTCTTATGCATATTCAATTTATAGACTGCATGTAACCACCGAGTTAAATTGTTTTCTAAAGAGGCATCTAGAGGAGCATGATTATCTTCAAAATCTTAATTAATTAATATAATAATATGCCAATATTACACGTCCAAAGTATCAAGTGTGTTTATAAAAACCCCTAAAATATGCCGCACATGTATGTAAAATTATGCATTTTTCTTTTCCCTTTATGCTAATTAGACATTTCAATCGTGTTGTTTTTAATAAAACTTCTTAAAGTTTTGTTTCTTTTCATATGGGTTTTTTTTTTTAATTTTTTTTTCATTCTCTTTTGAAAATATTTTAACACAATATAATAAATTTATAGCTATTATTATTTAGATTATTAATTATTGAAAAAATCAATTTATTAAAAAAATTAGTAATTAAAATAGACACTTATTTATTTTTACTGAAATTTTGTATAGAGAGAAATTTTTTATTAGACAGGATCTATAAAAAAAAGTGTCATGTTACACTGTCATCATTGATGTTAACTGTATATTTATTGTAATTCGATGCATAATTATAATTAATATAATGACACAAATATGCAATGCCCTGACGTATGCGTGGTAGGAGAATCCAGACATGCTGGGTGAGGTGATGCCACGATTCCTACAGTGACAATGGCGCAACCAGAACGACCCTCCATTATTAATATAAACCAGTAGGTCAATGCCTCTTTTCTACTTAATATGTTTTTGCCATAATTGATATGCTTCGTGCACATTTCCAGCGTATAAGCGTAATAGTTTGATTACTTAGGCCATGTTTGATTTACTTGATATTGACTGCTATTTGTTGTTGCTAATTACTAATTACTATTGTTAATTAAAAAAAGTGAATTTTCGTTAAATTGACACTATTTATTACTATTGCATAATTAAATGATTGATTAGGACACATGTTATATTAACATTAATTATGAATGTAATTATTCATTGGTGAATGAAAAAAATCATACGGACACTCATACATAATATAATTCTTATAAATAATATCCCATTGGTTTAAATTTTGTTAATTTTTAATCAAGAAATTAAATTTTAATTAGGATTTATCATAGTTTAGACTCCAATCTTCTTCTTCTTCAAAAAAAAAAGGACACTTTTCTCCATCTTTTATTACGTGATTCAATTATTTTTAATTTTTCAAATAACTTTTTTTTTTTAATTTTCTGTAGTACTTACTTTGTTTTTGAGAGAAAAAAAAAATCATTCAAATAGCATCTTGAATATGCCTTATCATTGGCACAGAAGAGAAAAAAAAAAAAAAGAAAAGAAAAGAAAGAGAGAGAGAGAGAGAGAAAAGGCAACCATGAAAAAAGAGAGGTAAAAAAAAAGAAAGAAAAACAGCAATAAAAGTTGTCTGAGAAATAAAGAAGGACAGAAGGAGAAAAAGACCAAACCTTTACAAAGCCAATAGCAAAAGTGTTTTAGGGGTAATATTGCAAATACAAATCAATCAGCAATGGTTGATTTCCAAAATGCCTAGAAAGTAACTTTTTAATTAGCTACTTTTAGGATCTTTATCAGTCATTAGTAGATAATAAAAAAACAGTTTACCAAACATCTGATGCGCTTAAACAGAAATTAATAGGTTTAAAGAGTTAAAACAAATAACTTTATACATTTTAACTGAGGACCTATTTAGTTTACTAATTATTGATTGTTGTTATTATTGTAATTATTATTGTTAATAAATAAAATAAAATAATAATATCTAATTATACTAAAAATATAAATTATAATAACAGTAAAATAATTATTTTAGATATATTAATTTTTTATTATAATATTTTTTTGTTAATTTACTTTGTACTCTTTCTTATATAATTAAAAATCTAAAGTTAAGTAATTTTACTTGTATTCGTCATTTGGTAACAATTTTTTCTGGTCCCAAGAACTTAAAAAAGAACAAGATGAAAGTTCTTAAAGAAATTAAAACAAAACAAAACAAAAAAAAAGAAAAGAATCTAGTTGGCGAAATATAAAGAAAAAGATGTTTTTTTGTTTTTGGTCTTGCGGAAGCTTAAGGGGTTAAAATGAAAGGAAAAGTCAAGAAGATCAGAAGAGAGAAAGGGAATATATATATATATATATATATTGTTTAAGAAAAAAATAAGTTAAAAAATATTGTAAAGGGTAATATAAAAATATTTATTAATTGTTATTTTTCTCAAAAAATAAAATTGAATTGCTTTTTTTTTTTTTATTAGATACTGTTCAAGACAGAACAACAACTTTAAAACTAAACCAAAAAATTTGATTAAACACCCTGACACTCCATTTTTGGAAAATAAACAGCAACAGCACCTTGAATTACAGTCATTAAGCACCCTGCCATGACTCTCTCCCTGTTTAGATCTGATGCCTTCTACTGGCCCCAGGTTTATCAGCTAAACCCAAGAAAGGAAATCTAGAAAAGAATACTACTCATGCTGGACATTGAGCCTCTATTTGGACCTTGTTCAAAGGAGGTGAAAGAAAATAATAAGAAGAAGAAGAAAAAAAATGCATCAGAAAGTACCTTTTTATGAGAGAGTTGACAGAACAATGTAAGTTTTTATGAAATTACCATGTTATTCTTCGATCCCATTTCATTCTCCACTAATGGTTTGTTCTAGTTTTGTCGATTTTATGAGTTAATTTAATTATAAACAACTTATGATAAAATTATTTTCTTTTCTGCCCCTTCTTTTCCTTCACTTTCTTTTTCACAATTCTCTTTGTCACCTCGTCTAGAATCCAAACAAAGTGCAAGTGTGAATAGTTCACTATTCGTTCACTGTACACACCAACACGAGTCTTCGGCCATCTACTCTCCTATACCATTCTTTATACCAAAGTGTACGGAAACATCGCTGTTCTTTGCATTATGCACCGACCAATATATAAAGCAAGCCCTCGGAATTTACATGCTACAAGATTGTCTACATGTTGTACAGGCCACAGAGTGATGGCATTTCCTGTCAGCGTATTGGTCCATTTAGTTTTTTTTCCTGGTCAATGATAATCTGTATGATTCCATTAGCTACCTCAACGCATCAACCCAGCCAATGACACCCACCCAATGCTTTCTCCTTGTCAACACCAAAACTAATAATGGGAATCACAGAAGGTAACCTCTTAACAGCAAATGATTCCTTGTTTTCCCTTCCAGAGGCTTGGCTTGCGCTCTTACTCAGTCGATCGTGTTTTCTCAATCTCTGTCTGAGAGTCAAAGCCCTGAATCTTACTCTTTACTGGAAATCATTTTTTCTTGCTAGCATCCTCCAACATTTTCTGATCTTCATTAGTTAACAACGACGTACCAGCCGAGCAATCTCCTGGCTGCTGATCTGACATCCCAAGCTGTTTGCTATGCGAGGCCTTAATGGATGATTTCACGCCCCCACCTTTAGCTACGGTCCTTGATTTGCTGATTAGATTCTGAAGCCACAACACTAATTCAAGTATATAGGCTTCTGTCTTCTCCTGGTCTGCATGGTAGAGAGTCTCAATCCGAATTACATCAGCTGGGGTAGCATCAGGCTGCCGGTTAACATCAAACCTGCATTCATCGTGACATATTTTCTATTACTCCAGCAGCATATTCTAGTAAAAATTATGTACCACAAAATCCTGCTCACCTAGTATTTGCCCACTCTCCAACCCAACCAAAACCGTGATGAGCTCTGTTTTAGATCAATTATAGCCACGAAGAAAAGAAATGACAGTTAGGCAGTGAGAAATGCACAAAATTTGGTGCACCAACAAGAGGAAAAGTTTCCATGTAATTACTTGGCTGTGTTAGTGGCCATGGGCACAAGCCACTGCAGAGTCTTCTCCATCTCCTCTTTGATTCCTGTTACAGTTAACTGCAAACAAAGTTTACAACTAAAGTGGGTCTGTTGGAATCTGCTTAGCCGAATTTTCCTTAAGTTTCTTCTTTTTTTCTTTTGTTTTTTTTTTGTTTTTTTGGAAAACAGGGAAAAGAAATTATCTTCAGCTATTAATTTACTTCCGTCATTTAAAGCAACAAAACATAAATACAGTCTCAATGAGAAGGAACGTATCGACGGACCGAGAAATACCTCTTCGTTAACATGAAAGGCCTGTAATTTTGGATGTAAAGCTGATTTTATGCCAGATGGCAAGCTCTGGTATAATGAATCCCTCATATTTGGAGGAATAGAACTTGATCTTGCCACCTGAGAGCATCAAAATTTTCTCAAAACAAAGCCTCTAGCACATGGTTAAGTGAAATGCAAGCGCATTGCCGAGTCACTAGAGAAGTCTAAAACAGAGTCATCAACTCCTGGAATACAGATAACCTAAGACTATTATCAGATCCACCTCCAGGCAGAGCAATGCAACTGGCAACACAACTTGATAAAACAAATGGTCATCATAGTAAAACTACAATATAGCCCCTAATAGTCCCTTTAGCTCAGCTAGAGCTTCTAAGAACATTCCCAGTTTGGAAGCATCCCTGTGGAAATGCCTCCCTGCCAGCAAATGTTTCTCGAGGGAACATCAGGAGCCTCAACACTTGGCATACTTTCTTACAGGCCCAAAGATCAGAGCTGTAAATGGATGACTAACCATAATGCATAATGAAGTTTGTTAGCTGATGCCATCACCATGATGGAGCTAAGTCGATGAACAACTCACTAACTCATTTTTTCCTTTCCATTTGTGTAGGAATTTATCCTTGCCATGGTGAAAGTTCAGCAAAAGATGCTCATTTGTTACAACAATCTAAATCAAGTCAAAATGGAAAATTTGACTTTAAAGCCTTAAGTGACCATTTGAGAAGGTAAAATCCATAATGAGAAACAATATAAAGAAGAGATAGGATGCTCACAAGGGTATCAATTTGCATAACCACATTTGCAAAATGCAAAGACAGGCCAGTGGATCCCAATCGTTGATGATTGCTCTGGGTTTCTGTGACTGTTTCATGACCATCTACTAGAGAAAAAAGTAACCAAATGTCAATCATTGTCTTTGCCTGATAGAGATCAAGATTCCAACAGTCACATAAACACACACACACACACAAAAGCACAGAGAGAGAGAGAGCTCATATAGATGTGCATACCTACAAAAGGTAGGGAATTACAAGCCGGTTAAAATTAGAGACCAAAACTATAAATTGGAAAGACCAACCTCATGCCTCTATAACCTCAACCAAAATGCAAGTGCACCACTTAAAATCTTTTAAAAAGGAAAGAATGGAGGAAATAATCAAACTCGTAAGAGACGATTTCAGATGTTCAAATCAGGATTTAATCCTCAATGGATCACTAATTGACAACCTATGTAAAATGTCATCACTAACCCTTAGATAAAAGAAAACTGTCAACGTTGAAACCTTCTAATCTGGCAGAACAAACATCAAAGCAGGCCCCGGCATTCAATGATCATTCGTATGCCTTGTTTTATGGTGCTTAATTCAGATTTCAACAATTTTGTTAATTCCATGAAAAATAAAGTCCCACTGACAACCCATTAGGCTGTCAACTTGGCTGACTTGATATGCTGACCTGGAAAAGATTAGATCAGACAGAAGCCAAAGTTGTCAAATTGTTTCCATGGTTACATGCCATGATGCCTCCTTATTAAACTACATATGACTCCACCAAAACACACACACATTATTGAAAACGGCAAATCAACAAACAATTATGTTTCCTTCACAGGATAGCATTGAGAACATTCAGGAATCTTCTTTAGTCTGTAGTCCTTCTCGTCTTTAATTTGGCCTACCAAGAATTTTAATAACCATATTATGGAACTTGGGGGAGAGAGAGAAGCTCATGACAAGATCTTTCCAGGAAATCAAACTCAAACCAAAGAAAGTAATTTAGAGAGGCAGATCACTTAGATCATTGAAAGCCTGAAAACTTGTAATGAAAATGATAGTAAACCTTGCACAGCAGAACTAATAATGGATGAGGCATTAAAATAGCAACAAAATCTTTTAAATACAAAAAGTAGCGGTCATGGTAAACCACAAACATGGTTATTGTTTTGAGGGTTGGCTGTGACTTTCAAAAATTGTAAAATAGTTTGAAGTACATGTACTTTGAATAAGAAGATTAACCATTTTAAGCAAGAACAAGCATGTTTAAAATCTTTAATAAATACGTACCAACAGGTCCAAAGGTGTTGTATATTTCCATGAGTAGGAAATGGACAATATCTACAAGCTTCTCCATCACCTACAACCAAATAAACAAGTAGCTCTTGTAGAATTGCCAACTTTATGGGATAATTGAGAACCTTGCCAAATGAAAGCCAAATTAATTCAACAGTCTTCTAGCATTTAAAGAACAATGTCAGTGCCCAGCCAGAGAGAGAGAGAGAGAGTCTTAAAAATAAAGAGCCAAAAAGATAAGCAACAATAAATTTTGCATGATGATTTCCCAAGTCTGATTTTGAAAATGAAGCAGTACACTGTAGCTACCTCTTCTAAACTTCTGGACCAAAGAGACTTTTTCCTTAGGCTTCTCACTAGCTTTCTTTGGGTCTTTAGTTCTGCCCGCAAGCTTGCAAGACTGCCACCTGCATTTACTTGAGTTTTTATAATTTAACAGGGATTCTCTTGTGTAGAATTCAGCATTCATGGAGCTGAGCCCTTAAGAAGTTCATTCGAAGTTCTATGAGAGCTTTATGTGGATTTACTATAAGTCCATACAAACATTTTCAAGGCTAATTAGCATACACCCAACTATCTAAAAGTTGTTGAAAGGCCAAAAGTTTAGTGCACTACATTTAAACAAGCTAAAGGAACTTCCCATACCATGCTCAATCAAACCACCAAAAGCAATATATCCAATAATTTGCCAAGATTCCATACAAAATTACATCTTTCCTGCAACATCAAGGACTGTCCACATTTCCATTTGTCAGTTCATCCATGTTTCAGATCCTCAGTCTTAGCATCAACTGTCAGCAATCAACAAAATCATCTGGCCTTTTCTAACATTAGTTGAAAATTTCACATTTCTTGGAAAAAAGAGTGGCATGGCATACCAGTCTATGCTAAAACTTTTGGCACATGTCAAGTTATCCAGTCTGTAGTCAATAGAGCACAGGATAATACTCACATAAAGGGGCATCAAGAAGTTACCATTTTTATTTGAAGCTGCAGAATTCCATTGACCCCTGTTCTGGTATTCTTGTTCCAGTCTGTCCAACATTTGCAATTCAGTGTATAGATCCTGCAACCCAAGAAATTGACGTCTTTCAACTTCAAAATTTTGTTCTCCTTTCAATTAACAGGACCAAGAATGACTTGATACTGTCGTCGAACATGGAAAACAAGAAACCTTAAGCAGGTCTTGTTATCTTATTGGAAAAAAAGAGAAACGGCTCTTGGAAGGATGAAAAGAAGAGGAATTAAACAAGGAGCAGGTGCAAAACATTCTTGGGAATGTGCTTTGTAATCTTACATTCTTGGCATTTGAAGTGTAAATAAAGCTGACCAAATTTAATTATAGTGATTATAAATATATTCTTAGTTGTGATATTAATTGATTATTCTTTTATTGAATCAATGAGCACAATTATTTTGGTTTGATATTTATATTTTTATATAATTAGTCAAATTGAATGGATAAAACATTTTTGGTGCAATGGCTATGTATTTCTATATTTTCTTATCATTGTGTTGTATATTTAACCACACCTAATTAATATATTATGAATGTCATATAATTTTTCAAAACTTTTATGTACGGTTAGAAATATATTGTTAGTTTTACAAATTTTTCTATCAAAAGATTGAATGCAAAATTTTTTATCAAATAAGTTTCATCAAATATTTTTAGTATGTATAGAATCAATCTTATCATTCTACAAGAGTACATTTTTTTGTCATTTAAAACAAAAGAACTTAAGTTCCAATGTTTCTTTTTTTGTTTTTGTTTAAATTTTTTTTTTTATACACCAACCACTGTAATTTTAGCTTTCCCATATATGTAAAAATTAACTCCAAATGCAGTAATCTTATATTCTGACATACATTCATACATTCCCAGTAATCTCACTTTCTCAAGATCCAGAAAAATTGACAACAATCTAACCTCTTCTACTCCAAATGCCCCATGATATTTCTTCCTCCTCTTCCTACTGCTGATATTTTCTCCTCATTTCTCTCCAGTGCAAGAAGAACAAGATTTGTAGTTACAAAGAATTCATTTTTACCTCATTTTCTCCCACATGATTTACTCATTCAGCTACCCCCCTCCAAAAGAGGACCCCTCAACATTTAATTTGTTTCTCCAAGGAGGATAGCATAAGTCTGCATTAAACTATGACATACAAAAAAGTTCCTTCTTAAAGAAAGTGACAGAGAAAAATGGTTCTGTATTGTTAGTCAAACTTGATCTTCTCAATAATTAGATTTCATCTCAATGAAGCAGGGGAGAGAAAAAGGATGCAGAATCATGAAGATTTAAGAGTATATAACCAGGTTAGGTTATAAAAAGAGTGTTCTTCTAACTAGGATATTGAGTAAGAAAAAGCACAATAAATAAATAATGACTCCACATTCAGGACTGCTGATGCAAACCAAGCACAAGAATCCTGGATTCTGTAAACAATTTCACAGTTATAGGAAACCGTAACACTGCAATCCGCAAATCAAATGCATCTTAAGGGAAGAATCACAGAGCACAACTGAATAGGGCAAATGAACCTAAGTAAACCTCAAATTGGATAAGTGGAAACAAGCCTCACCATAGGTAAACTGTGATTTCCTTTTGTATGACCAAGTGTAATGAATGACCTTGCTCTATGTAATATAACTCATTACTTTAGCCAATTTTGTAGCCCATATCATTTTAGGAACCAAAAAATTCCATCCATCAATCAACTCACATTCACTGGGACTGTAGGGGGCAACAAAATAAGGCAGCAATACTCACAGCTGTATACTGGACCAAGGACATTAAAAGTTCTATCACAGATTCTGATTCCTCCTTAATTTTTCTTTCAGAAGTAAGGTCCCTGCTGATTCTGGATATCAACTAAGAACAGATTAGCAAACAATGTGACAATCACACATTGTAACTTCAATGGCAAAACCAGAGGAAGTGCCATAAATATTACTTATCAAAATAACGGTCCAAATTGTGCCACTGAGGATCTTTGCTGTGATTTCCAAAACGAACAACTTCTCCCAGGAAAATTTTCAACTCTTCCCTGCAAACATGCTTCAATAAATACTCCAGAATACTTATCACACAATAGAAGAAAGAAGCATAAAATCATTCGACGAAAGCAAGTCAATAGAAGTACCATCCCAACATTCACCTCTTATCAGCTGCAAAAATTCTCAAAAGTTCATCCCTATCAGTAGATATTAGATTTTGCACACCTTCAGATGGAAAAACTACTTCTATCAAATGCTGAATACTTCTTTTTGAAAGGGACTGCATAAGGTTGGAACCCTTAACAATTGTGTTTGCCACCTCAAAAGCTAATATTTCAATCTCATTGCCTTTAGTTGCCACCCCAGAAGTAAATCCAGTGTTGGTGTTTAAATTTATCACGCTGCTCCCAAGTGTGTCCAAGACCTCCACCGCTTTCTCCAGTCCAAGAGTACCAGCTCTGCCTAAACGTGAACTCACCTGCGAAACCTGCAGATTACAGTGCTGTATCTCAAACCAAATTAATCATAAAATGAGATTCGATCTAGCAAGATTTTTTGTAGGGTTATCTTGCACCGTCGCCAACTAGCATTTCCAGCAGACTAATGGTCCTGGTGCTAGTTCAAATTCCTCGCAATAAAAAAAAAAACATCCTTTATTCCATAATGGCTTAAATTACAGGTCAAATTTTTCTTCTTCTTCTTTTTTTTTTGTTTTTTTTCCAAATACTGGTTCTGGTGCTGCTTTAGCTGTGCAATTGACGAAGCTAAAGAAAAAGAAAAAGAAAAAAAAAAATGAAAGAAACAATACCTTGACAGCAGCTGCCTGATAAGAGCGAGTGGATCTTGATTTGAGAGATGGGTAGCGTGGAATTCCATCGTACTTAATATCATATACATCAACACCATCATCGTCGTCATCATCATCATCATCATCGTGAACCTGATCAGCCAGTGGGAATGAAAGGGGTCCGTTTGGTTGCTTTGCGTCTTTATCTTGCAGGGGCCGCGCCAACCCATTTGACCCCTTCACCTCCGAGCCGGAGCAGCCGCCACCGCCGCCTCCGCCAACAAAAGCTTTATTATAGTTAAAAACATGGCCATTACCATCGAACGAATTCCTGGAACAAAGACCTCCCATGATGCTTCTTCAGCTAAGCTCTCTGGTCAACAACACCGGCCCCATTAATTTAATTAAAACTTCACAATACTACCAAAAAACAAAAAAAAAAAAAACAAGTAAAATAGGACGAAGAAACACAAAGCACGTACATCAACAACAACACAAAGACAGAAAACGATTTCAAAACATATTATTTTGAAGTCAAGAAACGAAACTATAAAGACTTCCGACACCCCAGCAGAGAAAGACAAAAGCTCCCAAGCTTGCGTTTACATAACATCATATATATATATATATATATATTTATTTATTATTATTATTATTATTATTATTATTTATTAATTAATTATTATAATAATATTGAAAGACACAGGAAAGAGAAGTGAAGACGATAAAAGTGCACTCGGCAGACCGGTAGCCATCCCATTCCACGCGCCAAACTTGCCGCGAGTCCCTCTTTTTTTTTTTTTCTTGGTTTTTTGTATTTTTTTTTTTTAAATATTTGGGGAGGCTTTTGCTCTGTCGTGCTTATCACCGTCCGATCTAGTCATTGAACGGTTGATCTTCTGGTCAAGAACTGGCTTTTTGGTGCGTAGGCATGTCCACGCACGCACCACCTACTTAAAACTCTTTCAATTAATGAATTAATTTAAAATTGTTTTTTAGTTAATGACAACAAATGGCTTGACACTGTGTTAATTTAAGAGCCCACAATTATGGTTCGCCAATTTTTCCCCCATAATAAAAATAGATAAATAAATAAATAAATATAAATATATATATATATATATATATATATATATTATAAAAGCTTCCTTTTTTTTTTTGGAAAGCTCTAATACACATTAAAATGATTATTTTTTTAAAATTTATATTTTTAATAAAATTACAAGATATATGTAAAAATTAATAAAATATATAAAATAATAATAAAATAGGTCTAAAATTAAGTAAAAAGTGTATTATAATAAATTATTAAGAGTTTATTTGTTTATTAAAAATAATTTATTTATAAAAATATTTATTAAAAAAATTTATAAAAAATTTATATTATACTATTTGATTATAATATTAAAAATATATTTTTTATTTTTATTTATTTAAAATTAAATTAAATAATACAATTAAACATTTTAATATAAATTAATTATTATTATAAATATAATAAATTATTTTGTAATAAAATATAATAAATTTTAGTACTTAATGATAAAATAAAATTAAAATTAAAAAAAAAAAAAACCTTACCATGGCAATGATAAGGTTGACTTGTGATCAACGATCGATGATCCATAAAAGTAACGATGGAGTTGGCTAGTAAATAACAAAATCGATTATAACTCAAAAGTGACCTTTTTTCTTTCTAAGTGTTATTTCTTTTTCACTTGTCACAATATTTGCAAAAGTTGACTTATATTTATTTTGAGTGAAAATTATTTTTTTGTAAAAATATTATTATTTTTGTTGATTTTAAATTATCTTCTATTAATTACCCCTTTTTAATTGGTTAAATATATAAAAATAAGGGAAAATTTTTATAGAAAAATATTTTATCAAAATGGACCTACCTTTATTGCAATTTTCACTTATATTTTGTATATTTTATTTTGCTTCTTACTTATTTTGTTATTGATAATGCACATTATGTGATTTTTATTCAAAAATATAAATATTTTTAAGTAATAATATCATTTTAATAATGATAATAATACTTACATTTAGAACACAATTAAAAATTATATTGAGTATCAATTTTTTAAAATATTTGTGAACATTTCTCAAAAAAAATTCCTAGTTAAACATTAATCCACCATCTTTAACACAATTTTAAACTTAACAAATAGAAATTAAACTATTTTTCATTTTTATAAAACTCAAAGTAAATTTCTAAATTATGTACATTTAAAAACTACTCTTTTTTTTCATTCAAGGTAAAATAAGAGTTTCTTTTTTTGTTAATACATCAGTCTTTTCTTTTACTTAAGTTAATAAATTTAGAAAACTTATCTAAGGCTACTTTTGGGGGTAGAGGTAAGTGGTTTGGCTATGATTTTTATTATCCAAGATTTTTTGGTGATTAACATGAAAATTTTCTCAAATTTTAAGAATTCTTCAAATGCATAGCTATGAATTCTTTATAATGGAGAATTGCTAAGAATTTAACATTTCTTATGATATCTAAACTATTACAATTTCTTTATAATCAAAAGAATCCTATATTTGATTTATTAGAGTAATGTCATTATAAGCTCGACATGAATTTTTCATAAATATTTTAACATTTAATAAGAATAATAAAGTAGTATCCATAAATTTTAGGTCTATTAGCAAAAATATAGTTTCTTATTTAACAAAAATTTAAAGTAAATGAGAAATATTTTTTTTAATGAAATAAATAAAATACATATAAAATATTTGTTCATTAAGTATATTTAAAGCAACATGTTATTAATACCAAAACTATTTAGTTTGGATAGAAGTGGAAGGGATAAGACTTTCATTTTTAAATTTTTTTGATAAAACATAATCTTATTAGTTATAAACATCATAAATGTTGCACACTTGTCAAAGGAAAAAAGTACTAAGGTAAGTTAGTCTACTAAATACATTTATTTGATTGAGTATCATTTATAAACAAGATCATATGCAAACATATTGGTGTTCTTTGGAATATGTTGCTTTAGAAGTTAAAAAAAGCCACAGAAAGGAATTGAATATTAGCATCTAATTGTTGTACTATTGAAATTTCATATTACAACTTCTAAAAATTAAGTACAATTTGAAGACAATTTGATTCCATAATGATAATGCATAATAATAAAGAACTATCCATTTGGATTCCTAATCATAGGCCATTAATTCAAGAACTTTAACAACAAAAGTATTGAGAAAAGTTTTGATTAATGCATAAACCACCCTTTTTACATGGTCCCAAATAATGACCTTAACTCCACTATGATGATGGGCAGGTGCCACATTTATATTAATCTTGCATGATCTTAATGGTGGAGGCACCTAACGTTATAAAAACAAAGGTTATATGGGAGATAGAGAAATATTAGTATTGTGGTGTTGATAAAAAAAAAAAAAAAGTTTAAAAGCTATATCAATGACTTATTGAGGGTGAAAGATATTTGTTCTCATAAAGCCATATGTTCCTAACCTTCCAAACACCCCTAATAAACATTAATACTATGTTAAAAAGCTCCACATATAAATGTTTAGCAATGTGTTATAAGCAAAAATAAAAAAATCCTCATGACATACCAAGTAAATGAAAACCTAAGAGGGTAAGAAAAACCCAATCCTTATAATAAATGGACACTCAAGTAGTGCATGAGATAAAAATTCATCTTTTTACTCACACATATTATGCATATCATCTAAGAGTAAGCCTCATTGAACCAAATAACTTTAAGTAGGAAGAAATCCTTTAATAACATATTGAACAACATGAATTACCGTATTAAGTACCTATAATAGTTAGAAAGAATTGTATTAGCCATATTCTTTAAAGTAGCTAGAATTAAAAGATTCAATCATGTGTGTATAACTTGAGGAAAGGGTAAGATGACATATTGTCTTGATAGTGAAGTTGCTTATATGATTATGATGCAAAATAAATTTATCCTTTTATGCCTTAATACTCAAAAGGATAGATAATATTTCCTTAGCCCTTTACTTCATAAAAAGAGATTTTACATTGGTCTTATTCCATACATTCCTATTAACATTGCTTACTTGATAACAACAACATAAGTAGAGGGTTAAAAATGACTTAAAAATCAGTGTGATTTAGACCCTATGAATCCTCCCAAATATGTATTTATTAGTCATTTCCTATGTGCCATGACAAACCTTTTTGAAGAAGTGATTAAGATTTTAGAATATTATGCCATGTATAATTTAAATTATAAAAAATTAAGAAAGTAAGAAAAGAACTATTAAGATATTATTGGGCTCTAAGAACTATATAAACCAATGACAATTTACTAGTAGCTAACTATCATGCTTATTTGGCCAACAATGTCATATTAAAAAAGTGGAAGTCACAAAAACCAATAACATTATGGTTTTATTTTAAGATGACCAATAAAGCTTTTATTAAGTGTTAGAGCCATTATACTAAAACCTATGAATTAAGATCTTCAGCTTATGGTATAAGGTTATAGATAATTTATAATAACTTACAATAAAAATAAGAGTGGCTTGAATAATTACTTTAATTAGGATCATTTTCCTTATCCTTAATAAACATTTTCCCTTCTTATCTTGCTAATTTTTTTAATACTTGATTTGGCACCATGTTAAAAACTTGTCTCTTTAAAGAGCTTATTATCATTAGAAGTCTAAAATACCATTTAAGATTCTTGATCACCATCACTTTCATACATGTCTATAATGTATTTTTTTCATTCATTCACACATTCTAACCAAAGAAAATCCTTATTTTATCCAAATTAATTTTTTGCCTTATAAGCTCTCTTATAAATGGAATGGAGTTGCTGCACATGGTGACATTCTTGCAATGTTGCTGCAATAAAGAAAAGGTTATCATCCACAAAGAAAAAATGTGAATTTGGTAGAGCATTTTTATTAACCCTGAAGTCATAGGGAATTTCCTTTGAATAAGTATTATTAATCAAAGCTATAAGACCCTTCATACAAAGTAAGAATAAATAAGGGAACAATGAATCCCCTTATTAAAGACTTTTAGTTGGTTAAAAAACATTCTAAGGTTCACTATTAAACAATAAAGAATGTAACATTAAAGACACATATCTCACAACACAGTCCACCCATATTAAGTTGATGCCCATATGTAACATCACTTAATTAAGAAAGACCTACTCAAGTTGATCATTTGCCCTTATTATATTTAGTTTCAAAGCCAAAAACTAGTTTTTACCATAATAATGTGACTTTAAGAGTAAAAAACCTCATAAGCAATTAAAACATTATTTATAATAAACACATCTAGAACAAAAGCACTTTGTAAAGGGAAGTTAAGTTATGGCAAGATGATCTTAAGCATATTTGCTAGGGCATTTGTAACCAATTTAAAGATTACATTATAAAGATTATGAGGGCAATAGTCTTTACAAGATGTAGGAGCAAAACCTTGGAAATAAGCTAAATAAAAGTGTGATTCAATATCTTCGAGTTACCTTTGCTATCATGAATATTGAGAATTATGTCTACTACATCCTTATCGACTATTGCTCAAAAGGATGCACAATATTGATGTAAGACAAAACTCGATTTTTTTTAAAACAAGACAAATGATACACACTATTAACACCGAAAGAGCATGTTATTAATGCTAAAATGGATTAATTTAGACTAATATAGAAAAGTATCCTTACTACCTTATATAATGGGTTTTATGTTAATTTAAACTAATTAATTTTATTGTTAATAATTTATTCCTTAGAATACCTTGGAGAATGGATATTATATATATTTCTTTTACCTTACTAAAAAAAGCAAAAATTTGCCAAGAACTAATCCTTAAGGTCTTAGAGTTCTAATTTTGGGAAAATAGGTGTTGGATTCATAAAAAATGAAAAGAATTACTCTCATTATATAACTTATAGCCTAATGAGTCTTTTAATGAATAAAAAAAAACAAAAATTAAAGTTATTTAATCTATTAGTGTATATTATATTGGAGAAACTAAGAGAAAATTCCTTATAATCCTAACTAAAAAATGTTAATATGATAATATACAAAAAAAAAAAGTTAAAGAAATTGAATAATGGTAAGTAAATAAAACTTTTTTCCTTTTAGAATTTTTTGAATTCTATTTTTAGAATTTTTTTGTTGTTTCTTCATATATGCCATTAATTTCCTTTAATGAATTGATTATACTTAATAATGAACATATTATGTGATTTGACATAAATATGATATAACTTGTTGTAGAATCATATTCTTTGAAAACTTTTCCATAATTGTGGTTAAAAATTTACTTACCAAAAAAAAAATGTAATTCCTTCTTTTATTTATATTTAAGTATTCTCCCCTCTTACTTAATTGTTCAATTATCTTTATGCATTTATTCTAAATTTATTTTAATTTTGGTTATTAATTTCTATTATTTCCTTTAATGACATCTTTAATGCTTCTTAATTTCTACAATAAATTATTTAACAATTATAATCTTATATCTTATATTCAATTGTATCTCGAGAACATTGAGAAAAGACTTTTCCTTTAACCTCCTATGTAAAAAATGTAAAAAAGATATTAATATCCTTAAATTATAGGTTTTGAATTCAATCATATATTAAGGCATAATATGAAAATTAAAAAAGGTGAGGAAAGCATAATATGAGAATTAAGAAGAAATTAAATTACGAGAAGTAATTAGGAAAGAAATTAATGTTAGAAAATAATTTAATAAAATCTTATAAGAATTGTATATGTTAAAATTAAGAGTATAATATGAAAATTAAGAAGGAATTAAATGAATATAACTAATAGGAAAATAAGGTAATGGGTGAAAGTGATTTAATAAGATATTATGAGAATAAATTGAAGATTTGCCTTTTTTGTTGCCTTCTTTTACCACAATTCCCATTTAATAAACTTTAATCTCGCTTGCCCATAAGAGTAAAGCTAAGGCAAAATTTACTCATTAATTGTAGATATTAAATTTTCTCAATAAGATATTTATTAGAATTAATAAAATTTTCCCATTATTATGGTATAAATGTCCCTTACATCTTTTATCTCCACTTTCTCCTTAAAAAGGCATATCATCTTAACCATCTTTTTTGCAAAATGTGTATGTAAATTTTTATGTTTTGATTTTTTTCCCCTTCCTTTAATAGGTTATTTTTTAACCTAAAATAAATTGTAAAATGCTTATCTAAAATAAAACAAGGGAAATTTTTAAAGTCATGTATAAGAAGATTTGCTATCAATGGTTACTGCAATTAAAACCTTACACATTAAGTAAGTTTTGAAAATTTATGATACATTCTTCTTAAGAACATAAGTAGTAATAATTAGAGATTCTTTTAATTTATATTTAAAGAAATTTATATTATCATTTTTTAACATATATTTAAAATCTACACAATGCGTAAACTCAATGCTAATCATAATTTATGTATTGAGAAATTTTCTCTTTAATCTTATGGTCAAAATACCATTTAATAATTAATAAGATTAATCTTTGATCTTACTCTCCTTTTTAATATCTCTCCCAACACATAAATTTACACTTATTAATACATTCATGATAGCAAATTATTTGAAGTAGGTTTATATAATTAATAAAAAGTCATTGATTGACCTTATATGCACTATTAAAAGTATAAGTCCCTTTTTATGATGTAAATAGTAAAAAAATTTGAATGTTTAAGGTTAAATTATATTCTTAATGAATTTTATAACTCTCAATAGGTAGTGTGTTAGTAGAATGTATGCTTAATTTATTTAACTATATAAAAGTATAGTGAAACTACTCATATAAGGTTTTGAATAAGATCTTTAAAACTCTTTTAAAAATAAATTAGACATGCATATAACTTCACAGTGTCTAACTATGTTAAATAACATAATTTTATAAAACATAACATAAAAGCAAATTTATTGATATTAATAAAGAAGTTGTTGTTCATAGAAATTTTTATTTAATCATGTTTTTAAATATAAAACCTTATGCTCCTAGTTTTTGGTTCATAGTCCAAAAAGCATAAAAAATGATTTGTTATGTTCTCGTTATTTAATCCAACAAAATAAACCTTTTAAAATAATAAAGAATTGCTAGAAATTAATGTATTTTAAAAAACTTAATTTACTTATTGAACAAGTGACAAACTATTTTATAACTATTAAATCAGTTGTTATGTGTCTATTATTAGCAGTTATGTATCATAATAATACTTCTTATTTAATATTGTGAAAATTTATATTCAATATTATTTTATTTTATGAATTATTAAATTATAATTAATATAAATTGAACTCTTCATTCTTAACAATCAAAAAATATATTATTAAATTAATTAAAAAATTGAATTGTTTTTATTATTTTACTGTGTAAAGTATACACTAATAAGATAATTTGTTGTATTTTAGGATGATAATCATCATAACTTATATACTCAGATAATTTGTTTACAAGAGTGAAAGCTGTCTTTAACCATAATATCTCATATGCTTTGGACACATTATTATTATTATTTTTATTAATTTACTTTTGTTATTATATTATATTAATTTATTAATTATTTTTTTATATTTTATTAAGTAACATCATAATTCACATGAGCATTTAAAGTATTTATTTTAAAAATACTAATTTATTTAAAGTATTTATTCTTATACAATAGATGTTAATTCTTCATTTTTAAACTTGAAGATGAGTTTTTTTTTTTTTTATGAGTAAAGAGATTTTATGTCAAATAAGGTACATATATATATTTTTTTTCATTTTACAATTTATGTTATAATTTTGGTTATTTTTAATTTTATAATTTATTTATGTGTTATAATATATTTTAACTTATTTAAACACTTTAGTTAAGATATTACTACTTTAAGTATATATTTGAAGACTTTAATATTAATATTTATTTATTTTTTCATGATCTAATAAAGATTATAATTAGAAATTAGTATAATTTCAATAATTTTTAAATTTATAATTTATTTACTTATTTAAGATAGTTAAATATGATTAAAAAATCCAATCAGTATAGTAATACTATAAGTTTTCGTTTTTATTGACACAAAAAGAGAGTTGAAGAGAAGTCATCGTGCGACCAAGAAGATTAAGTACATCAAGTTAGCGAGCATTAAAAAGGTGATGTGTGTTAATTTAACATTTCAATACTTTCTCTGATGATAAATTGGTATAATTAGTTTAATTAACTTATTCAGTTATTAATTATCAATAAAATAAATAATTTTTTTCAAAAGTTAATATCTTTTGTTAGGGGATTGTAATGCTATGATTATTTTCCTTTTATTTTTCGCCCCGCATCATTTGGTCAGCGAAGGTTAGGTTCTTTTTATGTAAATTTTTGTTGTTAGCATTATATTATATTATATTATTCCCACCACGACGCCCAATTTAACTTTAATATTTTATTGATATATAGTTTATCAACAGGAAATAAATAATTTGACATAATATATAATTTATTCATTTAAAAAAAAATTTATCATGACAATTATTTTATAGTAATATATATATATATATATATATATGGAATAGTCTTTAATGAATTTACTGTACGAAGAGCCAGAGTGACGCAGAGCTTTCTCGGGATGATGAGGTTGTTTGTGGAGGGTGGGGTTCGAACACGTTAAACCCAAAAACAAATAATTTGAGGGTCCGACGGGGAACAAATAGATTCTTGAACTTGTTTTAACCAAGTTTTAGGGAATTGTTGTTGGAGCTGCATTATGGAGGTGGAGGAGGAGGAAGGGAAGAAGAAGAAGAAGAAGAAGAAGAAGAAGGAGAAGGAGAAGGGAGCGGCCAAGAGGGGAAACGGGAAGCAACGGAATAAGGAGGTTGCTAAGGAAAGAGAGTACGAGGATTGGTGTTTTGAGTGCAAAGACGGTGGAGATCTAATCCTCTGCGACTATCCGTGAGTTCTTTCTCTTAATTTTTTTTTTTGTTTGGTTTTTTGTTTTCCCTTTCTTCTCTCAGAGAGAGAGAGAGAGAGAGAGAGAGGGGGGGGGGGGAGGGAGGGAGAGTTATGGGGTTTGCCTGTACTTTGGGTTTCTACTGGCACTTCGTCATCGTCATCAGCTATGGTGTTCTTCTTCTTTTCACTGCACTTACTCTGACCCACTGAGTGACTGCCGAGTTGTGAGGAGATGAATATTGGTGTCGTGGATTTTTCATTTTTATATTTTATTTTTCAAGATTTATTGGTTCGCGAACTACGTAATAAAAGTAGACATGCGGCAATTCGGATATGCAGAGTCGAATTTACAACGGTTTTTTTTGTTTAGTTTTATATTTTTATATGAAAAACGAAAAGGGTCATCTGGACGTAGAGTGATTAGAGTAGTCTTAGGTTGTTAGTCCCAAAAGGACGCATGGCTGTGCTTGTCTTTGCTGGGCAAGGGTAAATTTGTCTTTTCGGATTTCAGATGTGTTGTTTGGTTGTGGTGGTTGGTGGGTGTCGGAGTGCACCTCCGATTCCAATTGATAGAGGAGAAATATTACCTCCCTGTCGTGTTCCGTGTTGTAGATAACTTGTTGTACTGTTGGTTTTGTCCATGATTCGTGGGTTGAAGAGGGTGGCATTGTACAATTGTAGTTCTTGATTATGATTCTACGTGCATGTGAATAATTGTGATGAATGGTGGCACTAACTTAGTGCCTTGGGTTTCAGGGAGATTTAGCCAATCAATTGTGACGTATAGGTTGATTGAAATGGTTCTTTTTATTTGTCTGTGTGTGTAGCTTACAATCAGATTAAGTAGGGCTCTGTTTATTTTTGTTCTCTTTGATTTCTCCTTCCCCAACCCATCACTCCTCTCTCCTTGTATCCAAAGGAGAAAATTGCTTTCTTGTCCGAATTTATGTGTTGGGGCATTTACACTTATTTTGTGGGAGCCGCGTAGTTCTAATACCCCCGGCACTCACAAAATCAACCCACAATAAATGTGGGCAGAGTAGCACTGCTTCTTGAAAGGGTGCCTCGTGCTGTTAAGTGGGTTGGCACCATTACTTTCAGAAGATTTTACGGTGCAGTTCAGAATTACGGAGTGTTTTATCTTCAGCTGTACTGTACTGCTTAGAGTTTTTGTTTGCTTTGTTGGTAGCTAAATGGTTGTTTGTATTGATAGTGCTTGTTAAATTGTAAGAAAGCTATCCCTTTTTCTTTATTTATTTTTGGTGCAAACCACAGCTCACTAGAAGCTATATAATACAGATTAAGCAGGACTCACTCTCTCTCTCTCTCTCTTCCTCTGTATCCCACTCCCTCCCTCCCTTTCCCATCCCTTCTCTCTGTCTCTCTCATTCCTTTTCTTTTTCCCAAATAAAAGGTTGAGGTAAAGAAATAGGCCATGAAGCAGCACCGGAGCTTCTGTCAATTGCATGGCTTTTCTAAAATGCGAATATTTTCTCTTCATTTGTTTTCTGTATGTCCTGGCATTAATAATGTAGCTATCTCCTTAAAAGTATTCGTGAACTACACATTATGATTTATGGTAGGTTTTATTATCATTACTTATGATGAGTTATACATCCATGAGATTGGTAATTGGACAACTTGGCATATAAGTGGAGGGAGTAATTAAACGAAAAACAAAATGCTCTTGTCAAACAACTTCAATATAATTATTTCCCTTAGGTTCACTCTCAATTTGTCAGTCAGTTTCACTCCCACTAGCTGTAAGTGTGAACTGAATACCATCTAGGTTGAACCAGTTTTCTATTTTTTCCCTGGTTTTGGTGGAGGTATAAAGAGCTAAATAATCAGAACTGTGGCATTTCCATATGCTTGTGGTCATAGTCAGTCCCTCAGTTTTGGCTATATATTCTATCGATTTTCACCCTGAAGTTTGTCAATAATAGAGATTGGTAGAAGGCTTTTCATTTGATCAAAAGTTATAAGAATGAAACAAAGGTTTTGAAGGACAATCGATCATTGAATTTTGGGTTGATAATGATTTTGATATGCCCATGAGGACATTACCAGAGTTTAAGATTAACAAATTGTAATAGTCTCTTAATCTCTTTTTGTAGGTGAGTAAGTTTCTAGGAACAATTTTCTCTTGATGTTCTATTGACAATATCAATATCCCAACTTATGGGTTGTTAAAGTTGAGATAAAAATTGATTTGTACCTTAGTTTTACTCCAAGTCTTACTACTTGTGGTGGATCCTGAGTCTTGATAATCTCCCATGCAAACTGTGCCCATTGCATTTTCCCCATCAATTTATTTTCTATATTTTGTCATTGACTTTGTGCACTCTTCAGTGATTGTATGAAGGTGTATCATCCAGGGTGTGTGGGAAGGGATGACTCCCTTGTGGCAGCTGAAGAACATTGGACATGTGGTAAGCCCCTTAAAATTATACTTGATGTTAATTTAGTGTGAAATTATGACTGTTTGGTTAAAGCTACCCTAAGCAAGCATAAGTATAGCTCTCCACATATTTGCGGCAAGCACAACCATTGCTCCTGACATATTTGCTCAATCTAATGAAGCCAAAAATCACTTTGGCTGTGACGCACTGTTATAAGAAACTTGGAGTAAGTAAGTTTCAGGCCAGCGATCCTGTTTTTTGTCAGCTAACTACATTTTCAAAATTTTTAAACTGGAAAACTACACCTTTGGATTTCCTTTTGAATTGAATAATTAATCAAGTAGTCAAGGACAACTTCATAATGCTGTTAAATTTGTACCAAGTGATAGACACACGAATCTTCATCCTTGTTATTGTGTGTTGAAGGTCCATGAGAGGAACATGCTACTCGATCTTATCTTCTCATTTTTCATGATATTGTAAAGTGTATCCACCAACAACATTATAACTGATATTTCTTATGTTTCAGGTCGGCATTCTTGTTTATTATGCCAGAAACCACCAAGGTTCTATTGCTACTGCTGTCCTGCTGCTGTATGCAGATGCTGCATCAGTTCTACTGAATTTGCACCTATCAGAGGAAAGAAAGGGCTATGCAATAACTGTTTAGGGCTCGTTCTGTTTGCAGAAAAAGATGGGGATGTATACATTGAGGGGGTAGGTACACCATCTCATTTTCCATAAATCAATATTCAATCTTAATTTCTTCTCATTTTCTTACCAGCCATTGACAAGATGGATGTTCTTGTGAAATGCTGAATTTCCTCAAGCCATCTTGTCGCCCAACACTGCTGGATATACAACCCTGCTATATTAGTGTCACTGTTGAAATAGCAAGTTTTTGGGCTGAACAGGTTTCTTGACAGCCACCTTATGCTGTTTGCCTTGTAATGTTTTCTGGAACATATAAGTTTGGCAACTTCTTTAAGTGGTTATAAAGAAAAAGGTAAAAACAATGGATGTTGACCACCTTAGCTCATACTTGGTGTATTTATCTGGTCATTGTTCTAAACGTAAAAACACACATCTATTAAATTAAAGCAATTACTTAAAAGGGTCCATGAAATAAAACAGAGTGGAAAACCTTGTGGCACTTGGTGAATTCAATATGTTCAGTCAGAACTAAGAAGTATAGATATGCCATGAATCTATGCACAAAATATACGGTAGTTATCTACTATTAATGATACTTTATTGCATGCCATTAGCGGTTGACATGTCTGATGTTCTTGTCCAAAATTATTCTGCTTTTTATTGGTAGCCTTAGAATACAAATATTGGGGGAGAGGGAGCTTTCTTTGCTGGTAGCAAGGTCTACCATTTCCTCTCATCACTCCTCTATCATTTAATTCAAACACTCTGGATCCTGTCATTAATGCCATGTTTCTGACAATTAATTGGAAAATAGAATCGTTGATGTGCCTGCCAAAGGGAGCTTTCTCTCTTAGATAAAGTAGTGGGCATCTTAGAAGTTATCACCCTAACTATATAATTTCCCTCTGCACAATTCTCTGACTGAAGGTGGCCAAAGATTGCTGCAAATTAAGGTTTGTTTTTGTTTTAGCTTATGATATTATTCTTTGCAGTGCAGATTGGCCATCTCAAAGAAAAGAGAGTTTCTCTACAAGTGTTTATGATATTTGTTTCCCTTATAGCAAATCAAACTCAAATAGAGTTGCCTCTGTTTGAACATAGGTCGCTAATGAGATCTCCCACCTTTTCTATTTCTGTATGGTTCTCCTTTTTTATTTTTTTGGGTGTGTACTTTGTATCTTTCTGACTTTTTGATTGCTAAATTGTAGGATGATATAGACTTGCAAGATCGAAATACATATGAATGTCTGTTCTTGGAATATTGGGATATTATAAAGGAGAAAGAAGGCTTGACTTTGGATGATGTCTATTCAGCAGACGTCAAGTTGCAGAAGGGTCACTCTTCCAAATACAGCTCCCAGGCTCATAAAGTTGGTGACGAGGACATTGTATCAATAACATCTAGTAGTTCTCAGAGTGACAGTGAAGAATCTGAAACTGAGGGCAAAAAGAAAGGGTCCAAGGAACTCAAATTCATTGGATGGGGTTCAAAACCTCTCATTGAGTTCCTTAGATCTCTTGGTCGAGATACAAGTAAAGAGTTATCCCAATATGAGATTGATTCAATAATCTCCTCATACATTAGGGAAAGAAAACTTTATGATCCCAAAAACAAAAAAAGGGTTGTTTGCGATGAAAGCCTTTATTGGATTTTTAGGAGGAAATCATTACACAAGAATAAAATATATAGCCTCCTAGAAGCTCATCTAGTTATGAATTTGGATATATCAGAGGATGATGAAAATGGGGATGAGCATGAAAGCAATTCGCATGACACAGATGATAAAACAACGTCCACATCCAAGAAACCAAGATTGGTGTGCTCTGATGAAAGATCTCAAAAGATAGAAAGAGATTCCAATGTCCAAGCAAGCTGTTTTGCTTCTATAGTTGCTGAGAATATCAAACTTATTTACTTGAGGAGAAGCTTAGTGGAGGAACTGCAAAAGGAGACTGAAAATTTTTCAGTTAAAGTAGAGGGAAGTTTTGTGAAAGTCAAAATTGGCTGCAGAGATTTCATCAGGAAAAATTCTCACCAGCTTTTGCAAGTTAGAGGTAGCAATAGCTAGAATCTTGGTATACTGCCACGGTTCAATTTATAATATATGGAGTGGATAGTGACTCACATTTGGTAGGAATTCTTATGGTTCCTTTATACATAAGTTCTGTAGCTTATCTTTTTCATCTTGGTTGCACAAAGTTGTGTTTTCTTGGTCTTTGATAGAGAGCTGTTTTTGGCTCCTTCAATTTTCTTTCATGACTTTGGAAATTCAAACACTAAAATCTGCATTGTTGTTTTGGTGCTCTCAGGTGTAAAACAGACTTCAACAACTGGGGAAAATAAGAGTGAAACTGTTCTGAGTCTTTTCAATATGGCAACAGAAGTTAACATCTCCATGCTGTCAGATTCCGATCTCTGTGAGGTAATGTGTTATGATTTTTGTATAGCAACCATAATTTCATCCATGCTATTGCATCATCTTCAAAATAAATATTGCGCTTTGTCAATTGTCATCAAATCAACTACTAGAAGAGGTAACTTGTCAAAGCATATGCCAAATTGTAGATATTCATTGTAATTTACAATGCAATACTAGACAGTGTGCAGATTCTCTGACTTCTTTCCAAAGGCGTCTGTTACCAGGACATTCCATCTCCTTTGTTGATTATCAGAGGCCAGAATTCTGTTTGAACTATCTTCATAAGCAGAAAGGTCACCTGTTTTCTTAGTGGTCTAAGTTTGATTGTTTGCTGTTGTTTGTACTTTGTAGGAAGAAATTGAGGATTTGAGACAAAATGTAGAAGAAGGGCTATTCCCGAAGCTTACCGTTGTAAGTTATAAAATGAAAATAAAAATCTCATGAATGCGATGTCTGTCTTGATTCTGTATTATTGTGAGCCAAGCAGTGAGAAAAAAGAAAGTAAAAAGATTTTCACATTGAGGTGTATAGATATTTTACCTTCTCCTACTTAGTTGTGAAGAATTTCGAGATTTGCCTCCTCCCCTCCCCACCTCCCCAGGTGATGAATTAATTTGGGAGGAGATGGGTCCCTTTTTACCCTTTGACCCAAATCAATTTGCATAGCTTTGATTTTTTTATGCCTCTTTGTAAGAATATAGCTAAAGAGATAGATTACTTGTAAGATTAACAACAGGACTCCGTTATTTCTCAGATGGAGCTTGAGCGGAAGGCAAGATCTCTGCATGAAGATATAACAAAACACGTAAGTATTTCTTTTAATGGTGTAACAATGTTTGAAAATGTGTATATCTTTTTGTTCTTCACGTCATCTTTGTGCATCAAACTAATTAGTTTTAAATTACTTAGTATGTAGAAGTGCATATCGTACCAACATTGGGGATTTGAAGTTAGTGAATTTGGAAAGACTAAAGATTGTGGTCCATAAGATTAATTTTGGAGTTAGTATGAGATGTCTTGGAGAGCTCTAGCCTAGCGAGTTGAACAAACTTTCCTGTCACACTATTTTAGTGTTCTTAATTGACATATTTTCCAAGAAAACATTAGGGAATATTTGCATGGTGAATGCAGTAAGAGTTATAACACTTCAAACTCAAACCATGGACCTTAATTTTCTCCCAGTGGAGAGTGAAAACAACAATTTGCTAGAAACAAGCCTCTGGCAGTGCCATATAGAGGGGACTGTAGACTTGGTTTCTCCTGGACCCACAAAATGTGAAACCAAACTGATGCTGCTGAAATTGCCTGCATTGACCAATTAGTAGGTTTGATGTGCCTTGTGGATTGGACCTTGACTGGAAAATTCCTGATGTGAACAACAGAACTCCAATGTGTGTCATGCCAAGGACAACGAAAGCAGCCTTGCCCAGTCCACCAGGCCCAGAAACATTACCTTTGGTTGAGCTAGATGCTAGTTAGTTGTTATAAAAAGGAAATACTAGAAAGTATAACCCCTGGGGCTAGCCTAAGTGGCAGGAAGTGGTCAAGGACTTTGGCTGTGCCCGAGTTCAAATTCTCACAGCTACCTTACTGATGGTAGCTTCTCTGGGCATCAGGTTGCAGACTTCAGTCAGCATATTGCTTGGTCTACAGGCATGGCTTGGGGCCCTTGGGCCTAGGGTATAAATGACCACTGACCCCCTGATGGGCATGGCCCCACCAAAGGTGGGTGAGCTGGCCTAGAATCACTGGTAATGTTGGTGGAATATCAGTGGTCAGGGTTCCTTGTCATCAGAAAGAAAAAGGACCATAGAAAGAATTAAGGGTGACAGAAAGAAAGGTGAGAAATTGAGTATAAAATTAGGGACGTGCATGGAGCCTTCAGGATTCTTATATTTAGTATAATCCGGTGATCACAAGATTACTGAATTGTGCTGCAAAGTGGATTCAAACTGTGGTAGAATCTTTTATTATTATTTATTTATTTATTTATTTCCCCGCCCCCGGCTGGGGGAGCAACATTGTTTGAGCTTTCGAAAACAAGAGTTACTGTGCCCTCAAAACACAGAATTCCTAATCAGTTTCTGTTGTTTTTCTGTCTTCCTTCCCTTGAGGTCTAGCTTTATGCTCCATCAGTTGCTGTAATGCCTGCATCCTAATTGTTCTGTTCATCTTCTCGTTACTTTGGTGAATTTTATACAGTGGATTAAGACAGAGATGACCAGATTGCAAAATTGCATTGACTTTGCAAACGAGAAGGGCTGGAGAAGAGAATATCCTTGTATGGTTAAGCTAAATTGTGAGCATATTTTTTCTCCCAAAATTTCGCAAACCAAAAGGCGGAAAAAATGAAGACCATACTAACCGCATAAGACTATATAAGATTTCTCACTTTACATTGGTCAAATATTAAACACTTATTATAAGGTGAGGTGAATAGATAAGATGTACCTCTCATTCAACAGAACATGGCTTTGTCCAACACCATTCAGACATTTTTCTTGTGCTTAAACATGATAACAGTCTTAATGAGATTGCCTGATTTTCCATTACCAAGTAGTTCTGTGATTTACTTTGTATCAGTTTGTTCCCTTATGTTTTCCTGGTGTAGATGTGATGTCTGTACTCTCCATGCCATCTCATTGAACAAGCTTAAGTTGTCCCTTCTTAGCTTTGATGCCTTTGATAAGCAAGGGTTGTCACCATCTCTTTTGCCTTCTGACAGTTTGGCAATGGGTGGCAAAACATTCTCCCTTCTCATCATGAACTTTACCTCCAGTTTTAGGCAGACATTGGCCAATCCTGTGGCGGCAGATGTGGATAAGATATAAGGAAACATGAGAAATACATCGCATGCATCTACTATGTATGTGTGCTCGTGCTCATCTGTGTGTGTGTGTGTGTGCGTGTGTGTGTGTGTGGGTATGGGTGAGTCTCTATATGCATCGAGCGAAATTTTGGGTTGGTATTGCCATATATATTTGGATATATGCCACGCAGTAAGCCAAATCTATTCTAATTGGATGTCTCCGTGAAAACTAATGATTCCTGCTTGTGCATTCCAGAAGGTGTACGTTGATGTTTTGTTATCATGTGCTTGGGATATTTATTGCCGGTATACTGTTGTGTATTTTTGGATTTTACAACGCATATGTTTAATGAATGCTGGTGAACCTTGACCTGTTTTGTGCTAAACAATGTATGAATATATGGAACAAAGACAGCTGCTCAAGAAGCCATCAGAGCAAGAACGATTACTGCAACAGTTGCCGAAGGTAATTGCAGAAGCTAGTGGGGGCAAGACTGATTGAAGAGAGATTTTGGAGCTTAACGCAGAAAAACGTGGAGGAGCACCAGAAGCAAATCTTTGTCGATCTTTCAAAGTTGAAGCGCTTAATTTGGGGATGACAAAGCTTCGTTATATTTTGATATGGTAGGAAGCTTGTTGCAGTTTTTGATAATCGAAAAGATTATGGTGGTTCTCATTTCTTGTTTATTTTCCAGGTTTAGTATACATGCATAGTACCTCCCAGTATGTCTACCAAATTCTTATCTCCAAAGCTTAAAGCTTTGGACTTTTTGTGTTTTGCTTCCGTAGTGCCCTCTAGGATTGTACTTGTCGAAATATTTGGGTGAATGCCTTGAAGTTGATGGTTTGTTCTTTTGACTCTTCGCTATAACGAGAGGCTGCCAAGAAGGAGAATGGCCGGTTAGTGGTGTCTACCAAACATTACTCCTAGAACACATCTTTGAAAAAAAGAGCATTGTTAAGTTCATGGGATTTATTAATTGATATTGGTAAAAGTAAAAGTAAAATAACAGAGAATTGAGGGAATGAATATCTTTGTTGAACTTGAATAGGATGCATGGACTTGTCATATAGATTGGATATGTATTATCTAATAGACCATATACAAGATTCCCATAAGATTCTAATAGATGTCACCTGAAAATAGGGTTTGACGTAAAGTCACGGGTCGAGCGGCACTGCAGATGTTCCTTGTACTGCACGTGTCTTGTATATATATATATGTCCTAAAAAAGGAAAAGAGAGTTTTATAATGACTTTAATTTAATAACTCATAAAATGATATAATGTTGAATATAAAATTTAATAGTAATAATAATTTATTGTTTGTAGACAAATAATTATAATATATGAGATTATAATAATTATTTTTTTATTAAGAATAATTTTTATTTTTGTAAATAAATTATTTTAGTACAGTAGATTATAAATGTTATTTTTTTAATATATGACAAATTTCTTCATTAGTGTATATTTTATATAGTGAGGTAATATAAATAATAAAATTTTTTGATTAATTTAATAATAAGTTATAAATTATTAAAAATAATATTTTTATTAAAAAATTATTTATAATAACTTTAATTTAATAATTTATAAAATAATATTATATTGAATATAAATCTTAACAATAATTAATAATTATATAATAATTAATTTTAATAAAATATAATAATTAATTAAATAATTAGGTAACAATTAGTTTAATGGTTATGAAACCATTAACCCAATAATGATAAAATAGTTAGTTAAATAAATTTAAAAATATGATAATTAATTTTTAAAAATATAATAATTTATAACAATATTATGTTATTTTAAAAGGTTAATTTTGTTGAATTAATGAATAATAATATAACACATTACCTTCGGTATTTTTTAGATTATGAGCTAAATATATAAGTTTTGATGCTTAAAAGTATAGTAAAATAAAAATTTTTATAAATTATAACTTTTTATAAATATTAGTATACTTGCATTTATGTTATATTTTCTAAGATTATATTGGTTAAGGTAGTTGGGTATTGTGAGATTATGCTCGTATCTAGTTTATTTTCACGAGAATTTTAAAGATCTCACTTAGAACTTTATAGGAGTGGTTTTATTTTATTTTTATATAACTGAGTTTATCAAGTGTATATTTCAATAACATATTACTTATAAAGGTTAAAAATTTATTAAAAGTATTATTTAACTTCAAATATTGAAATTATTACATTATCTACATCATAAAAAGGGATTTATAATTTTAATAGTACTAATAAGATCTTATTATTACTAATGTGAACCTACTGTAAAGAACTCCTATCATATAAATTAAGCTTTTATCACTCCTAATCATTTTTTATCGATATTAATCATATTTTCCTTAATGTAATTTACACTAACTTTCTGCTCAATGACTTAATCATAAGATCAGCTCAATTCATCTTTAACCAGTATTATTATTTTATTATTTAATTATTTTAAATAATTCATATCTCAGATAAATATGTTTATTTTCTTCATTATATAACTTACTTTTGGTTTGGGTAATAAAAACTTAGCTATTAGATTACATCAATTCTTATAATATTAGTTTCACTTACAATGAAATTTCATTATAAACTCTTTTTTTTTTTAGTCACATTGTCTCACACTAATTTTCTTCAAAGGTGTGAACTCTAATTTTATGGTGGACAAAGTATTAATTATTTGTTTGATATACTTTCAAACCATTGTGCACCTTCTAAGGGTAAACACATTTCATCTAAATAAAAAATTCAATTAGTGTCACCAATACATTTTTAGTATAATAGATAATCCACTATAAATATATCATAATTAATTATAAGTATGAAACTTATGACCTAAACCGATATCCCTTAAAAGTACACTATCACATCCCTGTTAACAATCTTAATCTATTATATTGTAAGTGCTAATTGGTTCACACAATTATATTTTACAGATTTAAAAATGTCATTAATACAGTTCTTTATATATAGTTCTAGCAACAATTATGACAACATTAGCATCACTTTTCTTTTGTAAGAAAAAATAATAGTAAAGGTGGAATTATATCATTATCATTCATCTTGTTAAAAAGTGTAAATAATGTTCAACCTTTCATGATATCATTAAGTAAGATGTTAATAATGTGAAGATGTAAGCATATTTTACATCAAATCATTCATTTTGGAATATTTTACATTCCAAGCTTGTCATATGTGAAGAATTCATTCGTCAACTCTTATGGTGGCTCATCATATTAAAATTTTTTGTTAGATATAAGCATATGATCGATTATATTTATAATTCTAAGATCTAACCTTTACAAAAAGTTAAAAACTAGAATTTCACTTCTTAGTTGCTAGAATTTCACATAAAATTCAAATCCAACACCATAAAAAAAAAAATTCAAAATGGACAATCTCAAATCAAAATGAGACCATACTTATTAATTGTTATTTAACAAAACAAGAATGATATATAACATATTGATAGGTTAAAGCTAATGTAGTGACATATGCATATTTTAGGTCACTAACCACTTAACAACCTAGCAATATATTGCCAAAACCACTTAGATAAGAGTGTAAAAATAAATAGCAATACTCAAAGTATAAGGATATGACAATAGACATGACTTATCTTAAATTACTATCATAGAATAAGTTTTCCAAATAATGAATTAGCTATGTAAGATTGGTTAAGTTTTCTTACTAGTATTGCTCTATAACTAAAATTATCATAACTTATCTAATTAACCCTCATGTTAACCTTAAGATTTAAGTGATCAAGTTTTGGTGTTGCATTTCCGTATACTTCATGCAAAGCTAAGCATTATAGTCTTGTTAAGGCAATTTTCACTATACATTAAAACCATTTATTCCTCTATCTCTTCTTGCCTTCTAATCTCATTTTTTGTGAAAGTCATAGGTCAAACCCATTGCTTAATGCATCATTAATTATTGGTACACATTAAATCAACTGGAATATTTGTCACCACTCATCAGGATTAATATGAAAAATATGTTAGCATTTGACATGAAACATATTAAATTCATTACATATATTCTAATGAATTACATCTTAAGAAGATAAAACTTAAAATTTGATTAAAAAGGAAAAAGATAAAAACTATAAGGACTATGTAATCTTTTTGTTATATGCATCATTATTAAATTCAATAAGTATTATTGCACCTGATAATAAACATGAAAATTGCCTTGTTTAGCATAAAAATGAAACCAAATTGAATTAATATAATTTGGGGAACATGTTTAAGAAGTTTTGAAAAATGTATCTTTTTATTTAATAGCATGTTGATGAAGTGTGCTAAGTTGAAATTCTTGAGTGCCTTCTACTATTCTTTAAGCAATGACTCATTAGCCACACTTGGTCATCTTGTTGGTTTGTTATTTTTTTTTTGGTTGTAACAAAATGCAAACATGGAAAAATCATAAAGTGTAGTAAAAATTCTTTGTCAACTTGTTTAATTTAAAACCTTTGAATAAATATATTATACTTAAAATTTGATGTATCTTAATAATGTAACGAAGTAATCAATAAAATAATATAATATAATAATAAAAGTAAATTAACTAAAACAAAATCATATCTTACGCGTTTTAAGCATTATCTTTAAAATTAATTTTGCTCCCATAGAAAAATTATTAAATTGTAGCAAGTTATAATAGATATTTTCTAAAAATACAACAGATTTTCCTATTAATGTGTAACTTACATAATAAGATCACATAAACAATTTAATTTTTTGATTAACTTAATAGTAAATTATGAATTATTGAGAATAATATTTTTTACTAAAAGAAAAATATATACTATTTATAATAATTTTAACTTAAAATTTATAAAATCAAATAACATTAAATAATAATAATAATAATAATAAATAATAAATATTATTATAATATATAATAGTTAGTTTAATTATTATATAATAACTAATCCAATAGTTATAAAATAATTAGTCGGTAAAATTTAAAAATATAATAATTAATTTTTTAAAATATATTAATTTATAAAAATAAATTAAAAAAATCATGTCTCTAACATATTAAGTATCATTTTTAAGAATAATTTTTACTTTTGTAAATAAATGATTACAATATATATATATAGATTTTATTATTATTATTTTCGGACGACATTATAAGATATTGCCTCTAATTTCTATTTTTCTGTTTTGACAAAAAGAAAAATCTAAAATCGAGGCATTTTGAGGACGAGGAATGGCAGGTGAGAAAATGGGATCCCATTTGTACTGGCAACGACCAATCACTCTAATTAAATAATAGGAAGACAAATCTTAACTGGCTCCCTCACAAAGCCCCTCGAAAACAAAACAAAAACAAAGACAGCGGAGCAAGACAGATTGTAAAGAAAGATTGTCGTGGTCAAACTCGACCTCAAATTTTCTTACGAAAACACAAGACAACATCAACGGCGACATCAAACCCGTACAACAACTAACAGTCGTCTCCTCCCTCACCTCTGGTTTAGGGTTTCTTCGCCAACGCCAGCACCAAGACCGTCGTCATCATCGTCAACATCGTCGTCATCATCCAATCCGATGTTCTTTGCCAAGGATGTGTGCCGGGATGATTGATGATTAAACCCAATACCCCAATTGCGTTTTCTTCGAGTCAATTGATTATGTGTAGCACTAGCAGGAAGGAATGAATGTATGGTATTATTGTGTATGTAAATGAATGTTGTGCATAAAAATAGATGTACTCGAGCAACTTGAAAGGGTTTATACTGGCGGTCGTCTCAAGTGTCTTTATCGGAACCAGCTTCATCATCAAGAAAAAGGGTCTCAGGAAAGCTGGCGCCAATGGCCCTCGAGCTAGTAATATCCATACTTTCATAACTTACCTGTTTCTGTCTCTCTCTGCCTTCTTCTTTTCTTTTCTTGGCGAATGAATTGAAATTTTGTGCTTTCTTATTGCGTTTGTTTTTGCTAAGGTGTTGGAGGATATGGCTATCTATTGGAGCCACTCTGGTGGACCGGCATGGTTACTAGTAGGCCCACTATTCTTCCTTACAAAAGATCTCTAAGAACTTAAATTGCTTTTTGAAGATTTTCTTTTTTCCTTTTTGTTTGCTTTTGAGTTTGACAATGACACTCTGCCAACCCATTCAAAGATTTAACGCTTCTTGATCTGGGTTTCTCTTTTCTTTGTTTTTGAACATTTGTTTGTGGTGGAAAACTGACAGTGGTTGTTGGAGAAATTGCCAATTTCGTAGCTTACATTTATGCTCCTGCTGTTCTCGTGACACCGCTTGGTGCATTGAGTATCATCGTCAGGTATTATTGATTTATCGATTAGTTGTTTTTTTTTTTAATTTTTTTATTATGTTTATTATTTGTTTGATTGCCAAGAAACTGCATACTCAATTTAGTGCTTCTGATAAAATGTGCATGAAAATGGGTAGTGCTGTGTTGGCCCATTTCTTATTGAAGGAAAAACTCCAAAAAATGGGAATGTTGGGTTGCCTTCTATGCATAGTGGGTTCTACAGTGATTGTGCTTCATGCTCCCCGAGAGAAATCCATCACTTCTGTTGAAGAAATTTGGGAACTAGCTATCCAGCCAGGTACTTGATCTGTACATTTTCCCACTTTTTTCCCCATTTCCACTTATTGCTTATGTTGGTGTTTGGCCTATATTTCTGCCTAATCAGTTTCTCATGCATTCTTGCCCAGCATTTCTTTTGTATACGGTGTCCGTCATAGCTGTGGCCCTGGTATTGATCTTGTATTTTGCTCCCCGCTATGGTCAAACCAACATCATGATTTATATTGGAATATGCTCCATAATTGGATCCTTGACAGTAAGTGATTGATCATGTGTATAGCTTAGTCCTTTCTAGGAGTAAAAGAGTTGATCCTTACAGGTTCCCCCACCTTAAACAAAAACAAATTAAGGAGAAAGTAACATGCTCTATTATTTTGCAGGTTATGAGTGTGAAGGCTGTTGGCATTGCTATAAAATTGACACTAGAGGGCACAAACCAGGCCAAGTACTTTCAGACGTGGATTTTTGCAATGGTTACAATAACGTGCATTATCACCCAACTAAACTATTTGAACATGGTGAATATTCTAATCATTACAGCTAGTCTTGCCCCTTGTGAAATGATCTTATAGTTGCATATCAATATGGCAATGCTTAAACCATGCTTTGTTTTTCATCTTTCCCTAGCTTTACAATTTTCTTGGATTACAGACTGCCAAGCTCCATGCAGTTTATACTTTGCATTGAATCTGGTTTCTCTGAGCCATACTTTGGATTTGACATGCATTCAATCTTTGTATTATCAAACCAATCAGACTAGAAATCTTGTTATTTGTTTGGATTGTACTGACCCATAAGGTATATGACTGTTGTTTGATTGGAAGGGTAGCAGTTTGCGTTACATGGGTGACAGTTTGTCTCCTGTTAAAATTCATGGAAAATGACTTCATAGTTAGAAAAGAGGATATCAACTCCAAGATGGCTTAGGTGTTTTTTTTTTTTTCTCCTTTGATTAAAAAAACATTTACGGTTGACTAATTTTCAAGAACATTCCAGATTTCAGAAAATGATTCATTTTCAAGAAAATATCTTTCTGAAAAACAAATGGTACCCTGGTTACAACTTTGCAAAATGTTTTTTTGAAGCATATTATTTGGAAGCTCTTGTTGTTGCGACTTGCCTCATGCCTCTGTTCATGTTTTTAGGTTCTGTTTGGGCCTTTTCTGAAACTTTTTCGTCATTAATGCATTGCACACCACTGTGGATATATCAAATAGAAAAAGATAATTGCAGTTGGGTGGCAAGATTTTAGTTTTCAAAATGCAAAGGAACCTATAGAAAGAAAAAGAAGGGAAATTACAGTGTGCAATATGTAGGAAATTTGTCAATCAGAAGTTTTCAGGGCATGTGTATCCTATGTGAGGGATTTAGGGTTTCTTAAGAGTTGAATGATTTATGCCCTGCAATTGCATGTTTACTTGGGACCTAGGAGACATAACATATAAAGAATCTCATTACTTATTGTTCTACTTGAGAGAGATGCCTCCTTAGAATTGATCCCAGGATGGATAATCTTGTGCTTCTATTTGTAGTGGGGAGTGCCTAAAGACAAAATATTTTAGCACAGTTGTCTTTTACTATTATCAAAAGGTCACTGATTTAATATGTTGTTTCCTTTATTCTTATGTTTTATTCTCAGTTAAAAAAATCTGACATAGCATGGATTTTCCAATATCCCAAGATGAGTCATTGGGGCTTGACAGTGCATTGAAAAAAGGAAATCTCTATATTTGCTTTTGATGGTTGTATTAGTTCTCAAACTTCTGACTGTTATAATTTTTCTTTTGCCTAGCTCTCTTCATTGGTTTACATCTGAGCTTTCAGTCTATTATCTTTTGATGTTAGATAAAAGTTAAGGTCAACTGAACATTTACATTACTAATGTTTACAAATAATTCAGTCAAAATTAGAGTTGAATGGAAAAAGAGAAGCCATATAGCCAATTCTGACTAATTTGTTATTAAGGTATGGTCGAGTTTAGGCTAGCACTATAAAGTTCTACCTTAACAAATAAACGTTTGACAGATTTCAGATAGGAATTAAATTGACCCCACTCCCCATAGGCTTGCATGGTATTCAACCTGGAGTAGGGGAGTGATGACCTTAACAAAGTGTGCATCACAATGTTGAAAAGAACTGGATATTTTTCTTTTTTAGCAACAGTTTATTGTTGTGGTTTTGAAGAATGTATGGATGCTTTTTCTTCATGTTGCAAATTGTTTTTGGTTTTTTTTTTTCTCCTTGGAAATTGAGAATCAGTTGTTACTTTTTGCAAATTTTTTTTATGGGGGGGGGAGAGGGGAAATGAGGATGGGAAAAGGAAAAATTGAAGAAAGCTGATCCGATAAGCAAAGGTTCCATTCTCTCTGTATTTACTTTTACTAAAGATGGATGTATGCTGAAATTCTCATATGTCTCTTCATCTTTTTTTTTTCCTGTTCAGTGTTGTGAAACATCCCCTCCACGGGAAAAGAGATAATAAATTAATATAAGATGTTTTGTCCACCTTGCTAGTTGCCTGAATTTTGGTTGGGTCCTCCACTATGAGCCATTTTCTAACAATGTTGCATTGCAGGCATTGGATACATTCAATACAGCTGTTGTTTCTCCCATCTACTATGCTATGTTTACATCTTTTACAATTCTTGCCAGTGCCATAATGTTTAAGGTATAGTTATTCAAGCATATGGAATTAGAAATAATTAGGTTGGGAAGTTTTTATCGGATGGAGTGGCAAGAGGAGATAATGCACAAGAGGCATGTGACTGTATGTGTGTGTGCTTTTTTTTTTAGGATTATTCAGGTCAAAGTGCAAGCAATATAGCATCAGAGCTTTGTGGGTTTATCACCGTGTTATCTGGCACTATTGTGTTGCATAGTACCAGAGATCCAGATCCACCTTTCATAACAGGTATGTCTCATATGCACAGGTCTGGAATTTTCCCAAGAAGTTCAAATTATTTTTGTTGACTTGCGACTATGAGCATCTGGATTTTTGTGTGGAATTTATGATGCATTTGCATTTTCTTTGCATTTTGATATTAACGAGAATCCATTGAATTTTTTTTAATGAGTTGACTTTTCTATGAGTGCCACAGGCCATCAGGCCACATTGTGTTCATATTGTCATCTATAGCCTTGTCTGGTGGTGATAGATAGAGGGTGTGGAGACTAGAGAACTATCAGCCTAGCAGACTTTGATTGGCAGAAGGATGATGGAGAATTTCTATGATGCAAACTTGAATTGGCATACAACTGCACAAGTATAGTAAGCAAGACTTTTTGGGTCTGTTAGTGTTAGGGTCTGAACTCTGATTGTTGGACTTGAGACTTGTAGCTGGTGATGGGAAGTGATGCGGGATGGAAGCACAAAAAAGATTTTTTATGAAAAAGATAATCAAAGGCTAACATAAGATTAGGCTTTCATAGAATTTTGGAATCCATGGAGGAGATAAAAATGATGAGTCTCAAAAAGAGAGCTTATTTCATGAATGATTGATAGATTAATAGACTAAATAGACTCACTACATTGGTAGTATCGGCAATGTATAAGGAAAGAAATAAAAATAATTAATATCCAAACTTGCTCTTTAAGTTGCTCAATAGTCTATTAGCTGAAATCTTAATTAAGCTAAAATACCCTAAAAACTACTAAGTATACTATAAAATACAAATAATCAAAATTATAACATAAATTATGAAATGGTGGAAAAAAATCTTCTTGTCTTGTCCCATGTCACAAAGCAACATTTTCACCTTATATTTTGATCTCTGAAGAACATTAAGAAGGAAAGAAAAATACATAACAGTCCTGAACTGGAAGATGAATTTGATTAAAATAGTAGTAGGCTGCTTTTGTCGAGTGACTTGTTAAACAAGTTGACTTTTATAAGGCGGTTTCAAGTTTGCATCCACTAGAAAACATGGGCAACATATTCCTCTGAATTTAGGACCACCACATCCAGTTGGTTAATTTTGTGAAGGTGATCATGTGCATGCTATTAGTGCCAAGCATTTTGGTTGGTATCTCGAACATATTAGTCACCCATATAATAGGCTGAAGTTCTTTATCTTAAAAGTGCTCCTTTGTAGGAACAAGGGTAAAAACTTGGGGTTGATGCACCTACCAGTCAGATCATTAGCATCAAGATCCTGAAAGGCTCCGAATAGAGAGGTGGGGGGGGGGAACTAACCTTTGACAGTGTTCCAACAATTAATGGGAAAAAAAGAAAAAGAAAAAGGAAAAACTCATTAAGCCAGAGGAGTTATGTCCCTATCATTTTCATCATCTTCTTTCCCAATTCCCAAGTCCATTTTCTTTGACAGGCCCTCTGCCAGAATTTGATTCCTACTCTAATCAAATCCTTTGTTCTTCTATTCTCAGCTATTTTGCAAATCATCTAAGAGATACAAATTATGCTCAACAATGGTTTTTTAAACTTTTCAAGGTCAATGGTCTAGCTTAATGCCTTTGATGTGAATATACATGTCGATGAGTTCATAACTTTTTTGAAGAGCTCGGTGAAGGGTCAAATATTAGATTGATGGGTTGTGTTCGTGCTAAGGGGAAAATGGAGAGAAAGAAACACTAAACGTTGTAGGAAACAAAGGCACCATATCTTAATTTATTAGGCTGTGTACGTCCCCATATTAGTGAAAGATTCTGATTATGCTAAATGTGCAGATTTGTATACACCCTTATCACCAAAAGTATCATGGTATGTCCAAGGCAATGGGGAACACTGGAAGCAGAAGGATGAAGACGGATCAACACCCAATTTTGTCACCATTCTCCGACAAGACTATTTCAAGTGAAAATCCAAAAAAAAAAAAAAGAAAAAAAAAGAAAAGAAAAACCATGACGAGCACATTCAAGGACAAAGTTTTGCTTGCAGTCATGCCTGGACAAAGTGCTGTGCAGGGGAAAAGCAAGCGGCAATTTATTGTTGAAGGAAATTCCTTGCAGCTGTGTCCTCATTGAGACCTGGAAAGAGAGATTATCTTGCCTTTGTTCTTTTCTTTTGTTTTTTTTTTTTCCTTTTTTGGGTGTCTTAGTCCCCAGTGATCATCTTTTTCACCATTTTTTGATTTTTCCGCATTTTTTGCTATCCTTTGGTTACTCATAGCCGTGTGTCAATGTCATTGTACACAAGAAGTCTGCAGTGTGAAATTGTAGGTTTCAAAGTCGGCCAGCTAATGTAGTTTGGTCAGTGTAATCTAATTTACATTCTTGAAGGGTAACTGCTTTTCTTCATAAAATATTTTTTGGTTGTGATGTTTTCACCATTGTCTTTTTTAGCTAATTCTTAAATGCATTCGGATAATATACGCAACATGTTGCTGATGAAACATAGAGATCGAGGCAGCAAACGACAATGGGGACTGGTTGCTAGCAAACGAGCGAGAGAGAGTGAAGGGAGGTTTGTATTTATGAGAAATTGCTTGTAATATTCGATAATTTTAAATTTTGTTTACCAGAGCTATCAAACACCGTGGCCCCCCCCCCCCCAAAAAAAAAAAAGGAAAAGATGATCCGGAAAATAGAGTGACAAGGAATAGAAAGTAAAAAAAATGAAAAGCTAAATTGTAATTAATAGTGGCACGGGGAACCAAACACTCATTCCAGAAGATATTCATTACTGATAACAAAGTGGATGCTAACAAATAACACCCATCAAATCAAACTTGGCGAATGTTCCTTCTTTGTTTTGTTTTGTGTGTGTGTGTGTGTGTGTGTGTGTGTGTGTGTGTGTGCGTGTGCGTGTGTTTTTTTTTTTTTTGTATTGGGGTAGGTGAGGACGGAGACTCGTTGGCCCCTTGAGTCTCTTCCACTTTGTCCTACAAAGTATGCCAACGGTTTGACTGTTGTTTATATATATATATATATATAGATATATATATATATATATATTTGATAAGATAATAAATCTACATATGAGTTTTTCTCACAGGTTCCGCCTAAGAAACATAAGCCAAAACAAAATCGTGTAAAAAGAAAAAAAAAAAAAAAATAAATAAAGAAAGAAAGGAAAGGCCACGAAATTCTGGTTTTAGCTTTTATTTTGGTTGAGGCAGGGGGGGTTATAATAGAAACATCCTGCCTGCTATAAAAAAAAAAAAAAAAACATATATATTCATTTAGACATTCGAAAGGAGCCAAGCAAATGGGCATGATGCCATATCGTCGTACAACTTTTCAACTAGCAATTTCTGATAAAGGCAAATAAAGGAAATGAACCCGAGGGAACAACCGCATCTTTCTTGTGCTTTTCTCTTCTTTTTATGGCTCTCTCGATGCTAAAGCAATCCGTCCATGCTTCAGTGAATAGTCTGACTCGGGGCCAAGGGACGGAAATGGGGAGAGCACTAGCAGGGAGGGGTCCTTTATAATTTTCCCCCACATTTTCTTGTCCGCCGGGCAACCCTTCTCGCATACCAATGCCATCCTCGAGAGAAATTGAATTTCGTTGGCTTTTGTGGCACCTGGGGCCGGATGGGTTGCAATAATTCTTTGCCCGAGTCCCATTTAAATATAATAATTTCAATCTCAAACGAAAGTAGAAATGCAAAAATATTGCATCCGCCACATCTAGCTGTTTTTGGCTGTACATTTTTGTTAACACGTACGTACTCTACTTCCGACACTTCAAGACCATCGTAACCATTTCTCAACTCTCTACACTCTTAGTTCCTCGTGAATATGTTTTGGGCTGCTGCTGACAACAAAAAGAAATCAATTCATGTAATGGCTTGCCATTTCTACTCCCGTTTGGGAGCTCAGCTGATCGATCGCCCATCCCCTGTTTTCCCAGATGCCTGATCAGGAATCTGCGTGCGACCGTTCGTTTTTCTGATAAGTGAAAGGCGAATCCTTCAGCTGAGACCGCCATAACGAGCCTTCGTTCAATTTTGGGGGTCTATTTCATAGTATAATTGCCGGATGGCTGACCTTCAATTAAAAATCTTTTTTAAATGGCTTTCTTTACCTATCCTCTACAAAGATTCTGTGAATGAAGTCTCGGAATCGTTTAGAGTATAGCTTTGGATCAACAGCTGAGATGCACGTGGGATCCACTTGCAAGGACTTGTACGCATGTTCTAGCTTTTTGCTGATATCATAATCTTGGAGGATGTCAATGACACCAAAATAGAGAATAACTTCAAAGAGCTCACCACGCCCAGAATAACTTACAGCACCCGTATAGTGATCCAGTTCAACCCTTGACACATGCTCCGCTCTTGCAGGCATGTTCTCCCCCAGCCGAATGAGGGGACCCCTGAATACCAATATCAATTTCAGACAAGATGTAATAGCAACTCCATTATCAGTATATATTTTGCAAGTGTTTGCCTAACTAATCTTTAACATGCCAATTTTTTTATCAAACTAAAAATAACAAATCTTGATCACTCTACCGCTGCTTAAAGCTGAAACCCGGAAGCCCGGGAGCCTGTTTTTCACAAAATCGAGAAGGAAAGAAAAAAATGAAGAAAAAAAAGAGCTTTTTCCTCCCTTACCAATCACTGATTTCAAATCTGCCAGGGTTCAATATAAAAATATTAAGGGATCCTACTTTGTTAATTACAAGCATACTTTACCTTTAACTTTTTTAACAAGGATAGAGACAGGACTGAACAAAGCTTTGTTTGTGTTTAAGAAAGCAAGAAAACCCCACCCCACCTTTCCTGTCTACAGGCTACCCTCAATTTCGGTTGGACAAAGATTCAACTCAGTTTTGGGTCATCACAACAAACATGATTGGGTTCAAATCAGGAGCCATTAGGTGACCATCGGGTGGAAAAAGGAAATAATAGTAAAACCACAAGCTAAAGCTTCTTTCTTTCTTTTTCTTTTTTGACATCTGTCTAGTTTATGTTTGCTATCTACAGATGACACACACACCTCAGGTGAAAACCTAACCAGCAATCATCTCAGCCATCATTTGTGAGGTCAGGAATACTTATGTTCAAACATAATCTCAAAACTTAACTGAGTGCGCAATAGATAGCATTAAAAAATGCCTAGTCTAGACGGCAAAGGGGACAGGTGCAAAAGAGAAAACACTGAAAAGTCACAGATTCAAGGCAATTCAAAGCAATTCATAGAACTAAAAATGTTTCTTAAAAAATGGAACTGAGAGTTTTGAACTTCACTCTGTGTGTGTGAGAGAGAGAGAGAGAGAGATAGAGTCAGTATCATATCCACATAAAAACAGAAAGAAACATATCTGACAAGGAAAACACTTACTGGCCTTCCATAACCCAGTCCATGTTTGGTAGCAAGTGATAACCACGCATGGATTTCTCCTCAGGCTTCACATTTGCTTCTTCTGTTAAACATCCAAACCAGTATGTGAATTTACACTCTGCCAGTTTCTGTAGAGTGGGTTTTTCAAGTTCGTAAGCAGTGGTTTTGTTAAGAGGAAGAATCAATAGAACAATGCATCTTACCAAAAGTCATGTTTTTTGATGACACATTCATCTCATCACCAGAGTAATCATCACGGAAGTGAATACCAATAAGCAGACTGTAATCCATAATTCCCTCTGCTTCCAGGAATTCGCAATCTCTGTTAATTTGTCTGAAAGCAGAACACATCATTAATGATTATCATGCATAAAGGTTAATTCCTTGGCATAGAGTTTGATAGGATAGAAAAAATGGAGAAGAAGAAAAGAGAAAAATAAGGTATAAGTTAAAATATAATTAAATTAAGAAATTGAATTCGATTCCACAGCATGCACCTGATGAGTTCTTGAAACCAAGACCTTTCTAAGTGAAACACATAATTAAGATCAAGGTCCTTGAGCGTGGTTGTCTCATCAACTTTTCCCCCATCCTTATCAGTTATTCGACCATAAGATGATCCTTTCAGGTCAAACCGCTTATGGATACGGTTCTCAGAACAAAACAAATTGCCCATCACGATAAAACGAGTCTGGTCATTCATTAAAAAGCAGGAAATGGTCAGATTCAAGAGACATTCAAACAAAAGACTTTATTGCCTAATCTTTATAATACCTTTTGACCACCCACTGGCTTTACACAGTGTACCCCAAAGAACTTTGTTACCAGGGAGTTCTTGAACTGGCAAACATGCTGGTAGTAACTTGGAAGCATCCTAATGAGAACCTGCACACAGTTCAACTAAAACTAGTGACAAGATACCAACTGGAAAAATGGAAAATCAAAAGCAATAGTTCAAGAACTTGTAATGGTCAAATCCGACAATCATTTCCTTGTATTCTAGCAATTTATTTTAACCCTGTATTTGTTGTGATTTAGGGCGGTTAACTAACCTTGACTTCAGATTTCTTCACAGTTTTTATCATAAAACGGCCATCCTGAGTAAGGAAAAAGAAACTTCCACTCTTCCCTGGGGAGGAAAACTCACTCAGCGTATCAGTTCCGCAAATAGCTAGCATGTAATCCGCCGGATCTATTGCAAACAATTCCCTCAGATGTCTATATACCACACGAACCAATCACCCACGTGATATAGAAAATTAGACAGGCATTCCAATTCTATATACCAAGTAGACATTCACTGTAAGAGATAAAAATTAAAGACAAATTTCCTGGGTTCCAAAAACAAATAAAGTTTTGAACAGTACTTGAACACCATGGGGCAGTAATCTTTCCATCTGAAATCCAGAGATTGATGTGGAAGAGTGACCTTTGATCCTTCAGGAGGGAATCTTGTCCAGAACTTTTCCTTAGGATCAAAATCGCTCTGCTTCAGTTCCCGCAATATCGAAGCATGCTTGCCCACAGAATGCCTATAGAAAAAGAGTCCACCATTGACATATGTGTTCGAGATTATTATCACTATGAAGTCAGATTAGCCGTTGTCGTTATCAAATATGCACCGTTGTTGCTGCTACTGCTGCTGCTGTTGTCGTTGTTGTTTGTCACCATCACCACCATAATGTGGGAGTTATGGAAAATAAGAAAGAAAATTACCTGATGCCCAGTTGAAGGTTAAGCACTAGATCATAGTTCTTATGCCCCCTTGAAATGGTTTGCCCTGGCTTCTTAACGTCACCATCAACAGAGGTACACGGACTTCTCTGCAGCTGCCCTGCTTCAGCTGCTCCACTGTTGGCAGACTCCTTGGCGCAATTACAGTTACAATTACCATCAACATCAGCATCCCCATACAGCATGGAAGCCTCCACACTGTCAACAATATCACAAGTAATATCTCCTGCATCCCCATCCAACTCCCATATACATATCCTCGGAATTTTGGCATCCACAGACGACCGCTTCCAGGCATCCCGATTCCTGAAATTTCCCAACAACTCGCCTGTACAATAGTTACTGCAAGTATCACTCTTCCTATTAGCGTTGGCAAAGGTGAGCAAGAATCCCTTCTCCTTGGCCTTGGGCACAGGCACACCATTCTCCCAGTAGCCCTCATATGTGTTGCCATTGGCCCAAATCATAAGGCCTCTGCCATGAATCACGCCATTCCTCCACTGACCCTCATACTCATTCCCATTGCTCCAACGGTAGCTGCCTTGACCGTCCTGCAAGTTGGATTTCCAATAACCCCTGTAGACGTCGCCATTGGGATAGCGCTTCTCGCCGAAGCCGTGCTTGCGGTCGGAGCGCCAGCTGCCTGTAAAGGAGTCGCCATGAACGCCGATGAAGGTGCCGAGACCGTCCATCCGGCCGGACTTGAAGTGGCCCTCGTAGGTGGCGCCTGAGGGCCAAGAGAACTTGCCGTAGCCAGAGGCTCTGCCTCTGCCCCATTGTCCCTCGTACATGCAGCCGTCCGACCACAAGTACTTGCCCGTCCCGTGTGGCACTCCACCCGACAAGCAGCCCGTGTACATGTCCCCATTTGGCAGCACTTGCTCCTCCTCGACCTCTTCTCTCTTCTCCTGCCCAACAACGTCAAGGACAATGAGCAGCTCGTTGGACTCTGTTTCTCTGCCAGAGGAGGAGGGGTCGATGTCACCGCGCGTGGGAGTTACGCGCCGGCTGCCGGGCTGAGATCGGGTGCGGCTGGCGAGCAGACGGGCACGCGTCGGGATCAGGAGTTGAATTTCTCCTTCTCCGTCTACCTCCTCCTGCTTCTGGTTGCTGCCGGTGGGTTGTTGCTGCTGTTGTCGATGAGGGATAGCGAGAAGAGTCTCTTGCATTATTGTTCGTGGGCTGAGTTCAATTTATCGGTACGCATTGGAGGTGGCCGGACAACGCAGCATCCCAGGCGACATTTTTGGGTGGTCCTTCGTTTTGCCAATAAGTCAGGCTCTGAGCTCTCGCATTAAACAAAAGAAAGTTTAATAATGGATGGATGGATGGATGGATGGATGGATGGACAACTTAAAGTACTGATGAATGACAGATCGAGCGACACAAACACGGAGTGTGAGAGAGAGTGCGAGTGAGAGTGTGAGAGAGACAGAGAGCAACGTTGTTTTTGCTCTGCTTTTGTTTTTTTTTTTTTTTTTGGTTTTTTGGGGATCGTCTCATGTGTGAGAATGAGAGCTGGGGTGCGCGCGCGCGAGTTGCTTTCTTTCGTCTCGTTTCGCTTCGTTTTCTGTTGGGTAAACGAATAATAATAACAATACTACTAATAATAATAATCGGTTACTGTTAGCCTTGGAGAACGGGCTGGGAGCATACGGTTAAAACCCCACCCTAGCGACGAGCTACAGCTATCCCACCCACCTAAAAAACCCACTGGGAGAGCAAAGCAAAAGATTGGAATCAAAGGAGGAAACCGTCACGAAGTGAAGAATGGTAAAAAAAGAAAAAACGAGAGAAAACCACAGAGAGAGAGAGAGAGAGAGAGCTGGGTGCGTGGGGACCGCGCCGTCTGCTTTTTGTCCGGGTCCCGGGGTGGCGGAGGGGAACACGTTGACGTTGGAGGCATTGTGTGTGCGGGGATTGGATCTGCCGAGTGCTGCTGCACAAATATTTTGTTCAATGGCTGACGCTAGTAGCTATTATCCTTTCATTTATCGGTCTCCCCCCCCCTCTCCTCTCTCACCACAACATTGCTTACGCACGGTGTTCCCACTATTTGTATTTGCATCCACAAATTATCTGTGTGTAATAAATATACTCACCCTTTTACTTTTACTTGCTCTCAAAAACCCAAAAACACCACCAAAAAAACCAAAAGAAAATTTACTTGAAACCGATTCTGAAGGTTGCATTATCCAGAGCTTCGTCGGATCCAACGTGTAACGTGAAGCCCACAATTAAAATATCAGTTGAAAATTTAAGTTAGAGTTTTGTTGGGGTTTGAAATTTGAATTCCAAATTTGGAAAAAGTGGACCAGTCACAAAATTTATGATACGTACCCGAAAGAGATGATTCCGTTTTGAAAAGAAATATATATATATATAAACAATTTCAGCCCGATCTCGCGGTCGACGAGGGTGCCCGAGCCAAAGGGGTTGGTCGACGGCACAAGAGTATATTTATTTTTAAGTTGAAATTTGAGGTGCGGGGTGGAGGGGGTGCATTATTGCGGTTAGAAGGGCGTTTTCGTACGGAAATATTAGAGGTTTTCGGGTTTCTTGATTGGTTTTGGCTTGGTAAGCCGGAGATACCCACTCTGAGACATGGAATTTCTCATTCTGGGTCCTACATAAATGTCAGTTGTTGCGATTTTAGGTTCGTTCAATGTTTTACATCCAGGGACAAAAAAAAAGAGGGGGGGGGGGGGGGGTAGGTTTTGAAGTTTGTGACTTGCACGTGAACTTATTATTATGTGAGTGATAAGAGTAGCTTCAGTGATAAGGAGTGCATGTTGGGCTATTTTAGATGGAGGAATGACGGAAGAGAGTAGTATTGAAGAAGCTCGGTAGTAAGAAGAAGACAGGGTGACATTAAGTGGGAGAAACCCATGTGTGATTGCTGATAAAATTTTAGAATACGTTGAATTTTCTGAATAGATAACACATAATTTTATACTGCCTTGTTTTATAACATTCTTGATCGGAAGAGAGTAGAGCAGTGAAATAGGGCAGAAAGTAGCACAGGAAATGTAGCACAACCAACCATTGGTAGTTAGAAATTGACATGGAGATCTGTTCCTCGGCCTCAGATTGAGACAAAAGTTAGATATGAACTATTGTTCTCCATGTCGATAGATTAATAGCAAATGTAGGTGAAAATAGGGCAGTCCTAGTAACTGGGGGGACGGTATGTTGAAGTATATTTTCTGGCGATTGATTTGCACTGTCCAAAATGGTTTCTGCCTATAATTGTTTCCAGTAAGTTAAGCTCATGATCTTCGGCCGCATTGATTATGTGTCCAATGGATGCGAATTATTTTGATGTGGTATTGTGGATTGAGGTCCCTTAATTTGACTTTCTGCACAGGCAGTGGTATATGACACAATCAAGCAGCAACGCCTGTAAACAGGGCAGAAAGCTTTGCAGTGTCAGTGTATACTTAATCTTATTGTGCATCTCATTACTCATCATTGTGAGATTTGGAAAGAGTTAGATGATGGGGGGAGAGATAGATTTGGAAAGGAGGTACTTTCACTAAACGAAGTTGGAGAAAAAAAGATAAGAGCATCCCCTGATGGAGGCAAAAGCAATCGCAGTAAGGGCGTGGTGAGTTATGTTAATGGTTATTCCTAGATTTGCGTCCATCTATCGTAC
>CM034047.1:4719678-4758977 GCA_019804595.1 Bruguiera parviflora | reverse complement strand
AAAAAAAAAAAAAAGAAAAGAAAAACCGTGCTTTTAGTGATAATTAGTGTACCAAAATAATAGAATCTGGATCCTTACAGAGTTCATGCCACCATTTTTAATTGATCATGACATCTTTGTTTCCTCACCCTCCCTTCCTCCCTTCCTCCCCATTGGCAATCCTCCCCACTATTCTAACTTGTTGTCTACCCAAATCAATAATTTCACCAAATTAACTCCAAAGAGTTCATCAATATTTGTCTCCCCAGAAAATTCTTTTTTGTTACATGGGAAAGACACTCCCTAGATAGTGTTAATTGTTAAAGAATACATGAAAGAAACATTAAAGAAATAATTAATTGTAAGTGAAGACTAAAGTGGTGTTTGATTTCATTACTTTGTTTTCTATTACGTTTAAATTATAATAAAGTAACTTTAACAATACATTAACACAGTTAAAATAAAATTGGATGGCAAATGAAGATTCAAAAACATTGAAAAAGAAAATTTAGCCCATCATTTTCCTTAGCCCGCACATGTAGTGGGATAAACATGAACACAAAGAAAAAGAAAAAAAAAAAGAACAATAAAACGAAACAAAATTTTAGGCTAAAGGGTTCTAAATCAGAGTTCAATTGGTCAAAGAGATTTATAAAGGTAAAATTCATCGAGAATACTTTTGGCAATTATTTCTTTCTATTCTTCATACTTAATTTTGAAAATAAAGTTTAGGAGGCAATAACTACATAATTTAGTGATAAAATTAATTAAATTCTTAATTTTAAATATATAATCTGATTACCTATTTTTTATAAATAAAAAAGAGAGAGACGGAGAGAAAGAGTCAAGATCTCTGTGCTAGTCCTAGAAAATAACGTGACGTTCACGTCATTGTTGCGGCAAACCTACCTACTCGCCGGTTCTCTCTCTCTCTCTCTCTCTCTCTCTCCCTCTTTCTACATTTTTTTCGCTGAATTTAATGCGTGCCAGTTTATTTAGGCAGAAAGTGAAATTGTTAGGAACCTCTTAATTTCGAGTCGGGGTGTTAATAACTACATGATATAAACGTCGGCTTCAAACCTCCATTGTAAACAGAAAAAAATTTAAAAAAAAATTAAAAAAGAAAGAAAGAAAAACAAATATTAAGGCTCTGTCGGCTGTATGTGAGTTCAATTCTATACGTGCGGGCTAATTATAAAGAAAGTTAATTCCATGCATGCCCTCTACGCTGAGATTGGTTTCGGTGAAATCCTACGAGCTTGCAATTGAGAACTTAAAACACCATTTGTGATCCATCCCATCAAAATTTCGTTAATGCTCTAACACCGAAGCTAATAAAAAGTGTGGAAGTATTTTCGTGGTTAGGCCGGCCCTAATGACGTGCTTGACCATCCACTTATTCAATAAAAAATAACTCGTATTTTGTTATATTATTTATTATTTTCTCTCGTAATTTTAACACTCTAAATAAAAAGTGGGGATGTTGAAATAATTAACGAGTTCGAGTAGTAGATCCTTTCGATTAATCGAAGGTTCAAGAATGCTCAGAAATATGTTAATTCGAGACGCGTGCATGTGGTTATCAGCTTAGACGTACCATTTCTCATAGCCAGCGTATTAAGGTTAGTTTCCTAGCAGTCCCTTGGCAAATAAAAATACCCCAAAAAGTAAAAAAAATAAAAAAATTGGAGAGGGAAATAGGTAAGAGGGAAAAGGAAAGGGACCTCAATTTGGTCGCCAATGTGAATGATGAGGGCATTGGGGATGTACTTAGCATCGATCCAACACTCGTCTCTGAACACCTGCAATCCAGGGACGTCATTAGGCACCAGAATGGTGAAGGAGGAGAGGTCGGTGTGAGCCACCACACCAAGTGTCAAATCGGGTCGAGGACATGGTGGGTAATAGTTGATTTTGAGCATGTACTCCAACTCGTCCCCACCAACAGCGTCCTTGATCGCGTGACCTTCCATGCCCAATCCCAGAGACAGATACGTCATCAGCTTTTCTGCCACTTGCTTGATGCACTTTGCATACTCCTCGTTCACCTCCCTGCGCGCAGGGCAACCAGGGCATCCACTCTACTCACAAAAATATAATATATATAGAGATATGCAAGCCTTGCTTTGGTATACATTCTATAGGGAGAATCTGCCTATGCAAGTGTAGGACTGGACAACCTAATATAACTTACAGTAGACATGTCCGTACTTTCATTGCCTTGCCACAAAGCCAATTCTTTCTTACTTTTGGGTTTGACATCCAACTGATGTCAAGCCCACTTCCAATTGATTCATTGGGTCTGATCAAAAAAGCATCTCATCTACTTCAGATTTAAGAAATTCCAAGAACGAACCAAAAGAAAAACAACCCAAAAAAATAAAAAAAGGAAGGAAATTCCACGAATATTAATTCAGAGTCTTTAGTTTAGAATTCAACTTCATGATGTAATTAGGGCTAGCATAAACCACATTAGAATTTCTTTTAGAATTTTGATGTGGCCAAAAGCGTAATTCATTACTCTTGACCCCCGGGGAAAGCCAGGATTTTGACGAGACAAATTCTATTTTATCAAATGAACAGTCTGACGATGATGATAGCCAACCCCCATTGTTGGCACGTACTTTCTATATATAGCTTCTTTTTTTTCTTAACATACCTTATTTCTATTCATTGTTTCCGTAATATATCCTATATGTTTGAGAAATTATTGATGCAGTCAAGTTCTACGCTTGAAAGAAATTATATTTTAAATTTTAAGAACATTCCCCGGACTAAAAGCCCAACAAATTTATCAGAGCACGCCGCGGGTAATAATTTTAACAAATTGTCTAATTCGTAGTTTTTTTTTTTTTTAAATCCAGATATACAAGAAAATGAAAACAAATAGAAGAGTTTTTTTTTTTTTTTTTTTCTAAAAATCTTTGTATGAATGAAATTGAGATATTCGGTAAGGTAAAGAAACCTGTAGGAAGATGGATTTTGAGGCCAGAAGCGGTGGTTAACGCGGGAAAGAGGCAAAATCCGGTGGAAAAGGTGATCAGCCCAAGCTTTCTTTCCATCAGGATCTTTCTGCAATTTGGTTCCATACCCTTCCATGTCTTTTGCGTCAGGAGGCTTGGCATAAACCTCCTTCTCTTCCTGGGGCAGCTCGAAAAACTCCTTTCCAGCAGCCTGCAATCTGGCTATCAGTTCATCTGGAATCCCGTGGTTCACCACCTGGAATATCCCCCACTCCCGGCTAGCTTCCGCAATGGCACGAACCACGGCGTCCTTCTGATCATCCAGACCCCCCAGATCAACGGTGGGTATATCAGGAACCGGCCCATGAAACGTTGTTTTGGCAGGCTGCTCCATCTCTGACCTAATGAACTCTGCAGGTACGGTGCCCGATGCTGAAGCCTTGGAAGCAATGACTTGAATTCTCTCCACCTCCATTGCAAAATTTATTCCTTTCGAGATCAAAGCACATAAATCATTACAAACACCAGTAATATCCGATTTGCCAAAATCGATAGGGGTGTTGGCAAGTTACCAAACTCTATGTGTTATACAAATAGAGACATTTATTTATTTATAGATTCTGTGACTCTAACAAGCTAATGAATGGAACCGAGAGAAATATGGGTTAAATGGGATGTAACTGTCATTTCGCCTGTTGTGAAAAAGTACGTAGAGGGATCAATGTTACGTGGGGTGCCCGAGTCCATCGGTTAGACCTACCACTCCCGCGAGCCAGGCCAGGCCAAATTTGGGTTCGTTAATTACGTTTTATTCCTGGCCTTTGCTATGCTCTTTCAATCTTTCTTTTTTCTTTCTTTCTTTTTTTTTTTTTTTCCTTTTCTTTCTTTCCTAATGCGTTCGCTCACAAGAAATATGTAAATTCAAGAGGCGAGCATCGAGCACGCCATACAATTTCTCATAGCCGGCGTATGAAACGAGCTTTGCATTCCCGGCTGGCCCTAGCGAATGAAATGAAGAGAGGAAAGAAAAACAGCACGGAGAACGAGTGACACAAACAACAAAAAGAACGAGGACCGTAAAAGGGCTAAAAGAAAGGGACCTCAGTTTGATCACCACAGCTAACGATGAGGGAGTTTGCTACTCCCGGCCTTTGCTCCATGTTTGTTTTTTTTTTTTTCTTTCTTTTTATTTTCTCGGGTTTTCGTGAAGGCCGATCCGACAGTGCCTTTGGATGACAATCAAAACCTCAATCGATACTACCAAAGTTAGCTGCCGCGCCCACCATTCAGCATTTGATCCAGAATGGGATTGGCTTTGCTTATTGAACAAGCACATCATTTTAGAGGTAGATTAATAAGAGAGAATCCCCCAATACCCATCTCTTCCTTTATTAATTAAAGCGACCGAGAGAGAGGAAGGAGGCCGGTTTTGTGACTGTCTTTATAGCTTCATGAAGATCCCGTGAGTTTCTGCTGCCAGACTGAATTGAATGTTTCGATGAAGAAGACGGCGACGACCAGAACGGTTCAGGCGAAGCATTTGTCAGATCTAGCAAGCGAGCAAGAGAGAGAGAGAGAGAGAGAGAGAGAGAGATTCACGAGTTCTTCTCCTTTTGTGGCAACATCGAACACAATGAGAGATCCAACAGTCCACCTCTCTTTCCTTTCTTTCTTCCATTTTCTTCTTTTCTTTCTTTTATTATTATTATTATTTTTTTAATTTCTGATTCTTCTAAATGGGTTAATTACTCGCTTTCTGTTTCGATGCTGAGAAAGTGCGGTAAAATGGAATTATATTGCAAAACTGAAAATTTTGTTGCATTTTGCTTTTCAGTGCATGGTATTAATGCAAAACTGAAGTGTACAAAACTGAAACTTGGCTTACTCAGGGTGTCCACCCCACCAACTCATGCTGATTAGAAGGAAGTTTGTACTCTTCAGATAATGTTATGCAACGTAAGAATACATAAGACATTGCATAAATTATTATATTTTTTATAATATTTATTATCACTATAATGTTTTATAATATTTACTTTTTTTATCTAATTATTTCTAATTTTTTTAATATACATTAAAAGTATTTAATGGTTAAAATTTTATAAAGTAATTTAACATTTATTATATTTTAATTGATATAAAATATAAATAAAAATATATTAACTAAAATATTCATATTATAATAAATAATTATATCATTATAAAAAAATTGTCAAGTATTATAAAAATTTAATTAAATATAATTCTAAATATATTTAGTATTTAAATTTTATTTTTTTTAATCAAATCTTATATTTCAAATATTTTTTTAATAATATCTAACTTTATCACTTTTTGCTATATAAATAAACTTTTTCCTTTGTTAAATTGGTTGACTTTTATTTTTATTTCTTTCCAAACTTTTTTATCCATGAAATTAATGAATTGACTCACAGATTTTTCTATCTAGTTCCTTTTTCTGAATAAGCATACTAGCCAATTTATTAACATTTTACTTAAGTAATGTGTCTAAAATAAATTGTACTAAGGAAATAAAAAAGTCATACGTTTGAGATCTTAAGTTTTGTTGTAAAATTAATCATCTCAATAATTTGTTCTTATATAGTTTATAACTTAGTAAACTTTATGGTTGTCTTTTATAAAAGTGACAATAAGTAACTTATTTTTAAAACAAAATTGTCTTTTCATAAATTGTAAATATTATTTTGTATGTTTTTTTTTTGAAATAATTTTTTATTATTATTTATAATAATTATTTTTAAAAATATAAAATTCAATTTATTATTTTATTTATAAATTTGTTAATATAACTTCTTTTACCTGTTACTTAAATATGTAATAGTAATAGACTTACTAATAATACAAGTCAACATTTATAATATAAAAAAAAAAAAACTTGATCATGGCATTTAAAGAAGTTTAATTCAATGAACAAATCAAAAAATGAAGTATGTAATTGTATTAAACTAGATATATGACTATAAATACTTATAACTAATTATAAGTTGAATAGTATAATTAAAATATATTATAATTATTTTTTAAAAAATTAAAATATATTATTATAAATAATACCATTAATTTTAATAAGTAATTAAATATTTTCAAATTAAATATATTTAATATTCATTAAATAAATATATATATTTAATAAAAATTATTAATATATTTCAATTATATTACTAATCATAGAATAATAATTCACCTTTAAGTAAATTTTAGAGTTTCAATAATTAATAATATCAATTTATCTAATTATTTTTTATTTATAAATATTTCATTAAACTAATAGATAAAAGATTCATTTATATATATTATTAAATATATTAGTTTAGTCACTTTAGTGACAATCAAAATATAATATAATATATGTATAAAACTTTCTAATTTGGTGACTTGACTAACATTACATAAATATAAAAATACAGCTTAATATTTATTAATATTAAAGATTTTAACAATCAAGTCAATATAAGTTGCCTTTAGTTCTTACTAATGTGTACAATTTGTACACATTTAATTTAGACTTGTAAATGTGTATGGGATACTATAGGTAACTTTTTGGATGTAACTTTTTAAGTAGAAAAAAAAAAGAATTAAAAATTCAACTTCTTAAAGATTTTTAAACTTAAGATGATTAACAATTCTTTAGTATTGTAGTCCCTTTTTGTAATGAATTAAAAATTCTTTAAAAGCTAATAATAATACATAATGATTTCTTAAATTTTGAAAACCAAGAAAAAGGATACATTATTAAAAGGCCTATAAAGGTAACTACTAAGCTCAATTCTCTTTTCCTTGATTATGTTTCATACTTTAATTATATAAATCATCCTTATTAGTGTCTTTGTTTAATCCAATCACTAACCCTTAACAAAAAGCTTTACAAGTCTAACTAAAAACATTTGTAGTTAAGATCTGAATTCTTTAGCCATGGAAGACATAATCATACAAAGTATCATTTTATTTTTCTTTTTTTTTTAATTTTTAATTTTTAAACATCATAGAAGCTAAAGGAATAATAATGCTTTAAACTTATTAGCCCTAAGTATAGGACAATAGTATTGGCATCCAATTCCTTTCTTTATAAAAGAGTTCAAAGTGTTATTCCCAAATATCTCACCATTAAAATTGAAGGTTTGTATGGTGATGATTTACAACAACTTACCGAAAGGGCTAGAGAAAGTAAAATTAAGAATACTATGACAACGATTCTATTTTTTACACTAGTTTTGTAATCATGTATAAGAAATAAGCAATTTAGTTTAGGAATAGAATTTTAAAATATTTACTTCTATTATATATTTATTTGATAAATATATCTACCATTTCTAATTATGGTATCTAAGTTTAAATTCACTTGTTAAATACGATACAATAGCATGTTTATTGTTATTGTTAATCAATATGATTGATTTATATGTCAATTTAATGTTTTTCTAGCTAATAATTCAAAAATTATATTAATCAAAAGAAAATTAAATAAAAGTTACTTGAATTAAAAACATTTTTGGGATCTAATTTTTTATGTTTAGCATTCCCACAGCGTGGGCAAGATGCATGGTTGCAAGGTAGCAATGTGATACTCTTACATGCACCAGCCTTGCCTTTGAGAAAACCAAATGCGTGATAGTAAGGCTAGTTGGTGTTACTACCCTCACATCCAACAGCACCCACTATAAGGTCTTTTGGTAGCACCGTGCTATTGTTTTGAGCAACTTGTGTGCTGCCTTGGCAGCACGAGTTAATGCCTTTTTTGGCATTTGTTGCAGTACACTACAGCGTTGCCTTTGGGCAATACGTGTGGGCATGATAGTTGGCAAGCAAATGTTGCACCCCACGTATCCTTACAAAATAAAAAGTGGTTTTATGGTGTGACCTACTATAAAATTCTGTTGTCTTTTCATGCCACAGAATTGTTCGGAAATTGTTCTTAATTATTTGAAAATTTTTAAAAGTGTTAAAGTTTACTAATTCAATTTGATTGAATATTTCTTATTTGGGAAATATTGAATTTTCAATTAGAATGGAATTCATTAATTGAAAAGAATTTGGAATTTTTTAATTTGAATTATCAAATTACTTTAATTTAATTATTCTAATTATTGAAATTATCATTCTAAATTTTATATAAGGTTAATAATTAAAATTATTTTTTTACATATAATATAATTATAATGACATAGTGTATTATTATGAATTTAATAGACCAATACGACTATATTTATAATTAAATGGATATTTTATTTTTTGGTGTATAGGAACTGCAATCTCAACTTTTTTTAAAATTTTTAATTATAATTTTTCTTTTTATTTGAATTCTTTAAAAATACAATTCAATTTTTTTTTATTATCATCTAAAAATTATATAATTAGAGAATTTAAGACTTACATAAAAAATTTATTTGTAATCATGAAAATCAAAACAAAGGTGCCAAGAAAACATCAAAAAGAGGTTGCAAGGACTTTATAAACCAGTTGCACTCTCTTAAGATTTGACCATTTAAGAAAGATAGGTTAATAAAATTCATAATCATCTCTATTGAAATAAGATGCCAAGCTGGTATATTTTATATGTAATATATATTATAATTATGATGCTAATGCATGAAATTGACATTAATTAATAAAATTTTTCAACTTAAATACTAAACACACACTAATAACATAACATACTACCTTCTATAATTATAGTATAAAATCACTTTACATCTTTGTCTAATAATTGGATTATAGGTGCTCTTAAATGACAAATTCTTAATAACAACTTCAATGAAATTGGCAATATTTTGAAAACATAAATTAAAGGATTGTACTATGTAGACACATTATTTTGGTAAATATAATTAATTTATATCACACAAAATAACATTTTGATAGTATATGAATAATATTTGATATCATATAAGTTTTATATGAAAATCTATTATAATTTTATACAATTTTATTATGTAGTACTAAATATTATTTATGTGATGTCAAATATTATCTTATGTAATATAAATTATATTATATCTATTATGTCTATTAAACAGTGAGTCTATTAGTCAATTTTGTAAATTAAAAGAGATGATAATAAAAAGTTATAAATTTGTATTAAAATGGCTAGCAGTAAGGTATATGTCATAACGTAACCTTACAATACAAATCTTAATGCCAGTGATAATATAAAAATCAATTTTAATTAGGTAGTTTTTAATAAACTATTATTTTTATTATTTACGCAAAGTTTAATACTAAGATATTTTAAGTATATAAAATAATTTTTTATTAATAATATATAGAAAAAGTTAAGAAAAAGTTTTCCTTTAATTGTTTCTTTATAATAAATATTTTTTTATATTTTATGAATAAAATTATTTATTTAGCATATATTTACTTTTTAACATAGTGTCCAAAAGAAAAAAGATATAATATCTTAGTATAATATTTTTATCCACAAATTTTTTTTTTCATTACCTCACTTTAAATTCAAATATAAGTACATAATTTATATATTAATTCTTTTGATAATAATTTCAACTCAAAAAAATATAATTAAATTAAAATTTCGATTAATTAAATCAAATTTTGTAATTAGTTAATCAAACTAATATAGACTAAATTTCTTAATATAGTTACAATTTTTAATTTTAGTAAATTACAGTTAAACAAATTGAATTAAAATGTTATTATATATATATATATATATATTCAAATAATAATAATATTATTATTAATAAAATTATTAATAACAAATAAATTTTAGTAAGGTATTATTATATCTTACATAATTATTTATTTATCTTTATATATAATGATAAATATAACATCCTTTTTACTATTGAGATGAAAAAACATTTTTTGACATTTAAATTATAATTTTTCAAAAAAAATTTCTTGAATTGAAACTTTCAACTAACTAAAATTTAATTTTTATTTTTATGATTCAGTATAATTAATTAAACTATAAGTATTCCTAGGTAAGCGATCACTCGTTCTACCACATTCAATTTAAAGTCCTAAGATATTTGATAGGCTAACTTAAACACTTGACTACCTTAAAAAATTGATATTCCTAGAGAGAAAATAATTTTGAAAAAAAAAAACTAAATAAATAAACTTAAGTATATTATACCAACATACATTTTAAATTTGTGTAACACGTAGACTTATTTCTCGTTTGATATTTTACTACCATATTTATAGGGAACTAAGGGTACAAAAACAGTAACGAATGCTATAAATGTGCGCTGGTGTGGATCCAAAATACGTTAAAAGCAATAGTATTCTCCATATATTATTTATTTATTTATTTATTTATCGAGTGTTAGTTAAAATTCAAATTTAAAATTTGTAAATTTAGAGTTAATTTTAATATTATTGAGTTAAAATTTATTAGGATAAGTACTAGTATATTGTGACTGTTGCCTTGCTGCATACAATCATCGGGCCGGCCCATTGATTCAAGCCTAATGTTCTTCAATTCGGACCTACGGCCTATCGATTCGGGTCTACAGTAATTTAACATTACATTTTCACCGTAGTACATACATTATTAAGATTAAAGGTAAAGATTGCAAATAAACATCCAATTAAGCTTAACACCATACTTAATTATGGTGTGAAAAAAAGTTGTGAGAAAAAAGAATAAAAGGAAAGAAAATGAATAGAGAGCAAATTTCTTTTATATATATATATATATATTAAAATAATGAAAATTAAACTTTAATTAACTGGGAGTTATTAACCATTTTATTGTATTTTATTTAAAAAATATGGATATGAAATAAGTTTTAAAATATAAATAAAATTTAAGTAAAAATACTAAACGGACTAAAGAAAGAATGATGAGAAATGGCAATTGAGTTCAGTCTGTAACACCCATGATCCTCGACAGCCTAAAAAGAAACAGATAAACAAAAGAAGGGAAGAGGATGGCGTTACCCACCTTGAGTCTCGGTAGTTGCCCAAATGAAGAGATAAAGAGGAAGAATAACAGAGAATGAGCGGTTGTGGGGGGAGGAAGAAGCATAAGGGCAATTCAGTGAACATATAAACACAGTTAAAATTTTCGCTCTAATTTCCCTATCATTTTTTCGCCAAATCGATGAGAAAACAACCCATCGCAGGATTTTCTTCTCGTTTTCGTCCGCAGTTTTTTTTTTCTTCACGGTATATCCAAATGAGAGAAAATAACTGTTGCGGCTATCTTCGTTCATAAGGTTTTTCTTTCCCACGACTGACTCTCTCAAAACAAGCAGGCTGTAAGGTGTTGCCAATTCGGTATCTCAGTATCCAGTGGAATGGAGTGTCAGTCCACTGTGTGATTAATAATAGTACCCGACAAAACAAAACAAAAAAGGGAGAAAAAGAAAGACATGGGATTGTGGGCAGTAACGTTGGAGGTCCCCCTGAACTTCCCACAAAGAAGTAGGCCGCGGCAGCAGCAGCAGCAGCAGAATCTACCACACCATGTCCATCTGCGTTGGAACATGGAGGTGGGGCCCATCGCTTTCTCTACTCTAAGGAGGACCTACAGTCGCTTTGCAGACGGCACAAGTGCTAGCAGCAATAGCACTGCTGCTGCCACCACCTCCTCACCTCCACCACCACCACCACCACCGCCTTCTTCTTCTTCTTCTTCTTCTTCTTCTTCTTCTTCTTGTGGGGATAAGAAAGACGTGTTGGGGTTGGCAGAGATAAGGGAGAGCTGCAAAAAATGGCTGTGGAAGGGCCAATACTCCATTAATTACTTTGTTTCTTCTTCCTCTACTGGTGATTCACTGCCCAATCCCAACCCTCCCCTTCTTCTTGTTCATGGCTTCGGAGCCTCCATCCCCCACTGGCGCAGGTTGGTTACTTTACTTGCTTCCTTGCCTTGGTTAATCCTACTCCCACGACACTTCTTGGATAACAGTTTATAGTTTTTGATAATTTCTTCCTCTTCCTTCCTTTTTTTTTTTTTTTTTTTGTGTTTTTGTATGTGTGCGTGCTTTGAGTTGGAATTGGTGTAGCATGGTCAACTGATTTCACATGGGGGGGGTGTTTAGCCGCACATCCTTCCTTAATTCCTTCGATGAAGTCTACCCCCATACATAGACTGTTCCATAGCCACACATATCACTGTCCAACCGATACAAAGGAACCCAAAAATAGGAAAAAAAAAAAAAAAAAACTAATATTGTTGATGGATTCATACATAATTGAAGCCTTGAGAAGATTAGTCAGTAAATGGGGAAAAGAAAAGAGGAAGAGCATTGTTTTGTGCACACAAAACCACAATACGTCAATACTTCCATAGTTGTCTCCCAAATGCTGTGGCCCTAAAGACAGACATTATCCAAAACATGTTCCTCTGAACAATGTATACAGGTCGATCCATCTCCGAGAATCTAGGGTCCAACTCACGTAAGAGGAGGTTTACTGCAGAAATTGTGTCGATTATTTGGATGGTTTCTCTTCTGTACTCTCAGAGATTAATCATAACGCAAAGTGCCCGTCTATATGCTCATTGAAGTGTGAGAAAGAAATCACCATTCCTATCACTTTGTATTGAAGTGTCATTCTCATAATTTAGTATTGCAGTAAGTGATAAGACAAACCAGCTTATGCATAACATATTAAGAATAATGCTTCTTATTCTTATTTAACTGTAAAACAAGTACCTTTCTTTTTGCAACTTTGAGTCCCTCGCAGGAACATAAAGACATTGGCGCAAACCCATGATCTCTACGCTATTGACCTCCTTGGCTTTGGCAATTCGGACAAGCCTGAGGGGTTTCCATATACCATGGAAGCTTGGGCGCAGGTACCCTGCACTCTGCCATTAGTTTAGCTAAAATAAACATCACTCTAATTTTCGCTTCCGAAGGACTAGCCTTTCTGTAACTACTTTTCTGATATCTTCTGGTCGGCCAGAAGCAACAATTGCTCTGCTAACTCTGGTTCATTTATGTCCAGCTAATTTTAGATTTCTTGAATGAGGTTGTTGGCAAGCCGACCGTGCTGATAGGGAACTCTGTTGGAAGTCTTGCTTGTGTGATTGCAGCCTCTGGTAGTTGAGCTTGAACCTATCTTTTGTGGGCAAAGAGAGCTCTTTTTTTTTTTTTTTTTCCGCAGTTGCACTCCTCGTTAACTGGTTTTCCTTGTGTATTTCATACTTCCTGCAACAAGAATCCAGTCAAAATCTTGTTCAGGGGCTGGTGCTGTTGAATTGTGCTGGTGGCATGAACAACAAAGCCATTGTTGATGACTGGAGGATCAAGCTGCTCTTGCCTTTGCTTTGGTTAGTCGATTTTTTACTGAAGCAACCGATAATTGCTTCTTCAATCTTTGAGCGTGTTAAGCAAAGGTATTGTATTCACCTGCACCAAACGTATTGTCAAATCTTAAGTGTCACTGTTACTAGACGTTTTGAGTTGTACGGCTGATGCAGAGATGCTGTAAAGAACCTTTTATTGTCCGTTTATGGTAACAAGGAATCTGTGGATGAAGAACTGGTAGAGGTAACATATCACTTACATTCTCCAAACGGTATTCTTTGTCCAATCTGTTGGAAGTTTGAAAGTTTACGTGCGATTTCAGATAATTAGAGGGCCAGCAAATGATGAAGGCGCTCTTGATGCATTTGTTTCCATTGTGACAGGCCCACCAGGGCCTAACCCAGTGACATTAATGCCAAGAATTCACATACCTGTTCTTGTTCTATGGGGAGACCAAGATCCATTCACACCTCTTGACGGTCCTGTTGGTAAATATTTCTCTTCCCTGCCTTCTAAATTCTCAAATGTGAGCCTTCAGGTACTGGAAGGGGTTGGACACTGCCCCCATGACGACAAACCTGACTCGGTCCATGATCGTTTGCTTCCATGGTTGGCCCATCTTGTTGCTTAATGGGAAGAGAAAAACAATGTTTCCAAGGACCTGCTGCCAGTTTTACTGTGTATAAGAACTCAAGTATCAACCGGTCTTAATTCATAGCAGTTGCTCATGCTGTAACCGAGTCTTGTATACTGCAATTTCTTTTCAAGTTGTTAGACAAATGAAGATAGAGATCAACTGCAAGGATAACAAGTAGGGCTTTTGTACCCGGATTGATTAATAGGGCCTCCACGCTTCATCGTGCAAGTTATTTATTTAATGTGGACTTATGCTTGTAGGCTAAAAGACGTGCAATCTGAGACCCAACAGGATGTTTTGGTTTGTCATTGTTTATATCAATTAGAACAAGTATAAATAGTGCTATAGCATTGTAAAATAGTCCAGAACCAAGCGAAAGCATCCATATTTTTCCATTCTCCTTTTCATCACGTAACATTACAGCGCCCCAAGTATGAACCAAGAAACAAACATATCTTCTAATCATACGTGCACACACACAGGGAAAAAAGAACAGTACTACTACATATATAGCCAGGCTTGCCAAATCCATACCCAATGGGGCCTCTAGCATCAGGAAATCAAAAGGCCGAAGGCTTTATTATCAGTTCTTTGGTTATATGCACGATCCTGTGACACTTGTTCTCACCGAGGATTATGCATCTTGTTGTATTAAAACGGTGTCTAAGGAGGCAGACAAGAATAAGTAACGCTTTGTAACCTTCTCCTTTATTCCCACTATAACATTTCTTTGCACGAAGCCGAAACATTCTTTAAGGAGGTAAGGTAGTCATAAATTTTGAAGAAAGAGCACCTGCCTAATAATGAATAATGCAATTTAAAGAAAATTTGAGACTCGAGTGAAAACAGTTAAGCATCAAATGTAGCACGAATGGACTACAAAAAAACATTCCATTCGCCTTCCTCTTAATTGCACCTACCCCACCACCAGCACCATCAAACCGCAGATTTGCACCCAATAAAATGAATTGGCAGTTCACTTTTGAGTTATTCAGTTCGAGTCAATCACGCGACTCATTCCGAGTGAGTTCAAATGCATATTGGAACTAACAAAATTGGGTCAGTCTTGAGTCCCGAGTGCCAACTTCATATCAGTTAGTCTTCCTTCCACTTGTTCACGTACCTAAGGAATGCATTTGAAGCACTTTCCCTTGGCAGAGCTCTTACCCGAGTAGATCTCCGAAGGACAGCCTCCTCTAATGCAATCTTATGAGCCACTTCTTTTGATCTTTTTTGAAGTTCCACACTGATAAGTGCATCCATGAAACCATGAAACAAAAATTAATTGATACAACCCGGGTTCTACTAAGCACATCTCAAACATTTATGCAGAACTTCCTAGAATATTTTGAGGACAAAATGTCATTAGCCATTGCAGTAGCAAAAGTTACCCAGCATTGATATGCCAACCAACCATTTATGGAGCTCAAAAACTGAAGAATAAACTAACAGATCATGTCAACAACAGACTAATACAGTCACAAGAAAGAGCATGTAAATGGTGTTGCAATTATATATAGAAACACAACAAAATAAAATAAAAAAAATTTGAGGACCCTCAAGTGTCCATAGAAGCAAAGAAAAATTTGACCTCTTAAGATTGCTCCTCTGTAATGTGACACTCATGGAATTCGGACATGGATATAATTGATTGCAACAGATGTTGGCTAAAACATTAGGACTTCCATGCATGGGAAGAAAAACGAAATTGAAGGAAAACAAGTCCCAATCCAAAGAAAATAAATCACTTGTGCATGAGCATAAGCCAAACAAACAAACAGATGCTGAAATGCGTTCCATTTTCATTTGCAATAGAAAAAACACTCACCATATTCTACTGTAAAGTTTCTCCAGCTGTTTCAGAAGAGACCTCTCTCTCTCCCCCTTGCAATTTAGTGAACCCATCAATGCATCAAGCTATTCAGAAGTTTCAACTAGGAATCAGTAGAGAAGCAAGCAATATAAAAGTTTAAAAGAAAAGAAAGGAACAGAAAAAGTGCACAGACCACAGATATTCGACACATATACCTCTTCTTTGCTACTATAATAGCCCCACAACTTGGAGTCATGGCTCTCCACAAATATCCTCCCATCGCACCGGAACCACCAATACCTATTATAGTGTCTGTCTTTACCCAAGGGATTGGTACGAAGGACTCGTTTCTCCATCTCCCGTTCATAATATTCTCTCTGTGGTATAAATAAAATTGAGAAACAATGAATATAGGGAAATAAACTGCCAATACCCACACTTGCATTCACAAAGAAAACAACAGGAGAAAAGTAAGGCTGACAACCCTCTGCTCTTTGGTCCTTGTTTCTGTTGTGCCTTTTTTTGCATCCTTCAAGTGTTTAAGGTGATCCTTTCTAGATGGATCTTTTACACTTTCTGCCAGAATGTCACCATCCATATTTTGCTTCTTGCCTACTTTCTTGATTGCTGTGCCTGAATGGTTGTGTTCACTGTTGAAAATTGTAATGAGTATCAAATAAAGCATGATACACATGAACATGTGTATGTCTGTTCAGGCTTGTGTGTGTCCATGTGTCTGTTTATCCTAGCATCAAAGATAAAAAGGCATGTGAACATGTTGAAACCTCTTATCCAACACAATGTCCTGTTGAGAAGAAGCCTCGCCCTTTGTTCTTCTGGCTAAACATCCATTGTGACTACTTTGATTCCCATTACCTAATACATCTAGATTGTCTGCCAAGGTATCCTGTGCATTTGTTCCACCATTAGCAACAGACTCAGCCTTCAACTGTTCCTTCTCTTCCCTTTTCTTTCTAGCAACTTCTAGTGCTTCCCCCCTCCTTGTTGCTCCAAGCACCTGTCGCTCTTCAATGTACTCATCCAACTTCTCCCTGACAGCATCTGATTCAAGAGTTTGATTGACCAATTCCTTTAAAATTCCTAACTTGACTTGAGCATCTAATAGACCATAATGACCCCTCTTAATTGTTGATGTGTATGTGGATGAATCAGGGATGTTCATTGTCTCCAAGAAATCACACAAGTACTCTGTCCAATTAATTAATGTTATCTGCCAGAGAAAAGCAACATCATAAAACATCAACGGCTAGCAACAAGAAGTCCACAGATACCAGCGAGGACTTATTGATGAACAAAATCTGCCTTTGCACAGACAGTCAATATATCTGAAATATTTTAGGGAAATTGGGTCTTTTACCTTCAACTTCCGGTTTCTGTTCTGCACAGCCAAGAGATATTCACCTTTATCTTTTCCGAGCAACCGAAGAAGAGCAGAGTGGGTTTCAACTATAAGAATCAAGTTACTATCCTTATGGCAGATGGCATTTTCAAAATCTTCAAGTGAGAATGACCATAAATGTAACAGCCTACCAAAAGAGGAACAAAAATCCCAAACCATTAAAAGATCCCCAAAACATTCCATTTTAACTTTGAAGTCCCTTGTGGGTGAAGGACGGGCAGTGAAGACTGGATCATCTGCACCAGGCTGCACCAATAGATCGTCAATTGGATACTTTATGGGTTTCCCCTTTGGCTGCTCATTTTCTGCAAATTCCAATATAGAAAAGAAACTACTAGTCAAAACTAATTTACAAGAGGCTGAGAAAGACACATGCCCATTATAGAAGTAGACCAGTTGAGTCCTATCTCAAGCAATGGGCAAAAGAAAACTACAAGAAATGCTTACATGAACCTAAAAGGGGAAGGATGAAACCAATATTGAACGGCCATGATAATGGCCACATTTAACCTACCTCTTCCATTGCTCTTCTCCATGTTTTCCCTTCCAGCATTCTCACCTTCCACTTTCTTCTTTCTACGTTTTCCAGATTCTTCTACATCCTGAATGTATATGTGAAGAAATTCAGAACCCACAAACTCAACAAACTAAATTAAATCGTTACTGTTTGTTTACCCCAGTATTTTTGTTGTCTTCCACATTTTTCCTCTTCTTATTGCAGACTACTAGTCCATTCTGGATTGTAACTTTGCCCTTCAACACCTGGGGTAGATCATTTGATATTTCATGCTTTTGTGCCAATTTATCATGAATTACCCAGGGAGCACTTCGATATGTAGACTTCCGAATGAAAGACTTGAAAATTCTTCTACTAAAAGGCAACTTCTTCCATACCAGAGCACTTCTATTCACTACTGCAGTTTCCATTATTTTCTTATTCTTGTCAAACCATTCTACTTCATATTGGCAGCTGCCAGTACCATCTTCTGGAACTGATAAAATCTTGCAAAGACAGAGATCATCATCCTTTCTTCCATACAATTTGGCACCCACAAACAATTCATCCTTGAACTTTTCACATATCATGTTTGCAAGATCTTTCAGTGAGAGCATACCTAATAAATCAACAAATCATTATTAATATTCTCACAAAATGCATAAACATTTGGAAGTAAAAGAAAACTATGGAATTGAGCATCCACAAAGCTAGTAGATCATATTTATGTCAACTGCCAATATAACATGTCATTTTACATACATCTTGAACAGGTTTTTTTTTGTTCACACTGCATTGAAATTGGAACTCAAATCATTTCACCACATAAAGAAGATAAACACATGAGCTTCAGCACTTTTCGGGCTAAACATTTCACAAGCATGGCAGACAGGACTGTCGGAGGAATATTACTCATACATGTGTTGATATAATTAAATTATTTCAATATGGTATTCTTATCACCATGCCATACACTATCACTAAATTCAAACAAAACAAATGCTGAGTGGCATCAACACAAGTTCCAAATTATCAAACATACTCAAGATTAGACCCATTGCCACCTGACCTTCAACCCTTGTTGTTAATTAAAATCCAAAATCATATTTTAACTTCAATATGTGTAAATAAAGCTCAAATTTATTGCATGTACATATTTGCCAGTTCTGTGCCTGGGTCAGGATGGGGAAATTGTCTAAGCATTGTCAAAAAGATCGATTTGGTCGGATAAAAAAGAGCACATTTCATTGCAAATTGCAAATCATACCAGTACACATCTCAGAGAGATAAAAAGGGTGAATGAACAGATAAACCTGAGTAACAGGCATTCAATCAATAGAGAAGTGCATTACTGTATTGGATGAGGTGCAAGGCAGGTGCCACAATCTCTCTGGGTATCTCTTGAACCTTCTCAGTTGCTCTTTTTTCAGAAACTAAAGCCTCTTCATAAGTCAAATTAGCCTTTCCACTAATTTTACAAGTCCAGACTCTCTGGCGATATAGATTTACGCGATTCAAGTACTCTCTAATCTTAGAATAAGGAAGCAAAACAAATATGACTTCCTTATTTGATAGCACAAGGAAGATTAGAGAATAGATAGTACTAAAACGGTCTTTCTCTTCCCGACAACAAAAAAATATATACTCGAATGAAGAGGACTGAATCATGGTAAATAGAAAAAGTATTCACACGCCAACTTATATTAAACATTAAGGTAGGATACTGATAATCTCGAAATATCTCTTTGGTGAAACGAACTTGGTACACAATCTCATGAGGCTCCAAATCCTTCGGTGATTCCAACAAAGTAAACGGCTTTTTCTTCAACAAGGGCATTGTTGGAACTGACACAGATCAGTAGATGAGATCCACAAATTCCAACTTCAAAAGAATTTGCGACCTAGAACAATTAAAACATGAACAATCTCCTCATGAACGGAACTAGTATTCACAAATCAAATTTAGAAACACAGAAGCAAGAGTGGGCTGCATAAAGAAAGAAGATGCAGTATAAAGAAAATTAAAATAAGCCCATTACCCAGCCATTCCCGATACGTTTCCTAACACTCTATATTCAACCAAAAGAAACACTTAGAAAACAAACAGGAAAAGCATTACGCTATCAATTCCCAACGTCAAACCAGACACACACGCACGCACGCAGAGAATGCAACTATCCACAGAAAACCCCCAAAGAGAGGAGGCTTCAAATGACAACCCGGATAGCGCACGCATATAAAGAAGAGATTCAGAAAAAAAAAAGAAAAAAAAGAAAAAAAAAAGGAAAAAGCCCAGCGAGAACAATCCCCGAGATGATTCGGAAACCACGTTGATTTTACATTGCAATAGCCCGAAATCAGAAACCCTAGTCCCGGATTTCGCCATAGAACCTTCCTGTTGACCGTGCAAATTACTTCAACACTTGAATTACCACGGAAACGCAATAAAAGATTCTCTTTTTTTAAGACTTAAAAAACAGCCCGAGAAATTAAAATACCCAAATTGAATCAGAAACCCTAGAATGCTGCCCGCGTCACACTTGTTTAGATTGGGGGAGAGAGAAGAGAGAAGAGAGAAGAGCGAACAAGAAGAGTGAAAAAAACGAAAGAGAAGGAAAGGCAAGGAACGCTACGTGCCGTACTTATTTTGACATAACAAAAGAAAAGCGAAAATGGGCGTTTGGATCGTGAGAAAATCCGATCAAGCCTCCCAGGACACCCAGGCTACCGAGACAACGCCGGGGCTAAGCTAACGCTACCGACGACAATTAATATGAACGCAGAAAAAGAAAGAAAGAAAAAAAAAAAAAAAAAACAGCTTCACATTCCCGCCACAACTAAAATGTGGGAGTTCATCACTAACTATAGAAAATAATTTATATACGTAAATGGAAAAAAAAAAATCAATAAATGAAAATCTCATAATTCAATAATAAGAATTTTTATTTGGTTTTTTTCTTTTATGATTTATTTTAGGAAATATTTTTCGAGAAATAAAAATTGTAAAGAAAACACTTACCAAATATATTTAACGTATAGTCGAATGTGTTGGAAACGTAAATAGCAAATAATGGGGAAAAAAAAAACGAAAAAAAGAGAGAATTTAGCTATTTAGTGGAAAATTTTAGAGATGGCGAGTTGGCAACTCGTATTGGATTGGTTTGTTTTCATGCATCGTGTTTCCTAAATTTATTTTTTCTTTTATATTAAATTTTCGAGTTCATTAAATTTTGAGAAATTTAATTTTAAATATATTAAATTTTAAATTTTTTTATATTTAAATTATTGTATTAAATCTTAAGTCGAAGTAAGTTACATTAAATTTAATTTATGTTAATTTTAAAATAAAAGTACAGTTTGAATGGGTAAATTCGTTGCATTTTGTCACCTCGAGTGTCTTAACTGATAATTTGTCAAATTTAAGTTACCCATTCATAAAAATGGATCAACGAGACCCGTAGTCGTTGGACCCACTCGATTTGACCATTTCCGCTTTTCCTTTCCCTACCTTGCCAATTGCCGAACGGAAGCCTCCCGCACCTCCGTCCTCTCACCGCTCCTCCCCAAGTCTCCGCCCCGCCGCCAAGGTCTAACACGCAATATTCTGAAGGCGCTCGTGAACCCCCCCCCACCACCCCCAGCCCACCTCAGCACTCCCATTTCTCTCGGTGCTACAAAAGAGTTATCCTCAAAGCGTAAGAGCCAGACCACTCTTGATGATATCCCAAATGATCGACGTAGAGTTAGTGTAGACCTCACGTGAGTTTAATTTTAATTTCATTAAATGTTCTGACAAAAGTATATTAATTTATAATTATATAATGTAAATCGAAATTTTTTTAATTACTTGATTATAACGAATGCTGATTTTACTTATTGTCGTTAAATTCACTGTCACTAATTATGATGTGATGGTTTAAAATTTTTATTTATACTATATAATTATAAACGAAATTAAATATAATTTTAAAAGCGATGAACAATTTTTGTTAGCGTGTAAATTTAATATTTAAATTTAAGATTTTTTTTTTTTAAAAGGGGAACATGGGATGGGACACTATTTTTTTCAATTTTTTGACAGAAGAAAAAAAAAAAAAAAGAAGAAGAAATACCTATAAAGTGATTCTCGACAAAATGCCACGAATGTCATGAAGTGCAGAGGCCTCTTTAAACAAAAGTGAGCTTGTAGGACTTGTCCAGTACTTAACATTTCTTTTAATTTTACCGTAACACCGCAGTGTTTTTGAGGGGAAAAAAAAAAAAAAAACACATTCTCATTTTCATTCTATTTTTTCTGAAAATGAAATTCCCCTATATTTGAAAATTACTATTCTCTCCATCCCCTGAGTTGATTTCATTCTCTCTCTCTCTCTCTCTCTCTCTCTATATATATATATATAGTATAATAGCTATCGTTAAAAATAATATTATAAGTAAAATATTAAAACAAAAATACTTGATAAAAATAACAAATACAAAGATAATGATGCTTTATAGTAATAACTATAAATACCATGTTTACCATAAAAATATTAATATGTAAATTATATAATTACTATGATAATTATTAATATATATTAATCAGAATATGCTTTATAGTATTTCATAATAATAATAATAATAATAATAATTATTATTATTATTAGTATTATCAACGCTACCACTAAATTAAGTTTTTTGTAGTAATATTTTTAATAGATATTTATAGTTTTTATAGTAGTTATTAAGATATATTTTAATTATATGACTATAATTAAAATGTATTATTCTAATTGGGGAAAAAAAAAAAAGGGAAAGTGTCATCACGAGCCGCTGCCGTTGAGCTTGCAGTTTCTGGTGGTCCGTCGCTCCTCTGTCCTCCGCTCGTCCTTACGCCCGATGCTGTTGGGAGCGCTTCAAAGGCCGCCTCAGGTAATCTCAATCTCGCCTGCTCTGCTGCTGCTGCTGCAGCTGCTTGTGTTACATACAGGGCTCAGTTACGTAGTTTGTCTTGTTTTGTTTATTCTCCTTTCAATAATTTGTTCTTCGCTCTTCGGAAATTTCTTATTTTTCAATTTGAAAACAAAAAAATTGTCAAGTTAAATTCCTCCGTTCCAGCGCGCTCTAGTCGTTGCAACTCCTGGAACCGGATAGATACCTCTTTGGGAGCGGCAGTGCCGTTGTCGACTCGTTTCTTGCTTTTTGCTCATTTGGGTCCTTCGAGGAACCGTGGAGCTTTGAAACATTGTTGAATTTGAAGGTTCTTTGTTGCCTCCGTTGAATTGGGGGCTTTTGGAGTTTTCCTGATTTTTTGAGTTATTATTAAGTCTCCTCGATTTTGTCTGGGTCTCTATTCTCGTGCTTTAGATGTATTTATGTTTCCATTTAATTTCTCGAGGGTCTGTTTATCAATTACGGTAATTCATTCTATTATGGTGGGTTTTCTTGTATTCCGATTTGATTAGTTATCTTTAGTTTGTCATTTAGATTTTAATTCTTGGCTCCTTTCTCGTCACTTGTAATCCCCTTTTTTTTTTCTTAAAAAAAAAAAAAAAATCCAATTCAGCATTTTAGGTTGACATGTGACCTACTTACTTGACAACTTGTGCCTGATCAGCCCGCCTATGTAAGTGAACTTATGGAATCCATTAGGATGTATTGGCAGCATGCTAGATTTACAGCCAAACAAAAAGTTTGTGGTATATTTGCAAAGAAAAAAAAAAAAAGGAAAGAAAGAAATTCATGTTAGATTTGCAAAAATTCGAAAATTTCATATAAATTTTCTTTTTTTTGGTAATTAGCCCTTTTATTTAAAAGCATTATGTATGTATGTTTCTTTGGATGATTGCCTGCAATATGAAATAATATGTTTATGTTGGCTGTGGGTACTGCTCATCTAAATTAGCTTACTTGTGGGAGAATTTCTTATTTGTAAGTCTTTAATGAAGAGAATAAGTTAGAACTCGAGATTGGTAGTGGATTTGTGTTTGAAATAGGGTTTTGGAATAAGAAATTTTATAGTTATGGTGGCTTATTTTCAGATTGATATTGCTCAGCTGAGCATGTGTTTTTGTATTTCTTGTTAGAGAGTTGGGCCCAGTTTTAGACTAGACCTCAAAACATGAGATTGCATATTTTTCTTTTACAGGGTCTTAGATGCCTAAACGGAAAAGGAGCGGTTATTTTTCAAATTAATTTCATTTGTTTTGCCTTTTGCATGTGACTCAGACATTTGCTTTACATACTTTCTTTCTCTAAATTGATGCTGGTTCTTTGTTTAAATCTGTATTTAATACCATTTGTTGAACTAAGGAGTCCAAATGCTAGATGCCACTCCTCAGGTTTAAGGGAATAACATTTTACTTTGGCTAATAGCCCAAACTTCTGGTGTAAAGACAAACACATGATCATGACATAAACTATTAAAAAAAGCCCCTAAACTATAAGTAAGGTTGTGAAATTTTTACCTGATAAGGGGCCAAAGTAATCATTAAAAAAAAAAAAGCCAGTTGCATCATAAATTGCAGATTTAAGCCTAAATGATCCAATGAGTGGTTAAGTTGAACCCAAATGTGTTAGAGAACATAGCAAGTTAAAACAGAGCGCTGCCTTTCCTTCCATCTCTTATGCATTAAAAATCTCCAATTCCTCTTCTGTAACCAACTGCAAAGGCCACCCATAAACTTTTATTTGTATTTTATGTCCAAATGGAGGAGTGCGAGTGTACAGAGCAGAGGAAGGCTCCACTTCTGATCTATCAAGCAGTGGCAAGGCTTTAGGTGACTCTACCTTTTGGTTTATATAGCTTCTGATTCTTTTTTCCTGCTGTTCTAAAAGCTACAAGATTTCATGCTTTCTTTCCTTTATCTGTTGTAAACTGTTTTCGGTCATATGTATGTTGGCAGCAAACATATGCACTGTTGCAGGTGTATGAAAGGTCTGCCCACCTGCCTTTGCTGTTACTTGTTAGGGACTTGACTCGGTTGAAAAATATTTAATTTCAGTGTAATCCATTTGATGACTAGCCTGTGCTTAATTTGTGAAGTGATTGTAGATTTTTCATTGATATGTTAAGGATTTGGCAAAGGAAAATAACAAATCTTCTCCTGTTGCATGTTAGTTGTTGGGCCCCTTCTGTTTTAGGATTTATTCTGTTATCCAAGACTACAATACGCTAAATGAGGGAACCAGGGCATGACAATTGGACTGTGGTTTTATCTTCATCAAAGGAAATATGGTTTTCCAGCTATCATTGAGGAGGAGGACTGGAGCATCTAATTTTTTATGTGGATGCCAACGAGGATTCTATTACCAGCAAAAGTTCGGTTTGGTGAATGTGAAGCTAAAGTGGGTGAAAGATAGGGCATTGGATGCTGTTGTAGCTGGTCAGAGGGACCTTAAAGCGGCCTGCACCCTTGTATCTTTAATCTTCTGCACTCCCTCTCATTGCCTTCCCATACACCGCCTAACCAAGCATCGTGGACAGCTGGGTCTTCCCAGTGATCTTAAGCTTTTGACATTTATCCGGAGGTATCCTACTGTTTTCCATGAGTCTTACATTCTTGACAGTGGTGGAACTCGTGTTCCATGCTTCCAGTTGACTGCTGAAGCCTCAAGTCTTCATCAAGAAGAACTCCATATTCTTGAGAAGAATCAAAAGGAGTACATTGAAAGGCTCCGCAAGTTGCTTATGCTTACAAGAGATGGGACTCTTCCATTACAAACCATTGACCAGCTGAAATGGGACATGGGATTGCCACACAAATATTATGATTCCTTGGTTCCTCATCACCCAGATATATTTTCTTCCATTTGCCTCCCTGATGGTCGTGTTGGCTTAAAATTGCAAGTTTGGGATGATTGTCTTGCTGTCTCCCAGTTGGAGAAGGATGCTTCTCTCCAGCTGCTGGAAGAAGATACGAAAAGTGGCTCCTTAGCATTTCCAATTGGATTCACAAGAGGTTTTGGATTGAAGAAGAAGTGCATGGAGTGGCTAGAGGAGTGGCAGAGGCTCCCTTATACTTCACCTTACGCTGATTTCTCACATTTAGATTCACGCACAGATGTATCTGAGAAGAGGATTGTTGGAATTTTTCATGAGCTTCTCCATCTTACCATACAGAAGAAAACTGAACGCAAGAATGTGAGCAATCTCCGTAAACCATTGTCATTGCCTCAGAAGTTCACCAAGGTCTTTGAGCGCCATCCCGGCATTTTTTACATCTCTAAGATGTCTGACACCCAGACTGTTGTTCTTAGAGAAGCATATGATCGCCAACAACTCTTGCGGAAACATCCTCTTGTTGATATTAGAGAAAAATATGCAAGCATGATGAGAAGAGGGCTTCTAGATAGAAGTAGGGGCTTGTACAAGAAAATGACTGGTTACCGTCCGGAAGAAGACCCCTTCAGGGCCGTTCAAGTTGAACGTAACGAAAGTGGAACTCATGAAGAAGACTTGGACTGTGGTCTGCTTTTTGAGTGTGGAACAGATGAATCTGTTCATGATTCATGTTGAATTCTGCATATGTATTTCATATGAACTTCGGCAAGTAGATTACCATCAAATTCTCTGTGAGCTAGTTCAAGTTCCCGAGGTCCACAGGTCTTCTGGCTTGTTTGTTTGTCTGTTCAATCTCTGTTAATTATATTTTGGTGTCAGTTATGATTCTTAATCCTGATTTTATGTGTATGAATGTCAAACTATCATGTTATTCTGTTGTGTATATCTTACAAGAAGGTTGAGAATCATAGTGATTATTGTGGAACTACAGATCTGCTGCTTGTGACCTTCACCACTGTGGAGAGGAGGGGAGTTAGTGTAGTTGTCATGTGGGCCCCAGTATTGAAATTTCAAAAGTATGCTGCTCTTAAAGTCAAGGATGGATAATAACATATTAACAGGAATCCTCAATAAATTATTATATTGATTGTGAACACTAGGTTCTGCTCATGTTTCTACCTTCTTTTGGATTGTTTTCCCCTCTTTTCTCTTTGGTTGTTGTGCAAGGATGGCAATTTGGTTTCAAACTTTGGAGCTTGTTTGTCCATTCTAATGAAGCCTTGACCCAATGTATATGTTGGTGCATGCATAAACCAAAAGCTAGTGGAAATTAATGAATTATAGCCAGAGTCCTTTAATTCTTGCTTAGGTCAACTTACAATTGATAGTAATTTCTATATTAACTTACAATCTACCAAAAGGTATATATATATATATATATATATATATATATACTTTGAAGGTATATGCCTGAGTTTTGTCATCTAACAAAGAACTACATTAAGTAAGCTGATCAACCATGATGTCTTGATGGGGATTTATATTTTATGTTTTTGCTCAAATTGAATGTGCGAAGGAGGGAATAAGTTAAAGTTAGAAAGGGCACATGTTTCCTTATTTTTCGTTTTTAAATTTTTTATTAATGGGTCTAGTATATGGATGTCAGTGTCGTTTTGCTGTTAAAAAGTTATGTGTGATCTTGGATTGCTGTTTGTGACCGCTAAGGTCAGAATTTGTGTAGGATAAAATTATCTTCTAGATGAAAGCTCTATTTCTGCTGCAAGGGTGACTCAATGGGTCCTGGGGATGCTATTGTTGGAAGTTTAAGTACTGTGGTTGGTAGCAACCAGCGTAGTTGTGGGATATGGCATGAGTCAGCTGCTCTACACAATATCCTGAATCATTCCTGCCTATCAATGGTATGTTTATGTTCCTGCATTAATATGGATACCTAAATCTTTTATTTTTTTTGTCTACATTAATTTTATTTTTTTATCCTTATAGGGATTCAGTCAATGTCAATGTTGGCAGCTCCGTGGTCAAGTTGTTGGGAGAAGCAAATCTACAGAGGAAGGCATCAAGTCAAGTCTAACACTTTTCTTGTTATTTGACTTATCATTTATTGGCGGAGCCTCACGAAACAAATCCCTGAACCCCCTATTCAACGATATTTTCGCACACAACAAGAAAATGGCACGAGGCCATTATCCTCCCATGGGCATTTCCTTGCCCATCTTCAACAATCCATTGTCTAAGAACATCAAAGAAGTATGACCTCCTCCGTTCCTGTATAATGCTTGATCTATATTCAATCTAGTTTAATTGCTGCATACAATTGCCTCACTGCACCGGACGGGAGCTTGGAGATTGCATTTGTATTTTGGTAAACCATTTCTTTTGGATTTTTGCAAGGGTTGCCTAGAGATGGCCAAAGGCTTCTCAGACATGCCAATGCTACCCTTTTGCTCAGCCACGCCTTCCTGGTCCTGCAGAGTGGAACTCCTCCTGAATTAGTAAGTGGTAAAACTGTTTTGAGTTTTTAGTTCGTGATGCTGATCATCTTTGGAATGCATTTAGACAACTTTCTGGATATTGTCTCTTTCACCGCCTGCCCCAGTATGTAAATTCTGTTGTGTACCACGCTTACAGTCATTGTTGGTGCTTCTCTGTGAATTAACAGGGTTAGCACTTAGTAGCATGGCTCCGTTTGTGGGTGACAATTCATAATGCTTGCATTTGCTTCTAAATCGGTTCACAGCTTTCTAGGAATCCTAATTTAGTGTTATTGGCAAGGTATATCAGCAATTTGGCTGCTACAGTGCCACCTACGTGCGTACTAATGAGTTTCAAATTTTAGTCTCAATAGGAAAAAAAAAAAAAAAAGATGTAATAAAAAGTACCTTTCGAAAATCGGATTCAACCCATAATACCACCTGTTAAATGTTAGGTTTATCAAAGTATAACAATTTGAAAAAAAAAAAAAAAGCACATGTGGGATCATAATAAATCGCAAATTTCACAACTCATAATTAAGGGGAGTTTTGTTTGAAATTATTGTTACTCGAGTGATGGTGATAGTGATAATATCAACAGGCCTCCACAATGATTTACAAGAATAATAATTAATATTTTTACAATACATTTTTTTAACCTTTATGGGGGGGGGGGGGTTGTGTGTTCTAGCACACCTCCATGATTAAAGAAGAGAACCGAGTCATGGCAGGTGGCTGGGCTGCAGCCTTAGTTGCGTATTAAAATCAAAAAGAAACTACATCGTGAAAGAAAAAGAAACTTCACCGGCCACGGCCAGGAAAGCCAAAAGTGGACCAAAAATGTGTTTAAAAATTTGAAAATGAACTACATTGTAGATTTTTTTTTTGATTTTTAGGTTTTAAATTTTTTTAACTATATATTCAAATAATATAATATTTTTTTCTACTTTTTTCAAGACTTTTTTTTTTTTGAAAAAATTAACATTTTGATATTAAAGTTACTTAATTTTAATTAATTAAATAAAATTTTACTTAATTTTAAAAATATTTAAATATTTATTAATTCAAATAAACATATTATTTTACTTAATTTTAAGAATATGTAAATATTTGATTTAAATTTTAATTTTTTAAATAAATTTTTATAATTATAATATTTAATATTAATTTAATAGTTAATTTCTTACCCTTTTAAGTATTGAAATTAAAATTTCAACGTACACTTGATTTACTTAATTTATTCAATTATTATATAAAATATATTTTAATTTATTTTATTTATATCAATAATTATATATATATATATATATATATATATATATATTTTATTTATTTATTTAAAATTTACATAAATACTCATTATTAAAGAAATTAAAGAAAAAAAGAAAATAATTTTTTTAAAAATAAAAAAATAATCTTAAATTCCTCTTCTTGTTTATACAAAGAGAAAAAATTTCAAAATTGACCTTTCGAAGAAAAATATTTATAATTTAATTTTTTTAATTTTTTATTTTTCTTTAAAAAAATTTTACTCTTAAATTTATTATTTTTTTAAATTCGTAATTAAATTTTATTTTTATTTTTTATTTAAATAAAACATATATAAATATATACTTTTCTATAAATTTTCCCAAATATTTTTCGTAATTGAGATAAACTCTAAAGTCTTTTAATGTTAACAAACTGAGTAAGTGGTGGTGTATCTCTAAACTTCTTTAAGTCTATACACGTTTTGAAAAAATTAAATTATATACATTTTTTTTTTAATGCATATAGATATATGCACCATAGTCTAATGCAATTAATGTCCTTTTTCGGACGCCACCCACTCCGTTCTTAGAGTTGTTTTCAGAATTTAACATAGAAAACTGGCATACGATTGATTTGAGAAACCACCTGTTGTCCGCAATTTGTCTGCAATCCTTCTAATAAAAATAAAAGAAAGAGTAGATCGAACAAAAAAAAAAAAAAAAAATTCCAACATTGTTGTGACGACTTAAAAGGGTGCATTCAAGAATGACAAAAGCAGTTGAGGTTGGATAGGAATCCTAATGCTATCACTCAAATTTACACGGCAACTAACCTTCCCTTCGAGGCAAAGGTCCCCTTCGAGGCTAACTTACCAACCTTGTAATCATCCGTACCCAGAAAAAGAAACAGATGATTGTGAAATGAAAACACAAATCACATAGAAGAATGCTACGTATCACAATCAAATTGATAAAATAAAAAATTACGGTAGAATTAATTAAGTTCTAATGAAAACAACATGCCCGTGATTGACTTTTGCAATTTCAGAATAGAGAAAAGGAAGGCCATGCGATTGGCTTTTATGCACCCCAGCCCCCCAAAAACAAAAAAACAAAAAAAAAAAAAAACAAAACCAATAATTTTGTTAACCTCACTGACGATTTATTTATTTATTTATTTAAAGCCTTCTAATTTTGTTAACCTCTCTGTCCTCCTCCTCCTCCTACTTTTATTACAAGCTTATTTATTTATTTTGAGATTTTATTTAGAAAATATGGCTGTAAGAAATAAAGAAGAATCTTCGCTCCGAGGTTAAAAATAGTCAGACGATTGTCGTAATTAGTGGAGAATCAATTCCGATGGAGTATTCCTGCGAACTGTGAAAGCCATCAATCTTAATACCAACCGGGCTGCGGAGGGGAGAGATTACCCGCGCTGTCTTTTTTCTGTTTTCTTTAAGATTCACAAATGGGTTACTTGTACTTACGATAAAGAGACAAAAAAAAGCACCAAAAGATACAGCTCAGACACCCGGTACAGAAAAAGCAGGAAAAAGGCAGTTGTAGCAGCACAGTTAATATAGATATGTAGTTATGTGTGTATATATGTGTACAGCACACACATACAAATGCATCCACGTATGATTTTTCTGTCTAAATTCCTCGTCGTTTTCTGAGGTATTTGGCTGTTCTTGATCTCTTCTCTCCTCTCTATCTCTCTCACCCTCGTTTTTCTTTAGGATTTTCTTTTTTTTTTTGGTTATCTCTGGGGGGTCACGTTGAGATCTGAATTACTTGCGAGCTGGGGTTTTGGTTTTCTGATTTCGTTTCTTTTATGCATCTGTTCCTATGGAAGCTGAGAGTTGGTTTCAAGTTGGGATCCCCTCATTTCCGAGTAGGCCAGCAGCCAAGAAACTGTCGTAAGCCAGACAAAACTGGGGAACTGGTTTCTTTGTTCACTTTTCATTAATTTTTCTTTTTAATTTTTTTTTTAAATTTTTTTAAAACCCACATGGAGAATGTCCAAAATTCCTGTTCTTGTCTGATGTCTCTTGGCTATGCTAAGGAAAGATGTGAACTTTAATTTTGGTACTTCTTATTATATCAGTTTATGAGTTCATGCTTTTTTAGTACAATATTTTTGTTTGAGAATTCCCCAAAGGAGCTTGATGTGTGGTGCATGGTTCTCTAGTGCTGTAATGTTCGAAAGGGGCACATGTAACTTTCACGGTCTTGTGATCACTTGAAATCTTTGTGAAAAAATGATAGTTTGGTGTTAAGATGAAGCGAGCTTCTTTGTTTGGTTTCCACATATTAAAAATGTCTGGGGTTTGCCTGATTCTAGTCTAGCACAATAAAGGCAGTTTTAAGGGGCAATTTCTCGGTGTATGTTACAAGACTTGGGCTTTTTCAGTCTCTAAAGTAGCCATTTTGTGCAAGGATGTTTTGAGGATATGCTTGCATTCAATTCCCCCTTCCAGTAAGCCACTGATTGGATATTAACTCGCAAGTTGACCTTTAATATTCATTTATTTTTTGTGCAAACTGGAAGGTCTAGTGGCCTTCATTAATTGTCTGTATTAAAGTAGTCTCCTGAACTAGGTGGCGATACAACTGAATGAACTCTTCAGTAGTTTTTGTGTGCAAAGATTAGTTATTGGAAATGGTTTTCAAAAATATCTGAAATGGTATCTATTCATAGTTAGCATAGGCGCAATAAAATAAAATGTTTTTAACGGATAGAAACAGAGAATTATGATCTATGTAGCTGACCACAAACAATTTGATAGTTGAGTCTGATTTGTGCATTATAAGGCCTTACACAGAGTTTCCCATGGATTCCTCCTTCTGGTTTCTTTAATGCGTAGAACCATTTGAAGATTTTTTTTTTCTTTTTATTTTAAATTCAGTGGGCTGATTAACTTGCCAAGACGGAGTGATCCGTCTGGCATAAGATCAAATTAGGCGCATGATACTTGGTGAATTGTCGGGTGTTCTATCTGCTTTTCCTTGGGAAAAAAAAAAGCACCATCTTCCAAAAGTCATTATAGCGTGCATTGGGCTTGGCATAATTGATTTAGTATTTTTTTGTGTATTTTGTTAGAGACTCACTTGCGTGCAGAAATGCGAACACACATCATTGTTTTCTAAATTCTCGTGGCATTATAATTATTCAAACCATGGTGGGATGATTGTGTCTGTGAATGTGAGCTGTGATTGTAAGGATGGCTGTATTGTAAATTTTGACTGTATTGTCACTTCTAACTTGGTGGAATACACTTCAAAACTCTTGAACTTCCAGTCTTTCACCTAGCATGATGAGTATCTTTATTTAAGTGTAGTCCTGAAATATGGACGATGTACCACGGAATGTTTACACCTGTTTTTTTCCTGTGGTTTGAGGACTGATGATAGGTGGAAGATGGCCACTGAGCTTGTCAATTCTGCAACAAGTGATAAACTCGCTGAAGTAGATTGGACAAAGAACATTGAAGTGTGCGAATTAGTTGCGTGTGATCAAAGGTATTACTTTCTGCCTGATTTAAACATGGGAGGCATACTAATAGATAAAAGGTAATTTTTCTCCTGAATTACTTTTTGTTGGATTTGGATAGGTAAAACAAGTGCTAGACATGAATATGTAATTTCTGTTTCCTCTTGATTTATTGTTACTGCTAATATTACTGGCAATATGTTATTGTTCATCCAGTGATCACCTTTCTTAAGACTTTAAATAATACATGTGCATGTTTAAAAGCTATTGGTACATGCAATGATTTTTGTTTTTTCCACATCACTGATTTTATTATCCAATCAATGATATATGTTTGACACTAAACAATTTCCATTACATTTTTCCTTCGATTCTGATGTGCAGACAAGCTAGAGATGTTGTTAAAGCTATCAAAAAGCGCCTGGGCAGTAAGCATCCTAGTACTCAACTATATGCAGTGATGGTGGGTTGATGCCTATGCCATTTATAGTTAACCTGATTGGTGTAGTTTTTTTTTAACTGAATGGCTACTTTTGGTTGAACATATTGAATTCAAAGTGATACCCTGACTCTCATTTTGTTCTTGCATGGTTCCTTATTTCATACAGCTTGCTGTTAAACCACTTGCCTTTTAATTTTGCAGTTGTTGGAGATGCTGATGAACAATATCGGTGATTCTGTTCATCAGCAGGTGATCAACACAGGAGTCCTGCCCATTCTTGTGAAAATAGTAAAGAAAAAGGTGGAACATTTTTCCATCCGTAAGTCTAGGACTGTTAACTAATCTCATGTAAAATCAACTATTTACTTCTCTTTTACTGCTCACAGACAGAATTGCCAGTGCGAGAGAGGATATTTCTTCTTCTGGATGCCACACAAACTGCTCTTGGTGGAGCTGCTGGAAAGTTCCCACAATACTATTCTGCATATTTTGATTTGGTGGTGAGTATGTACGTTTACCACAATGACTAAAACAAGGACACTTTTTTTATTTGTGTGCATGTGAATTTTAGTTAGGCTTGGTGCTTATATATTATTCTAATATCATTCTGGTTATATTTTTTTCACATAGCAATAGTCCTTGGTCCAACAATATTACTTCCTAGTAGTTTTGGTCCGTCCAATTGATGGTCCATAACACCAATTTGCAGGTTGCTTGCACTACCATAACACCAATTTATTTTGTTGATGCATATGGTTCCTCTGGTAGAGTTGAGTTTTGTAGTCATTGCCATACATCCTTGGAGATATGATGAATATCTTTGTTACCCCATCTCTGGTATTGAGCTTTTCTTTGTTTGTTTCTGCCTCCTTCAGCCTTGAATCTGGCCCTTCTAATAGCTTTCTCCTATATCAGTTTCTAGATGACTAGGAAGAGCTCCGTAAGGAGACTTGCCTCAAGACAATAACTTGTATCTTCATCTCATACCATGAGTTGTCTCTCTGCTATTTTGAGCCAGAGGTTGTCAATGTTGATAAATTTTATGCAAAAGCAAAAAGCCTTGGTCCTGGCATGGCATTTTGTCTAGGAACTCAGCTCATTGGGCCTGCTTTCTCAAATTTCTTACCAAGAATCTACTAGTGAAAATGCCATAAGAGACCTGAGAGTGGTTCCACTGTGACAACTTATTTATTGCGGCTTAATTTCTTTCATTACCTTTGGTATTCTGTCAGCTGTTATCATTGAAGTATTACTAAAACTACAGATTTTATAAAGGGTAAACAAGAAAAGTTGGTACCCAACCCCTTTGTGACTGGATGCATGCAATCATACACCCTGTTCGGTGTCATTATTAGCACACAGTGCAAAAGCCAAATGCTGTTGTCATTCCACAATCTTTTAATTAGTAAAAGTAAACCTATTTCCAATTGCATTAAAGAGTGCAGGAGTAAAGTTTCCTCAAAGGCATCAGGAAATTCCATCTAGTCAGCCTACTTCACAAGGAAATGGCAAAAGTACAATCAATGGAGAAATTGCTGCCTCTAGGCATGAAGCAGTTGCTCAGCAAGATGGACCTCAAGTTGTTCCTGAATCAAGGCATGTTTTGCTCATTTCATTTTTGGATTATACCTTATACATGCTACACTTCACAATGCACTGCCCTAGTCAAATGAATGCAAGCTGTTGGATAACATAAGCTTCAGCATTGAGCAGCAAAAACATACCCTTGTGTGCTACTTTATTTTGAAATCCTTTTCTTAATTTTTGTTCTAGTTTCTGCACTGTGGCACCTAATGGACATCTTTGTTCATCCCTCATTTCCTCTTGGTTCAGTGCAATGTATTCCCATCTTTCCATTGCCAAGAATACAATTGCAATTCTTAATCAAATTCTAATAAAAAAACCAATGTGTATGGATTATTTCTAACCACTGATTATTATAAATATGGTTCACATATAAACCAACTGTCAAGCCACAGTCGAACTTGCTTTAGATTTCCCAGCAATCGGCCAACTCAACTCTTTGTAAAAGCTTATTTAACACATGTCTGTCTGGCTTATTAAAGGTCATAGCCTTCCTAGGCTGTGAATTTGTTTGCGGAAACTTTCATTCGTTGTTGCAACAGTTTTAAGGCCAACAACCCCTGCTGGGCCTGTCAATGGTACAGGTTGTTATTGGCTTACTAACTTTTTTGTGGCTTCTATTTTCTAGTTGACATGTGGGGATTATATTGGTAAGTCTGTTGTATTTTTATTTCTATAGTTGGTTTGAGACGTGCAGTAGTGATTATGTAAAGTCTGTTGCAAATATTGGGAATGTAGTCAGTAATTTGGCGGCAAAATTTTGTGTCTTTTTCATGCCTGTAATTATGTGATACAGTATTATTCAGAAGGCTAGCAATGCACTTGAAGTTTTGAAAGAAGTTCTCAATGCTGTTGATTCTCAGAATCCTGAGGTAAGTTTTAGAGACCTGTTTCTTTTTTAATCCTTTTTCTCTCCCACAATTCTGAATTGTTATTCAGTAGCATTGATATGTTCTTTCATTTTAATTATCATGAACATATAGAAATCTGTACAATTTTTGAAGCAAATTGATATGCAGAGATATCCACTCTAGGTTGTCAAATTGTGGAAGTTTAGAAACCTGTTAACTTGATGGTATCATATTTTAAGTTTTATTTAGTTTTCGTTCTTTGAGATAGTTTAGTTTTGGTCCAGAAAAACTTGATAAAATGTCTGAACCAAACAATTACATGCCTTTATTTTGTTGGCGCTATCAACTTCAGTTATTTTTGTCTTATTCCTTCAAAGGATCTGTTGATTGTGTGAAATGGTACAGGAACAAGCATCACATTAGACTTCCTAAAATCATGGACATGCATGATTTGCATGAGTCTTGGTTATATGTTTGTTGTCTCAAACTGCATCCTTGAAGTTATGAATTAGCATTTCCCATCTTTAACTTGCGTCACTTTTTCTGTTAGGGTGCAAAGGACGAGTTTACTCTTGATCTCGTGGAACAGTGTTCATTCCAAAAGCAGCGAGTAATGCATCTTGTGATGACCTCTCGGTAAGACTGCTCCCTAGATCATCTATAAGTAACAAAAGAAGAATAAAGGATTCGTATTACTTATCAGCAGCCTCTATAGTTGGATTGTCCTTTATTGTCCAATTGATTCAGTAATTTCCGTTAGTGATCATCTTGGAAATTTGGATAATTTGTGTCACAACTCCATGAGAGAGAGTGGTATCTCAGTTCTGCTGCTGATGCCTAAAGTAATGAAATAAAATATCTGAGCCACTAGTGTAGGACTTTTTTTTTTTTTCCATACAGTTTGGCACCAAATCTTAAATGGGGTGCTTTATTTTCAAAAGTTTCCAATCAAGAAAATGATGATAATAAATGATGGCGATGATAAAAGCAAGCAGTGCATACGTTCAGTTGCCATTAAACCATTTCAACAGTTGAGCATTAGTCCAATCAACTAGGTGATACGCCTAAGTTTATGGTGCAGGAGCAATAACAGTTAGTGAAAATTCTAATAAACTGTTCACTTTTTGCTGCCATAAGAAATCACTAACTATTCCATTGCCCCTTTATTCTTGTTGCTGATAGGTTATAACCAGATTTTTTCTTGTCATTAAACACTACTTAGAAGCTCAACAATTCTTTGCATTTATTACGGTAACAAGTCAGATTTTCACCTTCAAGTTGAAACATGGGGGTGCAAAATGCTATCCTGCTTTATTGTTGTGTAGCAATAGAAGATTGATCATGTTGCTTTACCTTTGAAGGCAATACCATTGTTTGATCAAATTGGTTGTTGGCTGTGAGGAAAGGGAGTTAAATGTGCTGGAAAAACAGAACATAACATGTAGAAGCTTATGGGGTCAGTAGTTTGACAGCTTAATGCTTGCCAAAGACTGTTCTATAGTCCTTAAATGCTTCCTTAGTCAGATCATAAGATTCCATATGCTGATGTTCTCAAGCACTTTGTTATTATAAATACAAATTTTGATTTAGTATACATTTTGTCCATAGTTGTGTGCATGAAATTTAGTCAAAGGCTTGCTGTTCCATTCCATCAAAATTATGTGCAGATGATCTCAAGCACTCTGTTCTTCTATCCCATTGTCGGGAAAGTCTGGGAATTTGAAATATTTAATATTGGAGATTTCTTTTTCCACATTTTGGAATTTGAAGATTCTCTTGTTTGGTTAAACTAAAATATCTTTGGTATTTTGGATAAAATTCCAAATATGTCCCTAGAATGATTAAATCCGGGATAAAAAATTTCCATTGGGCTAGAGGTTAATATTGGAGTGATGTCAGTTTGCTAAATTATCTTCAGGAGGCATCAGAAAAATCCACTTCCTCCATAAGGTTCTGGTTCATGAATGAATAAATAGGCTAATCTGCTACTAGTATTGGCTGAGTTCCCATTATGCATGCTTTTGAACAATAATGAGTAATGCGCGTAGGCAGCCAATCTCATATGCATAGCTGCATAAATAGACATAACCATGCACCTTTCTATCCTTTTTGGTGCAGTGATGACAAGCTGGTTTCTCAGGCAATTGAACTGAATGAGCAGCTGCAGAAAGTCCTAACAAGACATGATGCCCTCTTATCAGGCAGACCAATGCTATCAGATAGGTCTACAATGTCAAATGGAGTTACTTCAAGTGCAAACCATTTTAGTTGTGTGGAAACAGAGGAGGAAGAGGAGGAAAGTGAGCAGCTTTTCCGAAGGTATGTTCATCTCCCTGAATTGGCATAGGTTCTTATGTGGGAACCAACTTATGAATCTTTTGCTGGCCCGTCTGCAACGTTTATTTGATTCCTTGCTTTCTTTCCTGGTTTTTAGAAGTGTTGTCTCTTGCAAAATTGACAGGTTACGAAAAGGAAAGGCTTGTGCAAGACCTGAAGATGAAGGGAACTCAGAAGAGCATCTTCCTCTGGGCTTTCTTGGTTCATCCATACCGGGGGAGAGGCTGAACCGCCCCCTTATACGGCCAGTAAGTTCCGAACGGTCACAGGAACCTAGTTCACATTCTTCACCTTCCACAATTCCGCCCCCGCCTTCAAAACATGTCGAGAGAGAGAAATTTTTCAAGGAAAAAAAGGTTGACGGTTCTGCTTTGAGTGGCCACGTGAGGGATCTCTCACTACACAGTCGCAATGCCAGCAGTTCCTGCAGTGGAAGCATGGATTTCAGCGACTGAGAAGCATCCTTAGAAACTGTTGTGGTTGATTCATGGTGTAGCAATTGGTGTTTGATCGACGGATTTGTGGCTTCTGGTTTTCTGTTACTGAGGTGGTTTAAACAATGGCTGGTGTTAGAGAATAGAAAGTTACAGGTTTGAAACTTCTTACGGCGGTCCCCTATACAGAAACATATGCTCTTCTGAGTTGAATGTAACTCTGCATCATATCTTTTGATGGCTTGTACAAATATGTTTCTGGCTGGCATGCCGAGTTGTTTTCAGAAGTAGCTCTTGGATGGCACCGTTTTGCCGGTTGATTTCAATGGGATGGTGGGGTTTCTCAGAAGCTTTGTTTTTCGTCATATTTGTAGTGTTTTTCTTTTTATCTGTTTTTTTTTTATCTTTTTTGAGCAACGCATTTAATTTAATTTGAGTTTAAATTCTCTCAATAACAATCTCGCATAATTTTAAAGAATCAAAATTTAAATTCAATTATTAAAATTTAGATATAATATATTTAAGACTAACATAAAAAAGAAAAATTCACTCAAAATTATTATTGATGGGGCAGCTGTCAAAGTACCAACGGGCCGAGTTTCACAGGAGCGGCGTTTTTAAGGTGCTTGTTTTGGGTCGTCATTATTATTATTATTATTATTATTAAAAACGCTGAAAAAATTTTAATTATTTATAAAGCAAAGATAAAAATGGAATATACAGTCCACGTGCCATCGGTCTATTGTTTATCCATTCTGAGTTGCAGCAAAGTGTGGCGAGCGGCAAACGCCAAAAGTGGACGCTGCGAATCTTAGCGGGCAGTCGGACGGAGACAACAAAAATTAATGCTTTCTGAGAGACACCCTCCTCCCACCCCTCTCCCCTCTTCCCTTTTTGGCTCACAAACTTTCTGGATTTGTTTTAGAGGCTGTGTGCCTTTTGGTTTCTCAACTTCAAGTTCTTGATAAGCCTCTCTCTCTCTCTCTCTTTTTTTTTTAATTAAATTTTTTAATTTTTTTATATAATAGTTAGAAGCATTTAAAAGGGGTTTTTTATATTTAAAAAAAAAAGAAAAAAACACGAAAGGGATCAACTCTTTTAT
>CM034047.1:4459181-4719278 GCA_019804595.1 Bruguiera parviflora | reverse complement strand
ATTAGAAAGAAAAAAGGGGGGGGGGATTGAAGCTCAGGTTTGGGGAGGGGGTGGGGGAATAGGCTGAATAATTATAAATACTAATAATTATAAAAGTGACAAATCGATCGATCAAACGGAAACGATTGGGAAAAAAACGGGACAAAATGAACCGCAGTGCAGGAGCAATTAACGTCAGAAGAAGTCCATCCTCTGCTGCGTCTACTACGTCTTCTTCGGCCACATTCGCTCTTCGCCACCGTCGTCCTCCGCCGCCTCTCCCGGTTTCTGCTACTCCTTGCCGCGCTTCTTCTTCTTCTTCTTCTTCTTCTTCTTCCTCCTCCGCTTCTGGGGATTCCAAATCCCGCCTGTAAGTTAGTCCTCTTCTCTCCATTTCTTTCTTGTTCTTGTGTTTGGTCGTGAACTAGAAGGGTATAATGAAAGAAAGAAAGAGAAAACCCATGTGGGTGTTGCCAATTCTTGTAGGTTCGAGCTTGCCGAATTTGAGTTGGGTTGATTTTTACCTTTGCTATGTTGAGTTTTGTTATTGTGTGGAAATGACCCCTGCTTTTCCTCCTTGGTGGAAGTATTTCTCTTCTAGTTGTTATTTTACTTGAGCTTGCTTTTCTTTCTTTCTTTCTTTTATTTCTTTTTTTTTTTTTTTTTTTTTTTTTGTGTGGGTTAGGAGGTCCGGTTTACATATTTTTACCTTGAACGGCGACCATTTCCACGCAAGATTGACTAAACAGAGTAGTATTGTAGTTAATGAGTACTGCTTTACTGGGTTATTAAACTTGATTTTATATATGACTTGCCCATGTCAAAAGTTTCACGATTGTTTTGGTTTCCCAGGTTTGTGCCGCAGGCAATCTGTACTTCCCGAAGTTCCTCTGCCGTCTGGGTGGATGCTTGCCGTTCTAGTCATTTGGAGAATAGTTTAATTACCAAGTGTCCTCTGGGATGGTCTGGAAAACCGTCTTTGCATTCCAAGCAACCACTTGACAATTACTTGCCGTCCATGGGAGCATTAGCGACTTTGACATCTCAAAATGTCACTGCTGCACCTCTAATTGGGGAGCAAATGATAGGAGTACTGTTGCTGAACCTTGGGGGACCAGAGACTCTTGAAGATGTGCAGCCTTTCTTGTTTAACCTTTTTGCTGACCCTGTATGGCACTCTTGCTTTTCCCTTTGATTCTGATTTGAGAACACAATTATGCATAGTGAACTGAGGGGACCAAATATAACATTACTCTTGTTTACATGTAGTCTCTATTTGTCAGAAGTTAGAATGCAGACTATGCTACAAGGATTAAGTTCAAGCAACAAAGGCACACATATTAGAATTGATAAGATTTGACATATTTTACTCATACTCTTGCTACTTTTAATATCAAAAGTGTCAAATTGAAATAATTTGCATACTTTTCAAAAGTTATCGTCGGGTGGGGCTTCTATGCCTTGGATGGGTAATGCATACATTTTGGTTATTGGCAACATCAGCAAGGAAATACTTTTCATGGATGCTTTGGTATCAGATGCCAATTCCAGCCATCTTATGTTACCTTATGTCCAGGACATCATACGGCTGCCAAGACTGTTCCGTTTTCTTCAAAAGCCGTTGGCCCAATTTATATCTGTTGTCCGGGCACCAAAGAGCAAGGAAGGGTATGCTTCAATTGGGGGTGGTTCTCCTCTGCGACAGATAACTGATGCACAGGCATTGTCTTTTTCTCTTCCTTTTAAGAAAATTAATTTGGATTATTGCAGTAGTGTACATTTTACTCTTATAAAATAGGTGGCTTCCTTTTCTGTATTTCACAAGCTGACAGGAGGGATTTCTAAGAGGCCATAGATGCTTCAAGACACTATTTCTTGAATGCTTTTTTTGTCTATATTCTTTTTGATTCTCTGTTCTTCTCCTTGGTGCTGATTGGCAGTTCTCTTCTTTATTCAGGCTGAGGCCTTGAGGAAGGCCCTTTGGGAAAAGCAAGTCCCAGCAAAGGTATATGTAGGCATGCGCTACTGGCATCCATTCACAGAAGAAGCCATAGAACAGGTAATATGATTGCCTGCACCACAGTTCCAAAGGCTTTGTTTTGATAGATAATGAACCATTAACACCCTCCACTGGTTGTATTTTTGTTCTGTTATTCTGTACTTTTTAATAAAGTTTTGATAGTTTCTTTTACAAGCATACATGCACACACAGATTTCCCACAAGTGCCATTTTATCATGCATTTTTCACTGCTGGTACGGTGGTTCCAGTTAGATATCCATTGTTTAGATTTTTAGAGTTGCTGGAATTGAGATATTCTGATTTGCTGGAATTCTGTGGACCCCGGCACCATATGTACTGATTAACTTTTTGTACCTGTCATATAACTAAGCTAGGCTTGTGGAGAATGGATTATGAACAGATACATTCAATGCTTGCATTAACAAAGAATTTTTGTCTCTGGTTATGTGTTTACATAGAACTAGTTAACTTGCACAGATTTAACTGTTGTAGCAAATTTCTAGACCTCTTCATCATAGGATGGATATGACTGCAATATTGATCTATTAGATGGCTCTGATTCCCTTTAGAATTAAGGAGAATCAATTTTAAATTAATTCATGTGGTTTTACCAATTTTCTTTATGTAAACAATTTTCAATTGCAGAAATTTTATGTTTTCTTTTATGCCAATCATATTTCTTGAATGCTTAATTTGGGCTGGTGTTTTGGATATGCCTACAGTATACAAATGAATAAGTTCAGTAATTTATGGTTGAATTCTTTAATATCCGATTCTGCTTAATTTTCTTTAATACACTGACCTATTGTTTTTGATTTAATAAATTCATGCTAAAGAAAGATATTTGTTGTTTTTGTCTGCAATGCCTGAACTAGATGTGTTACTTAAGACTTGTCAACTAATTGATGCTTCATGTATTCTCTTTTGTAGATTAAAAAGGATAAAATCACAAGGCTTGTTGTTCTTCCCCTTTATCCACAGTTCTCAATATCAACTAGTGGTTCAAGCCTTCGACTTCTGGAGAGCATCTTCCGGTGATTATAAAAAGCATGCTACATTTTATTATGTCTTTCAAAAGACAACACTTTATTATTGTTTTCTGTTGATTCACCAGGGAAGATGAATATCTAATTAACATGCAGCACACAGTGATACCTTCCTGGTACCAGCGGCAAGGATACCTAAAAGCGATGGCAAATTTGATTGAAAATGAATTAAAGAAGTTTGACTGCCCGGAAAAGGTAATGATGTGTGCTGTAAGCAAAGCTACTCTTCTGGGCAAAGTCTTTTGTTCTTTGGTGAGTAATTTGAATTTATGCATATTTTGTGACAAATAGATGGTAACCAGCTTGACAGAACATAAAGGGAATTTGAAGGGAGTACTGGATTGCTGGTGATACCCTTCTCTGGAAATATGAAAAGAAGTAGAACTTGCACCTCATCTGAGAGAATCGTATTAGCATGAAAAATAAAGAGGGGGAAAAGAAGCTGAGAATTACCCTAATTTGCAACTTCAGAGACATAATTTTACTAATAATGAACAGATGAAAACTCAAAATTCATTTTGGATGGTTAATGCCATTAGTGATAACTTTACCTTAAAGTTAATTGCATTTAGCATAATTATTGTGCCAAGGAAAGAAATGCTATTGTAATCATTATCCTAAACACACAAATGTCATCCTCTCCAATATTTAGGTATGTATGATTTAGACCCTTTGCTTGGAGGTTACATATCTTATTTGGCAATTCATGTGTGGCCACAGATGGTAAATGTACATATTGTTTTAGTTGGTGTCTGCTGTTGCATGCAACCCAAATATATCTTGTTTGCTGAGGACATTTGCTCTTCTTTTGCATTTTGAGTTTGTCAAATAATGCTATTGGTTCTCATAGGGGTGTTCATGGTTCAGTTAACCTAACTGAACCACCATAACCATTCTTGAACCTAAAATTTTAGTTATGCAAAACTTAAAACCATTCCTTAATTGAAAATTTGGTCAATTGAGAATTTTAGTTTGGTTAACTAAAACAATAACTAAAAAATTTAAAATTCTAATCTAAATGTCAAAAAAATATTTTTGATTTATTTTTTAAATTTATAATTATCATTATATATAAGATAAATAAATAATTATTTAAAATATATTAATATTTTATTAACATTTATTTGTTATTAATAATTGTATTAATAATATTTTTTTTATTAAAATAAAAAATAAAAAATAAATGCATAAAATAACATTTTGATTTGATTTGGTTAATTATAGTTTTTTGATATTAAAACTGAAACTGATCTAAATTTTGGCCTTTGTTCAGTTCAATTAATTAATTATAAAATTGGTTTGTTTAATTGAAAATTTGGTTTGGTTCAATTCATTTTTGTTGATTAATCGAAATTTCTGATTTTTTGGAACACACCTAGATCCTTATATCCACCTAAAAACTTTGTAAGTTGGTGTTGAAGCCATATACATTATAAACCAAGCCAGGTTTTGCACTTTATCAATGTGGTTTTTATATTCTTAATACACTCCTTTGACATGTGCCAGGTTTGACTAGCACATGATATTAGATATATACAAAGGAAGGTGAACATTTTTGTGGTACCATGTCAAATAATGTTATGGAGTCTCATTTTCACCTAAGAGCTTAAGTCAGTATGTGGTGACGTCCATAGACATTATGAGTCAATCCAAGTCCTTGTAACTTTATTGATGTGGGGCTTAATGCTCTTAACAAAGTTAAAAGTCAATATTTGATTTCATCTTAGCTTAGTTGCAGATATATTTAATTGAGAATGTATTGTAGGTTGTGATATTTTTTAGTGCTCATGGGGTGCCTCTTGCATACGTGGAAAAAGCTGGCGACCCCTACAAAGCAGAAATGGAGGAATGTGTGGATTTGATAATGGAAGAATTGGAGAAAAGAATGATCACTAATTCATACACTCTTGCTTATCAGGTACTTCCATGTTTCTTGATCAATTGGAGAGAAGCCACGTATAAGTCATATCCATTCTCAGTCAGTCTTATGAATTGTTCCTTGACAGTGCTAGATTTATGAATCTGGAAACCCCTTCAACTTTTTAAATTGCAAAAAAGCTATAATAACCTTCAAAGCCTGAGATAGTTTCACATACTTTATGCTCATAATCCCATTGGATCCTGAACTCCTAAATAGAGTAAATGTGAGCACTTCCTAGGAAAACATAGACTAATGTGGAAGGAATATGCAGGAGGTTTGTCTGGTGCATCTCTCACCTAGTGAAGGTATGAATTTTCTCAGTTGATGCTGCTTGAAAAAGTTGGCCAAGGTGAAAATTTTATGTATATTGGTTGGCTATCTACCGGGCCCTTGGTCATTATTACAAATGGAATTTTTGTTTTCCTCACTCTTGGATTATTTTAATAGACAACATTGAGAAAGGTGATATAGATGAGTTGACTCCTCCCCAACTACCAACTCCCCATCCCCTCAAAAAAAAAAAAAAAAGGAGAGAAAAAAGACCCCCAAAATGGGGAAAAACCTGACCTTTTGCATCTTTACTGCCTTCTCCCAAATTTGACGAAAGCATTATAATCTTGGCAAGTTTAGTTCTTTTTCCTAGCTTATAGGAGAGTTTATGTGGCATATGTAGAGCCATGTTATTGGAATTATTATTTGCACATTGTTCACTTTTTGTAGCCTTTTGATGGAAAAATCACGGTAGTTGCTCTCTGTCTCTCTCCCCCCCCCTGTGGAGGTGGTGAGAGAGAGAGAGAGGAGAGGATTATTGGTGAAGCTTGTTTTGCTTAGTCCAGCCAGACTTTTTAGAAATTTTAGGTATTAGATGAGTGTCTAAAGTGACTTAGAAAATACCTTTGTTTGGAACCTTAGATATCCTTACTTATGCTCATCGTAACTTTGGCCATCACTTGAAAAAACATATGGGAGCCAAGGCTCAGACAAGACACAAGGCATGCTGTGAAATGTGACAGTAAAAGGAGTCGGCCAAGTATATGAACTCTGCTAGTGGCCAGCAAATAGGATAGAATACAGTGATATCAGTATCTTCTTTTCTTTCCCGGAATAGGATTTACTATGATGGAGTGCGCAAAAGCTCGTGTATAACTTGATGGTGTGTTTATTTGAAATAATGGTAGCATGTGGACACTAAGACTTCCTGCTCTTTATTTTATGCATGTGTGACACCTTCCTGATAAATCACTTGCTTGTCTGAGCATATTTACAGAGCAGGGTTGGACCTGTGGAATGGTTGAAGCCCTATACAGATGAGACAATTATTGAGCTTGGAAAAAAAGGAGTAAAAAGTCTTTTAGCTGTCCCTATCAGGTAACTAATATGTCAGATGTGGACCAATTTGATATTTGTATGGAATTCTGTATTCAAAGGAGGCATATATCTGCTAGGTGGTGTTTCCTTGCTAGCTTGACATTTTAATTTTCAAACATTGCAACCTTATTGAAGCTTGTTCTCAAAATTGGACACCTGGTTTGCAGCTTTGTTAGTGAACATATTGAAACTCTGGAAGAAATTGATGTGGAATATAATGAATTGGCTCTTAAGTCTGGAATAGAAAAGTGGGGGCGTGTTCCTGCACTAGGATGTGAACCTACCTTCATCTCAGATTTGGCTGATGCTGTGATTGAGAGTCTTCCGTATGTTGGAGCAATGGCTGTCTCAAACCTTGAAGCTCGGCAGGTACCCTTTCTAACTTTATTATAGATATTAGAAGTGAAATGAGATATTTGACGTTGATTTATGCAGCCTATCATTGCCATTGGAAGTTTTAATGTATGCATGCAGGCAAATTTCAACATATATGCACCCATATGAAAGACAAATGATATCCAGATAGGGAGATCAACAGCATTCTTTCCTACGTTTTCTCTCTTAATACCAGCTGGGGTGCTTTAGTTCCCTCTTTGCCACTCTGCAACTTGATTGCAGTTTTAGTCACTATCTAAGCCATAGCATGCATATATTGTTTTGTTCCAGTTTAACTTTGGTCCAATGGGTGGAGGAAGTGATAAGTGGGCCCCATTGCCCATCATGTGCCCTGACTACAAGATTAATTTGAAGTCGTTTTCTTTTGTCTAGGCCTTACTAAACAATGGATGAAAACTGTGAAGATAACATGAAAAACAACTGATTTCATCAGGGTGCTTCTGTCTATTTTCCTTATAAATGAAAGGGTGTATAATTTGTTGCAATAGATTCCAGTAAGAACTCTGTTAACTTAGGAGGGCACTGTGAAATTCTTTAGGCCCTCATGTGCTGCTGGTAGGTTAGGCTCCAGACTTAACCCTAAGTGCAAATATCACTTCACATGTCTGGTGTCACACAAAGTTTAGAGAAGTTAAGAATTCATGTCGAAAGAGAAGTGGACATCGAAGTCAATGTAGTTAGTTCTTGTATGTAGCTACTTAACCTTTCACTTTTTCACCCTCTTAAGCTAAGATATATTGTAATTTTGTTGATTCTAATTTTTTAATTATTGTTGTTGAACTACCCCACATATAGGATTCATTTGTTTGCTATGCACATTTGAAGTGAATTAAAATTCAAAGCAAAGGTTAGCCTTGGGGTTTTGAGGTTGTGGAAAGGGGAGGTGGTTGATGAGTTGACTGTGGACTGAACAAAAACTACCGGATAAAGGATAATATCACTGCCCTATTTTTCTACCAAGTCCTGCTTGACTAGCGGTTTTGGCATTTTTTTGCAGTCTTTAGTTCCACTTGGCAGTGTAGAGGAGTTATTGGCAGCATATGATTCAAAACGCAAGGAGCTTCCACCTCCAGTGACAGTGTGGGAATGGGGTTGGACAAGAAGTGCAGAAACTTGGAATGGAAGAGCAGCTATGCTGGCAGTTCTTGTTCTACTGGTTTTAGAAGTCACCACCGGTGAGGGTTTTTTGCATCAGTGGGGTATATTGCCATTACTTCATTGACTGGAATCATGCTAAGAAAAAAAAAAAATAAAAAAAAAAAAAATATATATATATATATATACACGAAGCATTAATTTTGTTTGTAGCACAGAATGCTCATGCATTGTATAACTCTCTTACACACATCACCGTACTGGATTTGGAGGCATTGTCATTCAGGGATAAAATAGGTTGGGCTTGAGGTAAAACGGCATAGGTGTGGAGGGCTGAGAGGGGATGAAATGATGGTGTGTTATAAGATTGGGTGTTACTTGGCTACAAAATTCTCTCTGGTCGTATGTCGTGTAAGCTCATTGAATTCCACGGGATCCAGATTTCATCTTTAATTGTCTGTAGCGGATGGCTGGGAAATGAACCTTAGCAGAGAGCATGTTTGATTATTGTCGATAAATTATAAGGTTGATCACCGATCTATGATCCATTAGCAAGCATGCTACAGCTGATCTTTGAGGTATGGTAAAGAACCTAAGCAGAGAGCAGTCACATGAGGGTCATAAAGAAGAATGCTAATTGACCATCTGGTTGCATGTAGGCATGTTAGCTCTTTAAATTGTTCATGCTAGGCACTGCGTACAAGTTATAACAAATATATGCATCAACCTAGCAAATCTATGGCAATGCCTCTTGCAGTCCCAAGTCATTTGAAAGATCTGTTGTATTGAACTAGCATAAGATTTTAACTTATTTCTATTTATATGCTATTTTGAAATGATAGTTATAATGAACCTTATAAACCAAATGCATAACAGAATGTTAGTTATTGACATAAATAGTTACCTGTGAGGGAACAATTTATTAGTTAAATTTTTAAAAAATAAATTTTAGTTAGAAGACTACAAACTATTGATAAGATCTTTATGAGAATTGAGACCAAGTTGAGTATTTGTGGTTCAAATTTAGTCTTTTTTTTTAAAAATTTTTATTTGAATTTTATTTATTAAGAGAATTATTAAATTATAAATTATATAATAAAATTAATTTTATATTTTTATAAAAAATATATATTTTTCTATAAATTAGAATTCAAAATTTTGAAAATAAAAGTTTTAATTTTATAATCATTAGTTATTTCCTTGATGGACATTCCATTTTAATTAAGAGTATAAACGAGTAACTCTTTTGAATGATAAAACTTTATATCAAAATCAAGTAAAAATTGGTAAAATGTTCAACAATGTTTACTTAATTTTATGAATATATATATATTTGATTGAAATTTTTAATTTTTTTGATAAATATTTAAAATTTTATAGTATTTAATATTAATTTAATTATTAATTTATATTTTTTTAGTATTTTGATAAAATTATAATTTTTGCATATATTTTAATTATTTAATTTATTTAATGATAATCTAATATATATAATAGTTTATGTAATTTATATTAATAATTTTGTGTATATATATTTTAAAAAATAATAATTTTTATTTTTTGTTTTTCTTTGAGAGAAAAATATTTTTAAAAGAAAAAAAATTATAATTTAAATAATTTTTTCTCTTTATTTCTTAAACCATTCTTCAATATATATATATTTTAAATATTTATAATTTAAGTACTTTTTTTATTTAAATAAAATATAAATAAAAATATATTTTATAATAAATATGGCGAATTCACACTTTATATGGGTCTATTACTAATGTATATTAGTATTATTAAAATATTTTAAAAAATTAACTATTTTTTTTACCATGTGATTTTTCTTTAATTTATAAGTTAAACTAAGTAAAAGGAAAAAAAAAATTATTGTCCCAAAGTTTCCCTTTTTATTTCATGGAAAGAAAATAAGAAAACAAATCCTTAAAATTTAATTTTTTTATATGTTTTCTTTTTTTGAAAATAAAAAACATAATAATTTAATTTATTTTAAAATTTTTTTCCTTCTTTCTTATAAATAGAAAAAAAAATTAAGTTTTCTTAGAAAACAAAAAATTACTTACAATTTAAGCACATATTAGATTTTATCTTTTTAAGAAAAAAATTATTTAATCTCTTTTCAAGAATTTAAAATAATAAAAGAGTTATTTATAAATTATTTTTAAAAAAAAATTAAATAGAAGCATCTTTAAGCTCTTTTTAGTGTCTATTTGTTTTTGGTAAAATATTTTATAAAATATTTTATTATTTAATATTTAAAAAATTAAAAAGATATAATTAATGAGAAATAATTGTAAAATTAATGAAAAATAACAATTTTTTTTTATGAGAAATAATTTCTGTCCAAAACAAGTAGAAGTCATTTTTTAAAGATATTTCAATAGGTGAGAGAAAGAGGGCATAAATTAGAGAGAGAAAGAATTATTTTTAAGTTATCATTGGTTTTATTAGTTATTGATCAATTTCATTATTGTCTTTATTAGTCATCAATTGTCAACTATAAGCCAAATATATCACTATTACAGTAATTTTTTTTATTTTAATGCCAAAATTTGTTTTATTTTGTGTGAAGTTAGTTAATTTTTTTTATATATTTTTATAGTAATAATTAATTTGTATTAGAATTTTCAATTTTGTCATTATAGTTTTGTTTTGTAACAACTAAAAAGTGAAAAGTAAATTATTATTTCTTTTTTTACAAAAGTTTTTATCAATAAATATTTTTCATAAAAAATATTTTTTAATAAATAAATAGATCTTTAATCTATTTTGATGTTATTGTTTATCTTTTTATCATTATAAGACAATTGCAATATAATTGAAAATAAAGTGTTACAGTGTAAGTCTTTTATTATCTTTAAATTTGAATTTTTAATTTTTTATAAATTTTTTATTTATTTCTTTATCTCTTTATATGTAATATGTTTTTTTCATTAAAGTTCAAGATTCTCTCTCTCTCTCTCTTTAACTTGGATGTGAAATTAAGAAATTGATTGAACCAAACATTTTAGTTGACTTTCTTCCATTATTAGAAGATAACTAATAAAAGAAAAAAAATGGTTCTCAATATTTTGTTAATTAAATTTCAATTTAAGTTAATATAACAACATCTTTTATGGTGCCACAATATTTGGTACTTTCTTTTTACCTTTTAGATAAAAAGGCTAATTTTACTTATCACATTTAAACATTTTTCTAATTATGTTTACTTTATTCTTTTTAAAATTTAGCAAGTACATTAATTTTAATAGCTAATTTTGATCTAATTTAAAAAATATTTTATTAAATATTATCATGTAGTAGATTCAATTTCATATTATTAAAATATTATTAAAATTATTGATATAATATTAATTTTAATTTTTTAAAAGAAATTAAAAAATATTATAATTATATTTTTTTTCTTAAATATTATTTTGATAAGTTGTATGATATCTTATAACAAGATTTGAAAGATATTTTCTTTTCTATTTATTTGTGTTGGTGTACAAAAAATCTTAGCTACTTTGATAGATTATTAATTTCTTATTCTTAACAACTTTTTAAAGAAATTACCATACTAAAGAGAAAAAGTTTGTTAAATATTTAAAAGAGAGAAAAATATAATTATAATATTTTAATTATATTTATTTTATCTATGTTTTGATTTAAAAAAAAATTAAAACTAATGATAATAATTAATGAAAAATTTATTAAATGAGTTAAATTTAATTAATGAAATTAATGTGTTGGATGAATTATGTATATATATATATATATATGTTAAAATGTGATAGGTGAAATTAATTTTTTTGTCCACCTTTTATAATGCCATAATATTTGGTACTTTTTTCTTTTTTTTTGGTAGAATACATTTTAAACGATGTTTTCATACTACAGACTCATTTGATATTAAAAGATCTTTAGTACATATAAATATGAATAAAATTTTTATAATTACTTAATGATTACTTAAAGATCTATATTTCATTTAGTTTGATAGTTATGACATTTATATTGTGGGACATCTTTATACGAGAAGAATTATTATAGTTTAGAATATTTAAAAAAATAAAAATAAATAAAATAATACATAAATTAACTTTTAATTAAATAATTAATGTGATTGACAAAACAAACAAAATAATATAAATAATATTATTGAAAATATTGAAAATTTACTAATAATTTTCTTTAAAAATATATCAACAAATTTTTGTCATTTTAAAAATATTAAAATATAATATATTTTTAATAATTTTTAAAATTAAATGTATAAATAATAATACTTTAAAATTTAAATCATTATATAATGAAATATAAATTATATAGTAAATAAGATTTGAATTATATATTCTCACTTATAAATTGTAAAATTATTTTACACAAATAACATCATAAATAAAAATTTTATTATTAATTAATTGAGATATTTAAGATTTTATACCCATATCATTTTTATAAATATTTTAAAGGTAAATCTTTTAATTTATTAAAACAACTCACATTTCATATTAATATAAATAAATTTTGAATATCTTTATTATAAGGCATTTTTTTAAATTTGTTGAAAATCTTAAAAACTTATCATTCTTTATTTATTAAGGGTACTAAACATTATGAACATTGGAATGTAAAATTAAGTATGAAAATTCAATCAAATTAATGAAAACTTAATTCATTAAATTCACAAATAATATGTTAAATTATTTACTGAGTTAAATTTTTATCATTGATAACTCATGCTTTTAGTATCTTGATTACCAAATCTCTTGTTATCTTTCTAATTTTGATGTTATGTATATTTATAAGGTACAATTCATCACTAGCCACAACACTTGAAATCTAAATTGAGAAGGTGCAACTTTTCTGTTCATGTACTTAATCAAAAGTAACGTTTATATAAAGATGTCTATACCATTGTCAGCCAGCAAAATAACCTTAGCCAAGTGGTTAATGTGTCTCTGTTGGCTCTATGAATACTGGGTTTGAAACCCATTCTTATTGCCTCCTTTACAATCCTTCAATTTATTAGTGCTAAGCTAAGTTCCTGTCGACAATGTCTTCCGATCTACATGACATAAGGACACACGAAGACATGACTTTGTCTTCTAACACAAATAGACGTCAAGCAAATGCTTGACACATGGCGGCTAGCCATAGGGCTATTTCCAAAAGCCCAAACCTATTTGCGAGTCAATTTACTTCACCTAATTTCAAATTATAGGCTCATCAATATTCCAAAAGCTATACTCGGGTGCATACGTGTTATCACATTCGAGTGCATACGTGTTACTTCCTTCTTTTTTTTTTTTTTTTTTCTCTAAAATCACAATTTATCGCTTCATTTAAGTTTGCTTTTAACAAGTGTAATAGATATCTTCCTTTTTCTAAAGTCACACTCTATCGATCTATTCCTCCCTCTCACTTATAATATATAATTTCTTAATTACGAAACCCATATTTGAAATCTCAATAATATCCTTCTTTTACATGGAGTCTACCTTCTTTAAACACGCCGAGAGTTCATTACTACTCCACCAAACTCATATCTTGTTCTTGAACTAACTTGCTTCTAGAACTCCACGTGGTTTTATTCTTAATGAGCTAAATTATCAACTCTAATATTAGTTATAATACTAGTTTTAGAAGTTAAATTATCAGCTTTAATACTTTAGTACTATTTTTAGGTGCTTTGGGAATTATGCCTATTACCCCACTTGTACTTACTCTTAATAAGTGTAACATATTTCTTCCTTACTCTTAATACTCGTATTGCTGAATTATCAACTTTAATACCATTTTTAGTCTCTTCCTTTGTGAAGAAATATGTGATGCCAGTTCTAATACCATTTTTTAGTGGTTAAATCATCAACTCTAATACTTCAATACTATTTTTAAGCGCTTATGGAACTATGCCTACTACCCCACTTCTATTTACTCTTAATGAGTGTAGTATATCTTTTCCTTATTTCTAATACTTGTATTACTAAATTATTAACTTTAATACTATTTGTAATCACTTTCTTTATGAAGAAATATGTATTGTCTACATCTATTTTACTAAATCATCAGCTCTAATGTTATTTTAAAAAAATTATTTATAAAGAAATGTGAGATTTAAAAATAAAATATAAATAAGTAATAAATTTATAAATTTAATATTATATTTTAATTTAAAGTTATAAGATATTAGATTTATATATTTTTTATTTATATATTACTTATTTTTATCACTCATTTCTAAAATAAGATTTTTTAATTAATTAACTCATATTTAAAATTCTAATAATTAGAAGTCAATTTTTTTAAAATTTCAAACAAAATTTTTGCCTTAATATTGTTAGTATAAAAAAATTTGGCAATCTAAAAACTAAAAAATAGTTTCAAATTGTGTATCAAATATCACTTTCTTTAATTTACAAATTGCCCTTCTTATTATACAAAATTTTTTCATAAAATAAAAAATAAAATATATTTATTTAAAATTTATACTTTTAAAATTAAATTATTAAAAAATTATATTTTTTAAAATTATTTTATCAGGAAAAGAATTTTTCTATCTCTATTATTTTATCTAAATGGTTAGACATTACTTTTATTATTGTTATTTTTTTCAACTTTTATTCCAATCATTTCTTTTTATTGAACACAATAATTTAATTTATTTCTTACTAATACTTTAGCATGTAAATATAGACAAATTATAATTATAATAATGCATTAAGATGTCTCTTTTTTACTAAGATGTTTCCTTTTCTTTTTTCTTTTTTTGGGAAATCATAAGCCATATAATTTAGAAACAAAAAGTTTACATCATATACTTATAAATTACTTTAAAATTAAAATATATAAATTAAAAAATATTTTATACTTAATTTATTTGACATAAATTTTTTACATTCATCATTACATTTAAATGATTAATTTTAAATCATATTTTAAATTCTAAAATATATAAATCAAAAAATATTTAATATTTAATTTATACCTCATTGTTATATTTATTTGGTATATAAATATTAAATAATATAAATTAATTGTTAAATATTAATTTAATCAACTTAATTTTCAATTAAATCAATTAAACCAATTAATCTTTGAATTATTAATATTTTTAGTTTGATATTCAGTTTAATTTTGAAGATTTTACAATAAATGGGACCTTTTCAATTGCTTTATTTACATTTTGAAAGCGCAACAACACTCTCACTCCACCCGCTGGGTGGTGCTGAAATCCGAGGTTGGCTCATATCAATGTACTTTGGCTCAGTGGAACCTTCATTCTCTCAGCAGGCCAGCAGGTGTGGACAGACTCCTCTGCTGCAGCCTCAAGTAGAACCTCTCCTTTCTCTATTATGTATTTGGCCACTTGTAATTCCATTGGACGCGTCGAGAATCCTTTGTGGATATTGCTTATGATTTGGTTCAGTGGCTATGATGACATTCTTGAGTTTTGATTTTAGAATATTCAAGCACTTCGTCCTGGTTGCCTTTTGAGCACTTTTTGGCAAACTTGCACAACTGCTTGCTGTAGTTGGGTACTTCGGTGTAATTGTTATGACGTCTTGAGTTTCAATTCATCGTAGCACTTCACAATACGCTCTCGAAGTGGGACATGGGGCTTCTTTAGAATTTGTATTATGTGCATTTTGATCCTTTATAGTTGCAGTAAGGGCTAGTAATCGGTTTCCCTGTTGTAGATTGTATAACGTGTTGGTTTATGCATTATGAGCTTGATTTTGTGTTCTCAACTCTAGATATTGGTTCCATTTTGAATTTTTACTTTCATGTATCCCTTGGCGCCAGCCATGTCCGCTTTCGGTGCTGCTCTTCCTGCCATTTTTTCTTTCCTAGTTGTCCAAAGAGCCAAATGTTTGAACATGGTGCATATTCTCTAATAAGCCGGCTTTTGAATATAGGGATGATTCTTGCAGCTGTTGGTTTTGCTGCACGGCTTGAGGGTACTGCAATCTCAAATGGTTTGATCGACGTGAGGAAGAAGAGGGATCCAAGTTTTGAAACGCGGAACAAGCCACCTCCGACTCTTTCGAATCTACTAACTCGGGCACTTAAAATGGGGTATCAGCAGTAACTTTGAGATATCAAACTCTGAATGGAGTTGAGTTTTTGTTGGCCAAGGGTCTTCCTTCACTTGCATTTAAGACATCGGCTATTGTTCTTAGATGTGTGAAAGACATTCATGGTGGCATGCCCTTCGTTATATTGGAAAGATTGACAGGATATCAGAGTGTTGACCTACTGCAGAGAAGGAGAAGGTGCTTGACGGGGGAGAAGACTTCCAGAGGGATTAGTCCACTTCCAAGTGAAGATTGAATTCCGTCCTTTTCGTCTCTCCTGTTAGCAACATTCACATCATTGTTTACTAGAAACCCCAGAATAAGCTGACTAGGTTTCGGAGCATTTTAATTGTTTGTCTTTCTGCGAATTAGTGCAACATGCACCATATCTCCATTAGAGAGTCACTTTTTTGTTTGCATCTGGTACACATAAACCGCCATTTAGACTCGAAGCTCTTGAAGGGATGGACAGCCTTGTTTTACAGGTGCAGAATGCATTTGAAAAGCGAAATAAGCACAGGAAGCAATCATTGTCACAAAGATAAGGGGCCATTGTTGAAATAATGCATGATGGGCTAACGACCAATTACTATACATAACACCACAGAAGGCCGTTTTCTTTTTGACGTAGAGGAGCATACACGTTCGTCTCAAGCCCTTCCCAGGAGGGCGTAATCGAACATCTGGTTTGAATGGTTGGGACTATTCCGTTGCACCTCTCGGCAATGTGATGGAAGGGAGGAATTGATTTAGCAGGACCAGCTGCTTTCCCTCACGGTGTCTTGCATTGCGCGTATAAACAATACAAAATGCCACTGTTACTTCCCACGGATATTGAAGTCCACAATGAAATAAAGGGTACATCACATTATCAGATTGTTATTACTGCTCCCTATTTAGAGTCTATTAATTCTCAAGCGCAAGCTGCAGTAATCACCTGTCATTATTATACACACAAACAGCAGAGTCCTGACTTTGAGCAATCCTTCATCTAGTACCTAAACAGATATCGAACTGGTTTAACTTACTTGGTATTCTCCACTCGCATGAACTTCCTTGACCCTCTTGTCGTATTCATCTTCCTCATCCTCTTCCTCCACCTCTGCATCAATGTCTTCCTCCACTTCATCTTCTTCTGTTCCCCAGCCAAAGCCTTTGACGGGGGTAGATGCTAGAGGTTTGCTTCTTGCCTCAGACACAATTTTCATGATTTCTTCCACACTTTGAACAGAAAAGCTCAGGTTATCTCTCTGATAGTATATGGATTGAGATGACTCTGTCAGCTCCTTTGGCAAATTTTTTAAAAACCATGGATGGCTTTTTATTTCTTGAATTGTGATTCTCTGTAAGAAAACCAAGAGTTAGTTGTTTGAAGAAGGGTTTAGGTTACATAGCACCAGCATGAATTTGAGTAATTGCCATTCTAAGAGATAGTTTAAATCATTCAGCTCCGGTAGCTGATTAAAGCAAACTCCACGATGCACATATTTGCAGAAAACCACTCTCTTGCTACCGTTTCTTATTATGTGTCATGACATAACTTAAGTGCAACGTTTGGAACAAAAGCTAGATCACGGAATGAAGCATACCCTGGATGCATTAGCAACAAATATGCGAGAAAGTAGATGTCTGCAACCTTGAGACACATGAACATATTCGGGGATTTTGTACTGTACGGCCATTATTCGCTGCAGAAGATGCAGAAGCACAAAGGGTAAGCTTACTACAGGAATACACGGCGGATTTTTTTTTTCTTTTTTTTTTAACAATCAAGCATTAGAGGCACCATTTCACCTGAATTGTTTTCCGAAAATTTTTAGGGTCATCTTGATCCTCAAAAGGATATGCTCCCACCAGCATCACATAGAGAGTGACTCCGCAAGACCATACATCTGCCAACTGTAAAGAAGGAAAAATAGAACTTTTAGAATTATTCTATGCATCCAAGTATTTAAAGACTGCCAGCAGATAATAAACGATGCCATTTAAAAGAGAGTGATGTATCGGGACGTGAAACTAAATCCCTGGGAAATGCAGCCTATTGACAAACACTTTGAACCAAGGGAAGTAATGCAACAGGCAAATATGTCATGTGGAAATGAAACATATGTTATTTGACCTTTCTGGAAGGTTAAATCACATAACATCTCGGAAAGGAGTGGAACAATCACACATCTGATGCTTTCATCGAATTCTTACACAAACAAAAGGCAAACTTTGGGCCTTTTAGTTAGTGTTCCAGAATGCTTCATCAGCTATTGGTGAAACACTGCTTCGTATTAAAACCATCAAAACATCTCTTAATTGGTCTTTGAAGTAATGTTTTTGCTCATTGTTTGTGATTATGGATGAGTAGATGACTGCTATTCTGCATCTATCGGATTGATCTCGACACGTCCCAACAAGAACACTTGCAAAGCCCTCTGAAGTGACATAGAGGTACACCTTGTTGGTCTCAAGCATGCAAGACCGGAACACATGGCTCTGCATATCCATTAATCTCAAGTATGCGACGCGCATAGAGCTGAAGATAAAGACTGTATTTCAGCTGCTGGTTCCACCAATTCTGAATCAGTTCCCATGATCCAGATTTTGTAGAAGTTGAATGTGTTAATTTTTCAGCCTAATCTGAGGTTTTTAGGCATATGATGGTACCTTTAATCTCCTTTTATGCCAGAAACTAATAATGCAAGCTAAAGTGTGGAAGAACTCCCTTATCCAATACCCAGTCCTTGAAACCTAATTGCCCTGTTGGTCAATACTTAATAAGTCCACACACTACAGGCCTTCAACAAGACCCCACAAAGAAACGGACATTAAAGCTAGAGCCGGAATTGGGGAACCTAAAAGATAAATGTTCGAGGGTATTTGGTTCAACTTTTTGGGTCTGCTAATCGTTGTTCAGTTTGAAACAACAGGACAATCCTTTCAACAGGATAAGGTAAAGCATGTGGTAATGCTATTTTTGAACTTGCGCGTGTGTTCTGCGTTCAAGCTGATTCTTTCAAGTTGCAATCATAGCAATAAAATAAATGTGCACTAGAACCTGCAAAAATTTCATCGCCTTTGAAGAAAATAAAATAAAATATATTACTAGAGAGTCCCCAACCGTGAAAATAAAATAATGAACCAACTAATATTCAAGAAATTACCTTGCCATCATACTCTCGGCGAGAGAGAACTTCTGGTGCTATGTATGCAGGAGTTCCTACTGCTGACTTTGGCCTTGAATGCAGCAAGGATGACTGAACGCCAACAGGGAAAATTTGCCATTAAAACTTAACACTAAATTAGGAAGCTTTGACAGAACAGCAAATCCAGCTCGTTTACATCCAAAAATCCAAACCTTAGAGTAGCCAAAATCACAAATTTTCAAGCGAGGTGCAGGACTTCCATCTAACAGTGTATTTTCCAGTTTCAAGTCTCTATGGCAGATTTGCTATTAAAAAACCAGAGAAGTCATTTTTGGTTAGAGAGACAGAGATGCTACTATAGCTACAATTTGTGAACTGAATTATACCATGAAGTGACAATAATCTACACCAGAGATCAGCTGCTGAAAAAAATATCTGGCCTGGAACAACGACGAAAGGAAACGACACATGAGAACCTATTAATATCATCTCATAGAAAACAAGCAGGGAAGTTAGGGAGGGAACAGAGAGAAAAATCAAGGAAAAACCTCATCTTCACTAAATCTACCAGCATTGCAGATTCTCTCAAAGAGTTCACCGCCAGCCGCATACTCCATCACAATTGCCAAATGCGTGGGAGTCAGAGCGACCTGCAATAATCAATCACAATCACAAAAATTTTCTCCATTGAGCACATCATCTGACAACAGCAGTTTCATCATCGAATTCAATAGTAGAATGACCAATTAATCGAACAAAAATAATAATATTAGAAAAAAAAAGAAAAAAACAAAAAACAAAAGAAAACTCGCCTCTTTGAAACGAATTATATTGGGATGCCTGAGTGATCTGTGATTTATAATCTCTCTTGCCACATTCTCATCTATCTGTAAAGAAAACGACAGCCAGCAGCCAGAGTTTTGTCGATCATCCGAATATCAGTGAATTATACAACTCGTTAAGAACTATCCAGAATGCATAAACCTTCAACTCTATCGAAATTAATTTTTCCCGGAACCGGACAGGAAAGCTATAGAAAAAAAAAAAAAAAAAAGAATCAAAAGAAGGAGTAATAGGGAAGCGGGGTGAAGATAGAAGAGAAATTGAGACCTTGTGACCCCGTTCGATGTATTTCATGGCAACGAGCTCTTTGGTCTCCTTATGCCTCAAAAGCCTTGCCACCCCAAAGTTCCCAACTCCCAAATCCTTTACCTGCTCGTATTTCTCCATCTCCTCGGCTCACTATCTCTACTATCTGTTCGAACCCAAAGGTTGCACATGCACAAAGATTACATGCAATTCTTTCTTTCTTTGTCTTGTCACCCTGCTCTTATGGCCTCGTTTCGTGGTATCTCATGCAAGATCTGAATCTCTGTTCCTCTGCACACACCCCCAAGTCACAGATGTACAAGCACCTGTTGGAGCGGTACTGAGTTAAAGAAGCGCGCTGTAAGAAAAGTGAAAGTGAGTTCCCAGGTTGGAGTACGAGGGAGCACGTGGCGAAGGCACCGGCAGTGTTTAAACTATGATTGTCCCATTCATCGTAATGGTATTATTATTATTATTATTATTATTATTTAAAAAAAAAAAAAAAAACCATGTAGAGAAGAGAGGATCGGTGCATGAACCGAACCCTAATGACAAATTAAAAAACCTTTTTATTCGGACTCGGTGTAAGTATCGTGGTTTCTTTCTCAATACAATGGACCCAACCTCGTTATTATTATAGTTATGGGAATCCATGACCAGCTTGAATCCAATTACTACTGCCTCCTCTTCGATTCAATTCATGAAACCCATTTATTCCACCTTCATCATCGTCCGTCACTTCTATTTATTTCTTTCTTTTTGTTCTTTTTCCTTTGTTTAGATCTCCAAAGCCGCCGCGGTGACAGGAGATGTAACACGGCCATTTTGACATTTTTGGCGTTTTGCATGCATGCCCTTTCTCGATCCACAGAATTACCGAAAATTTAGACAAATTTCATACGCAAATTATGAGGGTTGGTTTCATTTCCTAAATTATATATACACATATATATAATAAATGTAACCATATAATCTAGGAAAGGAAAAAGTTAAGTGCCACAGTGTAGAGAGTAATAAAAAAATATAAATTAATTTTATAAATAAATAAAATTAAATATAAGAAATTATTTTATTATATTATTTAATAAACGTTAATAATAATAGTGTTCTTTAAGCAAATGTTACCTAGACAAAAGTTTTAGACGGAGAGAGAGAGAGCGAGACGCAGTTGACGTGAAAGGCGGGGCCTTGTACGGATCCCACTCACCTTTCTTTTCTTTTTTTTTAAATTATTTTTTTAAAGGAATATACAGTGTACATATAACTAAAATAACATGTGTAAATAAGTACCAATTCTGTGTGCGTACAACAGTCAAAAAGTATTAGATGCAAAAAGTATACACCTGTTTGTACATTATACCTTAATTATATGCACATCATACATTTTTCGAAGACAAAAAAAAAAAAAAAAAAAAAACTAGATGGGATCTGCATGGACTCCATGCCCGTCAATTTAATAACGCCCTATGATTTAATGAGTGAAGATTATGTCAAGTTTAATGTGAAGTTCAATAAATTATTCCGCCCACGACCCTTTTTTTCTTTTTTTTTTTTTTTGAGAAAGACTATAATTATAGTTAATATTAAGATATTATGATATCATTCGAATATAGGGTCATTCACAATGTTACTGTGTTTAAAAATGAATTGTATAAGTCATGAGTGGGTTTTGCTATAACAATACAAAAATCATAAGAATCATAGTTGTATTTAGGTAATAGTAAAAAATGCCTCTAACTTAATTTAAAAAATATGATGCATTACTATCTATTAGTAGAATGACCTGAACTACTTCCTCTTATTTGAAAAATAAAAAATTTACGGAGAAAAAAAAATGAGAGAAAAGAAAGTGAAAAGAATGAAAGTTGACAAGGAAGAAACAAGGAAGAAAGGTTTTTCATGTTCTTTGTGTTTGGGAGAGTGTAATGTGAGTGGAGAAAACTAAGCATTCTTTGTTTGAAAATAAGTGAAAAGTAATAATATGTATTAAAGTATCAGTTTTGCCATTTATAAACTAACTATCATATATATTTTTAATTGGTATGTGAAAGTTTGTATTTTGACACATTATTAAAAATGTATCATATAATTTTATCAAAATATCATATTTAATTTTTAAGACAATTTTTTTTTTTGTATTAATAGAGTTTTAAATTAAAGAAACTTTTATGGGTATTATAGTCATTTTATAAATAATATTTCCTAGTTAGTTTTCTTTTAATTTCCTTTTTAGTTTCTTAAGCTATTTTTATGTAAAAATGACTTGGTAAATACTATTAATTGTTGAGTTTGTTTGTAATAATTCTTTCAATAGGTTTATTAGTAAAAGTTTTTTTAGAGATTATTCACGGAACATTAAAATTATCTATTGATATCATTTTCCTTCCTCTTAATATTCATTCTTCTAAATTTGCTGAAAATTTTATCAAACACATTCTTAACCTACATGTTGAGATTAGGTGCAAAATTGTTTTAAGTAATACTAATTATAAACTTATTATTGATGTATATCATTGGGAAATATATTTCAATGTAAGTAGTTTTACCATAATTTATATTTGTTATGAATGCTTGCCCATACACTCATTCAAAAAATTATTTGTCCAAACTATTGGTCCTACTCCATCATTGAAAAATTTGAATCTAATGCTTATTTACTCGATTTATCTACTAACTTGAATATTAGTCTTATTTTCGATGTGAATGATATGTTATTTCACTAAAACACTTTTAAGCCTCCTTCTTTACCTTTTAGTCTTCTTATAGGAATTGCTATACCCAATACACTACCTTTTTCTCAACGTGTTGAGAATATTGAGACTATTTTGGACGACGAATACATTGCTTCTACACAAGGTAGATTTTGACGTTACCTTATCCAATGAAAAGTAATAAACTTTGTTGATAAGATTCCACTTTACTTTATGTTTACTTGACATCTACTTTGATAAAATTGAGATTTTTTTTTTTTTTTTGTAACCGAAGGGAAGTGATGTGGTAAATGATAAAGGAAGATTTTAACAAGATCTATTAATAAAATATTATCATAAATATAAGTTATCAATAAAATCCCAAATGATAAGAATCTTCTTTTTTTATTCTCCATTATTCTTCCCTAACAGAAAGAAAAGAAAAAAAAAAATCAACATCAAATTTTAAAATGTTGTAGAACGATAAACAACTGAAGTTGTGCCAGAGAAAGTTTATTTTCGAAGATCAACTTTCGTGGGAACAAAGTAAATACCGTGAACTCAACCGAGAAAACTGAGAATTGGAACCCCAAAAGAATGACAAAATAATCACTCTCATAATCCATGTAATATCATCGTTCATAATTGACCTAACAGATTTGTCACTCGTTAAATCAACTAGTTTAGGTAAAGGCAATTTCGTCAATGTTGCCTCAGTAGCTCGAACAATTTTGACTAACAAAGTATGGTTAGCTAATAGTTCTAAATGTAGTATTTCTAGCACTCATAATATGTACCGAGTAAGGTCTAATCTTAGAAGCATACTTGTAAGCACTCTTTCCCCTAACTTGTAAGGAATAAGGAATATCTTTGCATGAATTTTCTTCAAACTATGTAATAACGGGGAAAAGTAATTTATGAGAGATGTAATACACAATCCTTTAATACATGAAACATAAATTTTTTTGCACGAATATAAAATTTCTCCGTGGATGATAATCCCTTATACCAGTGCGGAAGTGATAACACATTTCAACTATCAATGCATCACGACTGAGATCCAACATCATATAATGAAATTGCACAAATGCAAAAATTTCAAGCATCGATATTCGCTTACCATGTGAACGACTGGTGTAGCGTAGTTATCCTCATAATCTCATTAAGGCACGACGTGATTGAAACTCTTAAATTAAAACTAGGAAGTTGTAACAGTGGATTATTAGTCAATACTTTTATTAATAGATATAGTGCAACTGGTTTCATCCATGATTGCCACACCCTTGAAAAGCAATGTTCAACTTGGTTGAGAAGAAAAAAAGAGTCCCAGATATCTGTAGGAGGACTTTATAGGTTAAGCCCAAAATACCAAGTATGGTTTTCCAACCAATAAATCATTTTTCTTCTTTTTTCCATTTATCAATTTGTTTTTTTTTTTTCACTTTTGCTTTGTTTTGTTTTTTTTTTTAGACACCCAAACACATAAGAAACACTTTTAACCTAAATGACTAGACCTAAAAGCTAAAAGATATTGACGAAATTTTGTTTTTGACCTTTTTCTCCTCGTTTTGTTTTTTTGGGGATTAAACTATAAATTGTAGATATTAAAACTAAAAATGCCAAAAACAAGGTGTCGTTCAACCATAGCAACAAGTGAACACTGTTTCGACCGACATTGGTAGGGCACTTTAGGGTAAGAGGAGGCGACAGGGCGGAGGACAACGACTCCATCAGTATGAGTTTTTGTCTAGTAAGGGCTTACTACCATCGATGAGCGGTGGTTTGCAGGAGAAGACTCAGGTTGATAGCAGAGAGGAAAAAATCGAATGACGACGCTCTTTTACGGATCGATTTCGATTGCTAAAGATTGATTGACAGAGCGGTAGCGCCGTGGTTTAGGGCGTCTTTTCCAATATTACTATTAAGTATAGAGATTACCTTATTATCTAGTTATTTAAACTACCTCTACATAAAGATTACTTAAGTTATTTTAGAGAGATTACTTATAATTATTGAAATTAAATATTGAGTTTAAATAAGTGTTCTTAGTTTTTGGGTGGATTACTGCATTTTTAAGGATGAATTCCAACTATTTTCTAACTTTCAAATGGACTCTTGTGTTAGTTGCTTAATTATTCTTGTTTGTACTACATTAGTTTTGATATTAGAGAAAAATTTGATTCCAAAAGAACACCTAAAAAGCTTTTTGATTCAATTTTTCTACTATTATAGCTACACCTAGTAGAGTTGCCAATCGATTATTTTCATTGGAAAAAAGAAACTAATAGAATAAATTAAAAAAGCAATTAATAGAAAACATAATTAAATGGGAGAAGTACCGGCTTGTACAATGCCTGAACGAAGCATTTCTTAGACTAGTTTCTCCATTATGTCTTTCTGATGTTTTGAATATATGTAAGGCCTGACACCTGCAAGTTGAGCCGTAGTTTTAGAACCCGAACCGAATTGACCGGTGGACCCACAAACTAGTGAGCCGACCATTCCTCCGGACCTAGTTGGCTATTCATCTATACAAGACTTCAATTTGAAACAAATCAGAATGAACCGGAACCCATTGACTGGGTTGGCTCGGGCATGCCTTTACCAATTCTATTTGGACTAAACCGAATGGCCTAGGTCCCAAGTCAATACAGATGTTTACCAGCTCAAATCATTAAGCCAAGCCAGAGGAGGGCTGCTGCCTTTCTTATAGGAAGACCTACCCCATTTTAGATGTACGCCGGCAAAGTGGGAGTTAAGTTTTGTCCCTTATGAGTTGAATCGCAATTTAATCCCACGTCACTTAATTACTAAAACAATGGAAACAAGTTTTTGCGTAAAAAGGCAGTAGTGTTTCAAGAACAACACGGTGCTAGTGTTTATTTGTTTCCAACCTCCAGCTTGAATAACATTTCTATTTCACCATATATGATATTTTTTTAGTCATTGTCATTCATACTAAAATAACTTTTATAAATATTAAATCATCTGGTTCAATCATTGATTCAATAGTTGAACTAGTGGTTCAACTATTCGACTTTTGGTTTGGGTCAAGAGTCGGATCATGTTTAAAAACTATGGGTTGAACATTAGGTAACAATGGAATCTTATGATCATGGGCTTTTTGTGGAGGTAAGGAAGTGTTATCTGCAAATAAATCATAGAACTATTCTAGTAAGGCAGCAACTTAAGGACACTTGTCAGGAGTTGCAGCGTAAGTAGTAGACACAATACATATTTCTATTGCAGAGGTCCTTGTAATCTTAATCAAAGAAGTCATTGCTTCATCTCTTGACTTTCTTTCTTTCAAATTTAATTGAGCTCCTTGTTGCACCTCCTTTGTTTCCTCGTCGATTAATGTCTTAACAATGTCTTGGGATGAACTAATGCATCATATGACTAGCTGATGATGAATGAAACCAATATAAATAGTAAACTAGTCTTTTTGTTATCGTATTACTTCCATTCTAATTTGAGTGTTTGTTAAATTTAATCTACTCATTAATTACACTTAACAAACACATTAATAATTCTTAATATTCTATAGTCATTCAAACTTAATATAAAAATTTAAGATCTTAACACTTTCACCCTTTTTGCCTATTCCAAAGCTCTAGAAACCATATAGTTAATTTCATAATCATAATAAAAATCATAATAAATAAATAAATTATCACTTTTATCCCTTTTTAAGTTTGATCATAATGAGAATTTTTAGTTTGTGAAAGACAATTATTACTTACTCAACAAATGGGTTTAAAAAAGCCATAAAAGCCATTGATAATGTTGTTCCAATGAATAATATTAACCGAAGGAGTGTTAGTGTTTGTGAAAGTAGAATGTTTGGGCTTAGGCTTCATAATTAATATGAATCATTAAAGGGTAAGAGAAAGCAACACTTAATGAGTTTTTTGAATACCATATCTTACTCAAAACTTTAAAATATTAGGTTATGTATCTTTTACCACTCATATTTTACTTTACTCTTTTTTGTCAATATGAGACCTTTGACTTTCTTTGTAATTCAACACTTAATCTCCAACATTCCCTTTTAAGTGTGAATGTCTTCCATATTTGGACTTGCTTTCTTTAAAAGTATTAAGAGCTTATATCTTATTTTATGGGTTGCCTTACCATTAAGCCATCTTGCCTCTTTTTGGGCCATGTAATTTTTGCTCTTGTTATTAGGCTTCTTATTGGGTTTTTTTTATTAGAAGTTCATGCTTTTACTTCATTCCTTATAAGGGGAGTCTTCATGGGTAATAGATTGGCATGCCTATCATTCATTGCCTTGATTAGTCCTAGCTAAACTACAATTAAAAATCGAATCATAGGCTTTGATACCAATCAAGGCAATGAATGATGAACACGCTAATTTATTATCAATGGAAACTTCTCCTATAAGGAATGAAGAAAAAGTGTGGATTTTTAATAAAATGCCCAATAAAGAGCCTAAAAAGAGTTGAAGTAAAACTAAAAAAGCAAAAATTACATGGTCCAAAAAGAGGTAAAGCAACCCAAAAAGTAAAGTGTAAAATTTTAACACTCTTAAAAAGAGTAAGTATAAATGTAAAAAAAAATCACACTTAAGAGGAAGCAATGGAGATCAAGTGTTGGTTTTAGTATAAAAGCATGAACAATAAACTTAGTTTTTGAACAAATAATGAAGAGTAAGGACATGATTGAGTAAAGATGACTTTGTAGCCTTTCTATTGATAACAACTTCATTATTTATGAAGTTTTCAAACTAATAAATTATCATAAATTCAAAATAAAGCCTAATGCTCATCATTAGCTTATGTAAGTAAGCAAAAATTCAAATTTTAGAAGTTAGACTCTTAAACTTCCAAAAAGCATACAACTTTAGTACTTTAAACAAGCAAATTGATACAAATTCAAACTAAGTAGCCTATGTTGCATAATAATAATCTAAACAAGATAAAATCACACTTTAAAGAGATGGAGACCATTAACAACTTTTTCTTATCATAACTAAAATTTGAACTTTTGTTTTGTGGGGAAATTATAACAATAATGTAGTTGCAATAGAAGCTTTTGGATTGATCACTCCCCCTTGATGAAGTTAAATTGCATTCCCAACTTTTCCTTTAAGACTACAAATCTTGGTTTTGGTTGTCCTTAAGTGAGCATATTAGGTAACTAATTTTCTAAATTATAGTACTACAAACTCATTTCCTTACTTTCTTGTAATTTTTTGATTAAATGTAATTTAATTTTAAAATGTTTAGTTCTTCCATAAAGAACTAATGTGAAGCCTTTAAATACTACTCAAAATAGCTAGAGTTCAAAGGCTTATGTGATCAAATAAAGATGAATTAAATAATGATCCATACATGATAGGAAAGTTAGATGTGTCTAGATTCTAATGCCACGAGTAATGCCTTAATTAAAGGTTTGTAGACAAAGTTATCATCAAAAGAGTGAAGAGTATTAAGTTGTGGTGGCAGACTAAATAAGTTAACTCCAAATAGACATTACAAATAGTTAGAGATGAATTATATGACAAGTTATGCATGATTGGAAATCTATTTGAATGTAGTTTCCAAATCCACAAAAAATGCTTTAATTGGATATTTATGGAGAAAAAAATTATTAACTAGACAAAGGAGCATGTACAAGTTGTCAAGATATATTGGATTGGTTAATTTCAGAGGACATTAAGACCGTGAGGAATTATTTATTGAGTTTTATTTGGACAAAAAGATATTTGTATAGTTTTCAAATCCTTTAGAATTGTGTTAATTAAAGTTGTATGGAGAAAATTATGGGCAATATATTAAAATGTATACAAGCCATTAAGACAGATTAGATAAGCTAGATTTTAAAAGGTATAATGGTTTGATGGCAATGTATTGGCCATTAAAAATTTATAAGATACAAAAACTTTATAAGTTTACTTTTTAATGCAAGAAACAAAACATAATTTAAAGTTATATGAAAAGGATTTGGGAAAAACCAAACCATTATAAATCTTTTTATTATTATTATTTTTATATCTCTATCCTTTTAAAGCGCTAAATTATTGTTCATAAACACACACACAATAACTCTTATTGATTCACTTTGTGTTTGATTATTTTATTTGCTTAAGTTATAATATTTTAGTCATATGTTTTTGTATTACTCAATTCATACTACCTTTTTGGTTGTTTTAGAACTAATAGAGAGAGCTACTCATGGTGTTAACTTTGAACATGTTGATGAATATAAAAAATTAAGGTTTGAACCATGACAGTTAGGTTTTATAAATGCTTATGTACCTTAAGTCTGATATCTTGGTTTACTAACTATCTATTTAAACCCATAAAAGGGTACTTACCATTATAGCATAGGAGAAGGCATTAGCCCCCCTCCCTAAACCAAAGAAGGAAGGTGTCCTTATCTTTAGTTCTTATTATATTGTTCATAACTTAAAAACTGTAACCTAATGACAATCCCATTACTCTCTAAGCTTTAGAGTTTGACACTCAACTTAAACACACTTTCCTCAAACAAAGATAATTAAATTGTTACTTTTGCACCATCAAATTCAAATATATAGTAGTTTAATTAGGATTCCCTTTGTTGAAATTTGTAAGGTAAAAGTGGTTTGTTTTAATAAACATGAAATTGATCTATATATTAGTTAAAAATTTATAAATGTGGTTAGTTTTATTAATTGAGAGATATCATTATATTATAAATAAAGAAAAAAAATAGACACAAAAATTAAATAGGGGATTGGATGTAGGCTTATATCATTTAATCTTAATCATTAATTATAATTGATTGTAGTAGGCTCACCATTTATCAAAAGACGTGTCAATTACAACTAATAGTTAAAAGTAAGTAAATTAGATTCTCATTTAATTCTTGTGTCCACATAAAATTTTTGATACATTATTATGTTGATTATTTCCTTTTGTTTTTTTGACATAAATATAAAAATCTTAATCAATATAAAGCAAAGTCATCCTATGCAAAAATGACTCATCCTAAGTCAAACCATTTTTACCCATTGTATGTGGCCATAAGAGTTACAAGTGAAAATTTTAAGGACAAACTCTTGTAGAAAAATAATCAATAATATAATATAATAATATAATAAAAGTAAATTAATAAAAAAATATTAAATTTTAAATGTATTATATATTATCTTTAAAGATAATTTATATCATTGTAAACAAAATGTTTTAATATAATAAATTATAATAGCTATTCTCTCAAGATACAACAGTCCCTTTCATAGTATACACTTCATATAGTGAAATAGTTAAAACAATTTAATTAACCCAATAATAGGTTATGGATTATTAAGAGTGATATCTTTTTAGAATAAAAGAAAGAGAGCAATTTATACTAGTTATAGTAATTTAATAACTCATAAAATGAAATAATATAGAATATAAATTATAATAATAATAAATAATTAATCTCTTATTTAATATGTAAATTAAAATTTTTAAAACATATTAAATTTTAACAAGTTTTTATTATTTTAAAAAGTTTATTTTATTAGACTAAATAAATAGAATATAATACATCATTTTTTTTTATGTCTTTAAGGTTATAAAACAAATATTAAGAATAAAACTTTTGATAATTTAAAGTACGATAAAATAAAAATTTATATAAATCATAATTTTTTTATGAATATTAATGAATATATATCTACGTTATATATTCTAAAATTATATTGTTTAATATGATTGAGTGTTGTTATATCATATATACACCTAATTTATTTTTATAAGAATTTTAGAGATCTTACTTAAAATCTCGTACGAGTAATTCCATTATAGTCTTATATAGTTGAATCTATTAAATATAAATTTGAATAATATATTATAAAAAGAATTATAAAATTTATTAAAAAGATAACTTAAACTCAAATATTGAAATTATTGTATTATTTACACCATAAAAAGAGATTTTATAATTTTAATAGTGCATATAAAATTAATTAATATCTTATTATTATTCATTTAAATTTACTTTAAAAGATCTCTTATCATGTAAATTAAATTCTTATAACTTTTGACTATTTTCTATCGGCATTTATCTCCGTTCTCTTAATGTTTTTTTTCATTAACTTCTGTATCAAGTAGTTTAGTTAGAAAATTAATTAAATTCATTCTTAATTTTACAAAATTAAATGATTACTCTATTATTCAATAATTTGCTTTGCCAACTTATGAGTTAAACAAATAAATGTAGTCTTTATATTATATTACTTATTCTTAGTATGAACAATAGAGATATAACTATTATAACATATTAATATTTATAATGTTAATTTTACTTATAACAAAATATTTATTAAAATTTTTTTAACCAATTTATTTCTATACTATCGTTATAAACTCAAATCTCATGGAACCAACTAATAATTATTTAGTTAACATACTTTTGAGTCATTGTTATACTTTAAAAGTGTATGTATTTTATGTAAATTTATATTTAATTTACATTATAATATATCATAATTTACAATATTTCTCAAATAATTAAATATTCTTGAATAAACTACAATTTATTCTCTTTATCAAATACAAATGGTCTATTATTATTATCATGAATACAAGGCCACGTTACAACTTGTTTAATAATAATAATATTATTATTAAACTAAATTTTCCTGAGGCTGTAACAACCATTTTCATCAGAGTTGTTGACTGTTGCCATAAAATTATAATATTAGCAAAGCACAAAGATTATCAAATTTGAATTTAGGATCCATTCCAACTACTTTCCGAGAGCTTTTATACCTGATATATTCGAATTCATCAGCGAAGAAGCACCTGAAAATCTCCAAAGTAACCCAAATTATTCGCAGCATTCTGCTTTGCATTCGTCATAATCATGCTTGTAAATATTGGCAAACTTTGAGCTGAATATAGATTATAAACGACAAGACAAACAGAAATAGCACATCTAGAAATCAACATAAAGAACATAATATGTCAAGTATAGGGATTAATTAATTTCACATTATGTCACAAGGTGTATGAACGCTGACATACCATGGTTGGTGAAATTATTGAGTTGCTCCAGCAAAAGCCCGTCCTCTCCCTACTCATATGAGAATGGGTAGAAGAGAAAAACAAACCATATCAGTTTTACCATAAAAGTGAACAAGGATTTGCAGCGCACACAACTCACTGCCATCAGCTGGCCTTGGGTCCTTAAGGCAACGAAATCCTTGTGATTACGATACCTGGCCAACTACCGATTGACAACCATGTAATCAGACAAATATCCCCCACAGAAAAACATTTTGGATCCCTGATAAAGTCTTGTTGGTCCTTTAAACTGAATGACAGTTCCTCAAACTTTGAACTCAACGATCTTTTAGCGACTTCCAAATGAATCATCACAACAACCCATATGGAAAAATGCAGAAACATATCAAGATAAAAGTGTCGCAAAAACCTAAAATATGATATCGAGACCATCTATCTCATCTCTGAGATTGTTTTTTTTTTTTTTTTTGACAATATAATAACAGTATCAAGCTCCCTCTTTAACGTTTTCTTACTGAAACACCGAACATGAAACAAACAAAGGGGCACTTCTTCACTTACGCCAAGAAAACGGCTACCAACTGGATTGATAAGGTTCACAGGACAAACAAAGTACTGAGCATTAACATGTGGGTGCAACAATTGACGATGCGTATGGCGTCATGTCATTTTGCCATTAACTATCTTTTGAAACACTGAGTATTAGTGTGCTAACTCGCGGGTACACTTGCACCTCGATTGCCCAGATTCATCGAGTCAAATCCTCTTTTTTCAATTCAAAAAAAGAGATAATTTACACGAGTGAAATTTAAAAACTCAAAAAAAAAAAAAAAAACATAGTGATATCCAATATCTTCAACATTCCCCTCGTCAAAATGTCCAGTGAAGACTTGGAGAACATTGATCTCGTCTCCTCATATTGATCATTCCATCGTAGCTCGCACTTGGGAATCTTAACCAAAAAATAAAATTCACACCAGTTATTTTCGCGCCTGTACATATGCCCCACAATTTTCATGTAGAACGGAATTATCATTAGGATTGTAAGAAGATAATTAATAAAATAATATAACCTTACAATAAAAATAAATGAATAAAAAATATTATACTTGAAACATGTTAAATATTATTTTTAGTAATAACTTTTGTTTTTGTTTATAAATTGGTCAGTGGAACAAATTGTAGTAATTATATAGAAAATCTTTTTATTTGTGGATATTTTATATAATGAGATAATAAAAATAATTGTTAAGAATAGTATTTTTTAAAAATAAAAAGAAAAGATTAATTTATATTATTAATAACTTAATTACTCCTAAAATGATATAATATAAAATATAAATTACAATAATAATAATAACTGGTTAATATCATTATGATATATAACAATTAATTATGAATATATAATAATTAATTTAACGGCATATAATGATTAACTTAATATATAAATTAAGTGATTCAAAATATATTAATTTTCGACCGTTCTTGCATCACAGCTGGGACGATGGTACTATTTCTTATGCTTTTTACCAGTCTACAGAAGCCAAATGAATTTCCAGTCCATTACTACCAGACAATCCGCTCATTTTCCACTTGCAAATAGATTGTGTCCGCTGAGCATCCATTGCAAATGTTATTCTTGTGTGCTTGAAGTTGTTTGAAAGAGCCAATGCAGCTTTTTGTCATTAGATTGTCTTCTTTTTTCTTTTTCTTTTTCCTTTTCCAGTTGAATACAAAAGACCAGCGCTCAAAGTCAGTTCTCTCAATTCCTCCTTGTTCATACTGTCGCCGTCCTCCGGACGGCTACTCGATTTTTACTGGCTCACTGCACCTTTTGTTGTACATATTTGGGCCATTCTACCAAAAATCTTGACAATGAAAAGTAGTTCAATTGGGGCGTTGATATTTCTGAAGAGTCCAGTTTAACAATCGTCTAAAACCATGGAACATAGTTGACAATTCGAGACTTCTACAAAAATTTTGTTCGAACTGAGATTTCATGTTCATCGTGGAGCAAAAATTTGTATAGGTTTTTCAGTAGCTTTGTGTTCGTACAAAATTTGAAACGAAAATCTACTCGGAGGTCGAAATTTACGTATTTTGGATCAAAGAGATTAACCATAAAACCACATTGCATCTACAAGTTCAAATCTCGATTGAGTATGAAAGATCGTGGCATCCATGATATCAAATTAGCAAAAATAAAGGAACCCCAAAAAAAAAAAAAAAAAACCAATTGTAAAATAAAGATGTAAAAAACGAGCCGCATTCATGTCTATGTCTAGACTGATTCAAATGAAATCAAGACCATTGCAATTATTGTGTTGGACAGTTGGTTCTCGCTTTCTTTCATTTACTTCATTTGTTTACTCTCTCTCTCTCTCTCTCTCACACACACACACACACACGCACACGCACACACACACATAATAATTTATAATCCAATGAAAAATGAAAAATATTGTAGGGTTTTTTTTTTTTTTTGGTAATAAATTATTAATGCTAGATAAAACCGTTACTGGCGGGGGTGGTGGGGTCGTGGGGTCCGGAACCTGAAGAACGTACACACCGAATGGGTTAGTTGTCTCCAACCGGACACTTTTCTCAACGGTGCAGTGCAGATATTCCAACCGGACACGGGCAGTGTTGGAGAAGGGGATCCTAGGCTTCCTCGCATGATCAACGGTCCAATTTCAACGGCACGTCTGTGTGCATGCGCCTTTGTTTTTTCTCTTTTGTTTTTTTTCACTGACTTGTCGGGTTCACTCCCCCCAACAACAACACAGACACAAAAGCAAAAGTGAATAAAGTAATATTTAAACTTAAAAAGAGAGAAAAATAAAGAAATAAAAGGACTGTAAATATTAAAAAGTACACAAAATTCAAAAATATAAAATACACATTAAATTAGCGCTATAATTAGTTTTTCTTTTCGCAAAAAGTTATGGCAAAAACTAATGTCTATTGTATTTTTAAATTTTGTGTCTTTTTTTTTTATTAAACTCTAAAAGAACAATCAATTATTTTTATGATTAATATTTGTAGGTTACGCGACTCCCAATTCTCAACTAATGGTGTGGTGCCGTGTGGATTTTACTTAATTTTTTCTTTTTTCTTTTTTAAAAAAAATTTAGTTAGAATATGTAATAGTGTGTGTATTATATAATATACATATAACATTTTTGATAGAAATTTGCAATTTTCTTTTTAAATTTTGTGTATTTGATACTTTAACTGTTTGCTCATCATATATATGTATATATATATATATATATATAGTTGTAAAAATAAAAATCTGGCCACTCCCCCTCTCCTCCTCCCTGTCTTTTTCATATCATACAAAATTTGGACAATTTTTGTTCGGAAATTGTGAGGATTGGGGTTTGAATTGAGTGCTATGGTTCGGTCTAAGACAGTGCAGTTATTCACACCATAATGTAACGGGTCGCGGTCATCACTCCCGTATCGTCAAGAAAAATAGAGAATTTAGGCCTTATAAGCGGGTGTACTGCATACCCCAACAGGTTTTCTTTTGGGAAGAAAGTAATGACCCCGTGACAGAGTGGTACCAGAGCCTACTGCTCCCACAGTGGGACCTTGACTTGGCACGAAATGCTGAGAAATTGGCTCGGTGTGTGTCCAAGAACATTGACGAAGACGTCGATGAATTCGATGTAAGAGAATATCCCGCCGTGGGACCTTAATTTGGCACGAAATGCTGAGAAACTGGCTCGGTGTGTGTCCAAGAACATTGACGAAAACGTCGATGAATTCGATGTGAGAGAATATAACGGGTCGCGGTTATCTACTCCCATATCGTCAAGGAAAAGGGAGAACTTGGACCTTATAAGCGGGTGTACTGCACACCTCAACAAATCCTATTTTGATTAGAAGCTAATGACCCCGTGACAATAAGCATTCAATAAAGCCATTTATATATCGAAACTTCTCTCTGAGGTTTGATCGTGGCTGGGCGTTCTGGATTTTGAGATTGAGACAACTGAAAGATGGAATGCATTGGCCGCCGAAGGAGATTTGGGGGGCCTGTTTATGAATCGGGAATGTGGACGGGACAGATTTGTAGAATGGAGAGCCATGGGCGTGGGTCCCCGGACAGATGACTTTAACAATTTCCTAAGCACAATCACAGATGAAAATCAGTTTTCATAAAAAAATAAAAAATAAAAAAAGTGAGGAAAAGGGGGATGAGTCCAAGCTGGTTTGTTTGTTTTTTTTTTTTTTCTTTTGAGCCTCACCGCTTTGCTTGTTGTTTAGACTTTAATCATGTGTTTTTGTGTTTTTTATGTTTACTTTTTAATATCATTTGTTTATAATTTTATGTTATATAAATTTATTGTAATATTTTTATTTTAATTAAATTTTATTTATTATGAAATATAAAATTATAAATAAATTGTACTTTCAAAAAAATATACATATTAAAGTAAAAATTTCAATCAGTTTTACAGCTCCCACTCTTTATAACTTCCCTCTTCCTCGAGCCCCCCCTCTCCTCGTTCCCACGCACGCACAAGCACACGCTCTCTCTTGATTAAACATTGAAGAATCGCAGGCTGCAAAAGTTCACTTTGATCAGCGAAGATTCAAGAATCAATCAAGAGCAAATAATTTAGCTGCAATGGCAGAGGCGGATCAGAAGACGGCCCGAGAGCAAGTGCCGCCAGCAGAGCAGGAAGAAGTGGTGGCGGCGGCGGCGGCTGATGTTCCACCCACAAAACCTGCTGCTGAGAAGCGAACAATGCCGTTGGTGGAGGAGAAACAGCGGCCGCCGCCACCCGTGCCGGAGACCGAGGAGGAGCCTGTAGAGACTAAACCCAGTGGAGAAGGTGATGATGTGAAGGTTCCTCTTTCAGGTTCTTTCAAAGAAGAGAGCACTAAAGCTTCTGATCTCCTGGATTCCGAGAAGAAAGCGCTTCAGGAGTTCAAGCAACTTGTTCGAGATGCGCTTAATAAGCATGAATTTCTTTTCGTTTCGCCGCCACCAACTGCAGCTCCAGTAACAAAAGAGGCACGAGGAGTAGAAGGGCAGAGAGAAGCCTCTTCTGCCGCGGTGCCAGCAGAAGAGGAGAAAGACGCGGTGCAGAAAGAAACGCCAGCGGACTTATCGGCAAAGGCGGAGCCTGATGAAGTCACGGCAGAACAAAACTATGGAGCACTGAACGAAGAAAATAAGGTCGGGGTGGTGGAAAAAATCACCGAGGTTGTTGTTGAAGAAAAGGTGGCTGCAGCTGCTGCTGACAATGCGGATGACGATGGTGCCAAGACTGTGGAAGCCATTGAAGAAACCATCGTAGCCGTCTCTTCTTCTTTTCCTTCTGCTGCTACACCGCCACGGGAGCAGAGCTCGATCGATCCGGATGCGGCTGCCTCTGTAGCGGCTAAAGAGGTCAAATCTGAGTCTTCCAATAACGAAGTGCCCGAGCCCCCAATTCCAATGCCCCCACAGGAGGTTTCCATTTGGGGCATACCGCTGCTGGCAGACGAGAGGAGCGATGTGATTCTCTTGAAATTCCTGCGCGCCAGGGATTTCAGGGTGAAAGATGCCTTCACCATGCTGTGGAACACCATTCGCTGGAGGAAGGAGTTTGGCATTGAGGAGTTGCTTTATCAGGACCTGGGTGACGATTTGGCCAAGGTCGTTTTCATGCATGGCTTCGACAAGCAAGGACACCCAGTGTGCTACAATGTCTATGGGGAGTTCCAGAACAAGGAGCTTTACCAGAAAACTTTCTCTGATGAACACAAGAGGCAGAGATTCTTGAAGTGGAGAATTCAATTCCTGGAAAGGAGCATCAGGAAATTGGACTTCAGCCCTGGGGGTATTTCCGCCATAGTTCAGGTTAATGACCTGAAGAATTCTCCTGGACCTGCCAAGACAGAACTCAGACAAGCTACCAGACAAGCACTTCTACTGCTTCAAGACAACTATCCTGAATTTCTAGCAAAACAGGTATGGATTCAATCATTTCCTCTCTATATGATTCTTTCACTGTTGTTGCAGAAACCCAATCCATTTGGGGTAGTTTTGAATTTTTGTGTTATGTTGGTTGCTTGCTTGCTTTCAGGTCTTCATCAATGCGCCTTGGTGGTACCTAGCAGTAAATAGAATGATAAGTCCATTTCTGACCCAGAGGACAAGGAGCAAGTTTGTCTTTGCTAGTCCTCCCAGATCTGCTGAGACCTTATCAAGGTTAAATTGTACCAAAGCTTTTTTGCGACTATCCTTTTCATATGATGTTGTCATCTCTCCGTGTTTGGTGGGTAAAATTTGGTTCTTACCACTATTTTAGGTACATAGCTGCTGAGAAAATACCAGTCAAGTATGGCGGATTGAGCAAAGATGGTCAATTTGAAACAACCGATGTTGTTACTGAGATTACTCTGAAACCAACAGCAAAACATACCGTGGAATTTCCAGTCACTGAGGTTCATTTCTTTTCCCAAGAAAAGGAACCTTAATGACCAATTCAACTTAGATGCAACCATTATTGTTTTTAACTTTTTGGGTTGTTCTGCCTCGATTATTCTTAACCTAGTGTCTTACCCTTGTGCCTAATTCATGTGCAGACATGTCTGTTGACATGGGAGGTCCGTGTAGTTGGATGGGATGTAAGCTATGGGGCAGAATTTGTGCCCAGTGCTGAAGAAAACTACACAGTGATAATCCGAAAGGCTGGGAAGGTTGCTAAAACAGAGGAGCCAGTGGTCTGCAACAGTTTCAAGAATGATGAACCTGGCAAGGTTGTGCTCACCATTGACAATCCCACCTCTAAGAAGAAGAAGCTCCTCTACCGATCGAAAACAAGCCTTCCTTTGGCCGACTGAACATTTCATGAAAACCTGCTGGGACATTTCCTTGAATTTTTTCCGCCAATATTATCAGCAGGTCCATCACATTCAGAGGAAGGGTTATTTTTTTTGGGTGTCATTATTCAATCTTTAATGTATGTCTATTTTTTCTGCATGAATTTCCTGTTATATTCAAGGGATAGGACAATGTGGGATTGCCCAAAATTGTAAATCTTTATGCTATGCGTGTATTGGTATGCTCTGGGGGCACTTGTTTTATCTTTTCCTAAATTCTATGGTTTGGCTTTCTTGTCTTTAATTTACCGTGGGCTTTGAATTGTTGCAAGATGCACCGGATAAACAGCTATAGGTTGCTGCTTCAACAATCTCGGCTTAAAGCCTGATTCAATGGAAGATCACTAGTGAGGCCTATCAAAATAAAATATTAAAATGCATCCACGTAAAATATATTTCTTTATTCCCACACACACACTCTCTCTCTCTGCAAATAGATAATCGATACTGTTGTTGCCCCTTGGCCTCCTGAAAAAACCAAAAATCATGGCTTTGGTATTTCCTTACATACCCATGATCTGGACGATACTTTTCAATTAAAAGTGACCATATGCAAGTATCTGCTTTTGGGCCTTTTTAGGCATGGTCTGGAGGTCGTTCCTTTTGTTTTTTTTTTTTTTTTTATATATTCCAAAAGTGACGAATTGCCATCATTAAAACCACTCCAATACCTCTGTGCTTTAAGCTTGCGTTTCATTTCTTTCAAATTTTTAAGTTTGTTGCTTTAGCTGTCAATTGGTATAGTTTCTGCTTGTTTTTCGGGTCATCATTGATCAAAAGAGGGCAACATGAAAAATGCAGTTCCTGCAATGCAAAGCCAGAAGATATTATGCTGTACTCTTTAACAGAAATGGGAAAAAAAAAAAAAAATCCCCTTTTCACGTTTTGAATAGTAGATAGAATACAGGCGTGGTTTATCGTTGCAGAGTTAGTAGTAAAAGGACGCTGAAAAACAAGTATTAGCAGGGCGAGGAACCTTTTTATAGTGAAATGATCCTAATTGAACTCGTCAACTCAGCAGAGGACGTCAAACCACCCTCTGTGCCTATTAACTCCGGTTGGTTCATCATAAATAATTATGAAACTTGATATAAACAATAATATAATGTCCACAAAGGCTCCCTCGGCACTTTATCTTTTTCTTTTTCTCAATAAAAAATATACTTTTTTTAGTCTAATAAAGCTGTATATGTATGTGTGTGTGTGTGTGTGTGTGTGTGTGTGTATTATTAGTGGGAGTTTGGATGACACGGGGGCCCCGTATGATAATGGAAGTTCTGTAGCTTTTATGAATGATCTATAGGAAATTTTTACATTTTGTAAGGTTTTCAGAGGAGGAGTGAAATTTGATTTTTTTTTTTTTTCGAAAAATGTGTTTCTTCTATGTTAGTCAAATGAGCGGTCATTCACTGATTGTCTGATATTGGCAGGGTCACAAAGACCGAGGACAACGCCGTGTTTTCACGGATACGTACGAAAAAAAAAAGTAAATTAAGAATATTAAATTTAAATTAATATAATTAATTTTTAAATTTTATATTATATAAATATTTTATATCTAATATATAAATTAACTATTTTTATTCAAATTTATAATTTTTGAATTCTTGTTTATTTTTGATAAATATTTTTTATAAAATTTTATCTCAATTTTCTGTATTTATTAAATTAAAATATATAGTTATAAAAAAATAATATATTTTTTTAAAAAAATGACTTTCACACAAAATAAATAAAAATTGTTTTTTTTTTACACATTCCAATAGATGAGAAAAAGGATGAAATGTGAGTTAAAAATTTATTTTTATATTATAATTAATTTTATTAATTATTAATTAATTTTATTATTATTATTATAATTGTTTTTATTATCTAAGTGTCAAAACTTATTTTATTTTATTAGAATTTTAATTTAAAGTAATTAAAATTTTTAAAAATTTCGACTATATAATTAAATAATAAAAAATAATTTATTCTTTAATAAAATTTTTAATAAGTATTACGTTGCACCCTTTTGAAATTTTAAATAGTCAAGGACGCTGAGCAATGCGAGGGACCTTTTTACAGTGAAATGATCCCAATGGGACTCGTCAACTGGCAGAGGACGTCAAATCACCCTTCGTGCCAATTAAGTCCGCTTGGTTCATCACAAATAATAATTATGAAACTCGATTATTACGTCCTTGACGATTAACTCGATATAAACAGTAATATAAATGTCCACAAAAGCTCCCCTCGGCACCATATCTTTTTCTTTTTCTCAAGAAAAAATATACATTTTTTAGTCTAAAGCTATATATATATATATATATATAATTTGTATCTTATTTTTTGTATTTATTAAACTAAAAAAATATAATTAATAAAAATAATTATAAAATTAATAAAAAATAAAAATTCTTAAAATGAACGACACAAAATAAAAAAAAAAATATTTTTTATAAACGTTTTTGATAAATAAAAAAGAAGAGAGGAAGTGTGAGTTAAAATATATTGTTTACTAATTATTGCCAATTATACTAATTATTAGCTGATAATAATAATAATAATAATATTATTATTATTAGTTATCATTTGTTAATTACACGTTAATTTTATCACTATTATGATAAAATTTAATTTTACCATTAACACCATGATTTATTTTATTTTGTCAAAAAATAATTAAAATTATTTTATAATTTCATCTATAATAATAATTAATTTATATCAAAATTCTTGGCTATGTTATTTTAATTTTATTTTACAGTAATTAAAATTAAAAAATATTTTTTTAATTATAAAGTTAAGTAATAAAAATAATTTAGTTTTTAATAAATATTTTTCATAAATAACTTATTTTTAATGAACAGATGGAACTTAATCGAATCCGGAGTCCGGATATATAATAGGGTCAGAATGGGAACGACGGAAAGGAAGGCAACGAGCGGCTATAAGCGGATGGGCCCAAGACCAAAGACGGAGCGACGGAGGGGAAGGCAACGAGGGGCTCTGAGCGGAGGGCCCAAGGCCGAAGTCTAAGAGAAGCTCGGGCGATCTTTGGGTACCTTCTCTGCCCTCAGCCATGCATGTGGCCGTGTACTGTTCTCAGGTCTTTATTATGTGAAGCGATCGGGGGGAGGTGAACTCCAATGTCGGCACTAATAAAAAAAAATTAATTGATTAATTAATTAATTAAGTAAGTTGTTAGTAGAAATTTTTTTTTTCAAAAATATATATATTTTTAAATATTTAATTGAGATATTGAAATTTAATAAAAAATATTTTTATATTTAATTTATATATTTAAAAACTTATAGATTTTAGACAAATAAAAAATATCCCACTATTCTCTCTCTCTCTCTCTCTCTCTCTCTCTCTCTCTCTCTCTCTCTCTTTTTTTTATACATGTGGAACGAGAAGAGGCAAATAATTAGAACTATGATTTTTAAAGTAATAGCTTTCAATGGTTGGCAAAATGTGTTCCTTGTTAAAGATGAGTGAAATTTTAATTTTTAAATTTCTGAATTTTTCTCAGTAAATTTTTTTCTTGGCTTCTCTCTCTCTTTTTTTTTCTCTCTCTCTTTTTACTCTCTGATAATTTCGAGGTTAAAAAAAAAAATAGAAGAAAGTAGCCATTCTTTTGTTAAAAATAGGCGAAAAACTTCTTTAACTTTTTTTTTTTTAATTTCTCTCTCTCTCTGTTTTTTTTTTTTTAACTCTCTCCCTTTTGTAGTTTCAAAATTAAGAGAGGAATAAAAGAAGAGTTATTATTTTTTATTGTTGATTTTAGGAAATATATTTTTTTAATATTTTATAAAATATTTTACAAAAAAAAAAACAAATTTCTTACTAATTTTACATCTTTTGTGAAATAAACATAAAAAAATGCGAAAAATATTTTCTCAAAAAATATTTTCTGAAAACAAACCAAACCTAAATAAACACCCAACAGTCTAGGTTTACAAGAATTAAAAAGAAAGCAAAATAGTATGGTGACCTTTATCTTTAGATAAAGTGAGTGTGTTTTTGTCAACTGCAATTGCCGGATAGTTTTTTTTTTTTTTTTAAATTCGAAAAAGTTTATATTATTTGTCACCCTATTTAACTAATATATAGATGACAATAAAGTTATTTTGTCGAAAAACAAAGTCATCGTAAAAGGCACTCGAAGCGGAGTTGGTTTACCATTTACAATAAACTAGTTTACCATTCGTACACCCACAGTTATTCTGTTACAATTGTGTTTTTTTTTTTTTTTGGGTCGAATTTCCTGTTCACAAGAAAATTAGATTCAATAAAATAAAAAGAAAATTTTTGCAAGTACTTTTATTCACTACTTATTATTTCATTTTGTGTGATTGAAATCATTTATTTTATTACTTAATTATTATTTGCGGTAAGAGAAATTAAAAGTCAGTCAATCTTCAAATTCTTAAAATTGAAAATTAAAAATAAAGTGTCTCTCTCTTAAAAAAGACACTATGGGATATACTAACAATTCATGTTACGTAATTATAAGGAAATTGAATGGTAAAAGCTGTGGATTTTCGACCACCCCGGATTGATACCGAACAAATTCAGGATCTTCAGGCCCGATTTGTGGGGCAGAGTATGAACACATCTTTGGTCTTTGGAGCTTAAAGAGTACGTACCCAAGGAAACTATCTATCTATAATATGAAAGCTACCAGTAAGCCCGAGATCCACACAGAGAAGTGTCTTTTTCTTTTCTGAAAAGAAAAGAGAAAGTTCAAGAAAAGGAGTCAAAAGTCACGTCTCTATGATGTGAACAGTATCATGGTGTTCCATCTTTTCTTTGAGAGAGTTGAGAGAGGTGAGTGTGAACATATGTGTGAAGAGAAATGTAAAAGTCACAACTGTCGAAACACTTTTTCTCTGATGGAAAGCTCTTGAGAATCACATTTTAGTTGCAGGGTAGACGAAGACGAGGAAGAAGAGGAAGAAGAAGGGTTCTTTGTAGAGATGGATTTGCGGAACGAAGGAAGTGATGCTTGGAAAAATGGGCTATATAATAATTATTGAGAAATTACAGGGACGCATTACTAATAATATTAGAAAATTTGCCAATAACCATTGGGAAAATTAATCATTTATAGTTAATTCATTCCTAAAATAAAGGATAAACGTTCCAAGGTGCCACGAGGAATTGAGGAAAAAATGTAATTAATGAGAATAATTAACCTGCCATTAAAATTATATTTAAACGAAATTGATTTTTGGTAATATTTTAATAAACAAAAAATTAGCCATATTAAAATTTTTATGGTTGTGATTTAAAATTTTTTTTTTTTATTATCTATCTTTAATTGAGAAATTGATGGGCAATAAGTAGGTTTATCATTTTTTATCGGAAATTAATGAGCACCAATTTTACTAAAAAGCAGGTCACCATCGTTTATTTTGATTAATAATATTGGAGAACAGACTCATACGATATTTAATGAGCATCAAAATTGGATGATTTCATCGTCTTAGTCATTAATGAGGTAAATTTTTAATGCTAATCGTTTGTAACAATAATAAGCATCAAAATTGTTGATAAGAATCAACCCTACAAAATATTAAAAAAAGAAAATTTAATTAACAAAAAGAGGGAAATAAAGAGAAAGTTTTTCAAGAATTTTCACCAACATATTGAGGCGAACAAGTAAAGTTGACAGGGACGGGGCAAGGGTGTGCATGCACAGGCATGGTCGACAGCACCGCAGAGATAAGCTTGGGGGTGCAGCGGGGAAGAGACAGAGAACGGCACTGCCACGACCACGTGGCGCATGAGACGCACGCTTTTTTCGTCTATTTCCACCGACAATGCTTTTATGATTGCATTCCCCACCATAAAGTGTCCAGAGCTTTCTTTTTTCCACTTCCTCCCTCGATATAATCAACTCGTCTCCCCGCTTCTGTAATCACTTTGCTTGCTTGTTTTTGTGTGTGCGTGTGTGTGACAGAAGGGTTGCAGACTTTGACGATGGAGAAGAGATCATTGGGGCTTTGCTTGTTGCTGCTCTGTATGCTGGCCTCTCGTACGTACCTCATTCTCCTCCACTCTTACTGATATATTCGTTAATTATTTATATATATATATATATATATATATGTCTGTCTGTCTGTCTTGTTGATGACTGCGTGCGTGCGTGGGTGTGGGTGTACAGAGGAAATGATGATGGCTACTGAGGCAAGGGTTTGCCAGTCACAGAGCCATCATTTCAAGGGTCTGTGCTTGAGCGACCACAACTGTGCATCGGTTTGTAGGACCGAAGGATTCAGCGGGGGCGACTGCAAAGGATTCCGCCGCCGTTGCTTCTGCACTCGCCGCTGTTAACCCAGAAAATCATCACTCACCGGTAGCTGATGACCCTGCCGCCGCCCGGCCTATCCCTCCACCTTTTATTTCATGTAGTAGTTAAATGTGTGGATTTGGATTTAAATAAGAAATGTTTCCTCCAGTTTCTATGGAAGAAGAAGCATTGCCCACAGCACTTGCTTCTTGTAGTAATGGCCATCGTGTTTTGTAATCTAAATATGGACTTTCTGTCTGTCTTCTGCCGTCCATTTTGTTGCTGAATCAATCTCTTTGTAGCATGTGAAGATAAGTTTTTATTTTTCTTCTTATTTATTTATGGTCGAATCCCCAAGCACCTTGTTTGGAAATATGAGGAAAGAAGTTAGAAAATGATGAATAAAAAAAATATTGGGATAAGTTGGTAACCGTTCCATTTGAAATAGCAGCAAGACATTACTTGGCATCTTTAAAAACAGACTTTATAATTCTTCGACAAAAGTAAAAAAAAAAAAAAAAAAAGTTGAAACAAGTCAAGTGTTAAAACCAAATCTGATGTGGAAGTGAGGGACAAAACAATGGAAGGAAGAGAGGGGGCCTGCTGCTCTCGATTAATTAGTTTTCGGTTGTGTTATGACGCTCAAAATTTTTCTAGCTTAAACCCAATTCTAAACTTAAACCCAAGAATAACCCATGCAACACAAAAGCGCGAGCTGGCCTATACAAAGTTAAGCTTCTGTCAAGTTAAACAAACAAGCCTAATATCACCGATTTATTACTTCCTCTCCAAAAGTGAGTCTATTAGAACGACGTGTAGTACACTTATTTATAAGAGGCAAGTTCTCCCTTTTTTTAACAAGATGAGAGTGAGATAACCAACAAGTAACCTGTTATATTCTATCACACCAAATTTATTAATGTCTTTGTCGATATTCTTTGATACCAAATTTATTAATGTCTTTCTCGATGTTCTTTGACATGCAATGAACCGGTGATACCAGAAAATCTTGGTATTTTGCGCCAAATTAAGGTCTGATACCACTCTGTTACACAGGATAATTATTTTCTCCCCAATAGGTTACTTTATAGAAGAAGGTAATAGGTTACCTTTTACAAGAAGGAAACGACACCGTGACACTAAACCTAAAAGAGGGGAAACTCAAAGCCTAGGCTTGAGTTAACACACTTCTACCGATTTTATAGGTAAGCAGAGTTAAGGTCAGGCAGACTCCCAAACCGATGAATAATTCTAGTTAGTGTATTCTCTTTTTTTATTATTTTTTTAATTTGTTGGACTTGTCATAAATAATTAATAAAATAATTATTTTATTAATATATGATAACGCGTACGAGAAATTATAATATCAAAAACTGATTTTTGTGTGCCTTTTTATTAAACGGTTATAATTTGTCCTTAAAATCACGTGTCAATTTAATCTCTGTCTCCCTTCGTTGATTCCATAGTTTATGTTACGAGGAGATGATTTGCAGTCTTGGATTCCTGAAGAGGGGGGTTTCGGATGGAGTGTTGCCGCTTCTCTTTGTCCGTGTGGATGATTACGCTGGCGTGGCGTTTGTTCTCTTTTCCTGTTCGAGCTTCTTTTTATTGGCTCTTTCTTATTAATGGAATTGCTTATCCTTTGTAAAAAAAACTGCTTATCCTCCTTTTTCTTTTCTTTTTTTTTCTTTGCGTTATAAAGATTAAACCTTGATGCCATATACGACGTGTTGTGGACCCCTGATTGATGGAGTGTGTCTATGTATACATTTGAGAAAAGTTGGGTAATAACATTTAAATAGTAATATAAGAATAATAAAAGAGGTGAATTAATTATATTTCAATTAATTTTATAAAAAAATGAAATTAAATATAAAAAGTTATAACTTTTTTGTACTTATTACATTATTAAAAAATTTAAAACAAAAAAAGGTTCTCAAGCATATGAAGAGAGGAAAAAGTAGTTTACCTGAGCGGGTGTGAGTTTGTTTTATTTATATGCGATTAAGACGGCTTAGGTAAATGATATTTAATGATGTAATAGGTACGAGTCACTCTGTGCTTTTGTCTCGGGACTACAAATCCCAAAGTTCGGCTTTTAAGCTATTATGGGCCCAAGCGTTGCATGGGTCTATCACTGTGATCTTCCAAGACTCGTTGCAGGGTAACTTGTCGTCCGCTCTGGGTCTCCTAGTCACTTACCCCTTTCTTGCTTAAAGAGGGTCCAAGTGTTGTTGCTTGGGCTGTGGCGTGAATTGGTGCATTTGAAATTTCAAATAATCGATCAATTGCCTTCTTAAAGATAACATCCATTTTCCAACAATTGTCTCTAGAAGTGTGTTAACACCTTTAAATTGTTGCTTATTATATCTTTTAGTGGTTTTACATTTCCTATCTTCCTTTACACTGTTCATTTAATTTGTCACAAGATTCACATGAAAAGAGCCAGGGGTAGACATTTGATCTCATGTTTTTTTTGGTAATGGGTAGTGTATAGCTAAGTTTTCTAAGGTGCACTTATCTAGTGAGGATATCATGATAGTATAAGGCTGCTTCTAAGGGGTTATAAAGTGTTATCCTACTTTAATCAGTGTAATAAAACTTGGATCAATCTGGTTGGTTGGATTGGTAACCTAGCCAAATGGTCACTAGATTAGGCTAGGTTAACCTAAAAACCACTTGGCACTTTAAACTAGAAAAGCCTATTTAACACGACTAATTTTTTGAAACCTAATTGACCTAGAGATCTGAATGAACTAGACTTTGTCTCTCTTTTGGCTTCTAAATGATAGAGTTTTAACTTTGAACTTCAAATTTTTATGTTTCTTTTCTCACATGATCCAAACAAACCTTTGCCTCAATCTTAGACTTTGTCTTAATCTTGTTTTTTCTTTTATTTCTACTTTTGTGATTTTAGGTATGGATCTTCCTTTTTTTCTTCTTGTGATATTTTCCAAAGCATAAGAAGAGTTGTTTTATTTTATTTTATTTTTCTAACTATGATTTGGTACAATCAATTAAGAACATGCTAGCATGTATATATAACTACTAAGATTAGAGGTATCAATCTTAACTAATTGATCCATGGTTTAGTATTTTGTACATAGGTATATGCATTCACACAAGAAGAAGTTGTTTTATTTTTCTAACTTTATCTTAGTGCAAGTTAATAGTTGTTTAAAATTTGTAGAAAGGGTAAAGTTTTATGCTTAAATAGACAAGGATTATCTTTTTAAAACAAGCTTAAAGGCCCATTCAATTACTACTCTAATTTTTACCTGCAATGCAATGACCATCATGTGTTTTTTCAGCTTTGCTTGTTTGTTCATTTGATTTTTCGACTTTCAATAGAACAAAGGTATTAAAATCTTAAAAGTGCATTGATATAAGATCACTCTTACATAACTATACACAATTATAATAATGATCCTTTAGTAGTTATTATAGTCAATTTGTAACTAAATTGATATATGATTGGTTATGATAAGTTATCCAATAATAATTTATTAGAATTGACTATTGACTTTACTTTTGGTCATCATTCAAGCAAGATTTATGTTAGTTATATATATGAGAACTCTAAATTAAAGTTTAATTGAAATAAATTTTAATGCATAATAGAATGGTGCTGGTCTTTCTTTCTTATATATGCTTCCACATAATTTGTTGCTTTAACAAACCATAATCCATGCATTTATAAGGAAAGAATTTTCCATATAGATTTTTAATTTGTTCTAGTTATGTGCTAATTAATCCTTTTCCTTTACCATCTTCTTCTAATTTATTATTGTTTATGTTTGTCTCCTTTACTTCATCCTAACTACTATTAAATCTTTCGCTCTATTAATCACTAATTCTTCTAAAAATGCATCTCCTACAAGAGCTATAAGAAATAATATTAGATAAAAAACTGATTTAGCATGGGGCCATTGTAAGGAAGATGAAAAAGTAGGTAGTGAAAGAAAAAAAAAATTGATGTATTTATACAATACAAAGATTTATTTTATGATTGATTTAATTAAGTAAAGCAACATTTGACAAGAATGAAAGGAGGAGTAGATCATTCTTAGAAGGTACCACCCAATGTTTAACAACAAATGGAGTGAAATCTTAAGGGTTATTCTCCAAAGAAAGGGAAAACAAAAGAAATGTTGCATTAGTGAAATCCTTTTAGCTTAAGATATATGACTTACAAAAAGTAACAATATCATTATCTTGATACTAATATTCAAGAAGTTCCATTAGCTTTAGTTCTATCTTCTCATTCTATCTTTAAAGGAAAGGGTAAGGTAGCACAAACTAAGGAAAGAGGAGTTAACAAGTCTAGAGGAATAAGCTTTATATATATATATATGCTTAACAAACTTTGAAGAGTGTATTGCAAAGTAAAGATGTGATGGAAAGTTATGATCTTATTGTATCTAAATGGATGATTTATACTTCCACACCTTTTAATGTTGAAAATTCAATTTACTATTAGCTAGTCATTGATTCCTTAGCTAGCATAAGTCATTTATTGACCAACAATGTTGAAAAGATAAGAAATTTTATGGAAAGTTATTATGCCATACATTAATAGCTAATGGGTGGACATATTAAAACCATAGAACTTTGACAAATTTCTTGGTTTATTATCTAAAAGAAACTATTTCTTTAAGGTCAGTTGATGCTTCATAATTAGCAAAGATAGTTAAGATATTATACAAGTTGTTTACATAAGTGTTATTTGTTGGCGTTAGAAATATGATCCATATGGTGACTGATTGTGTGTTTAATTTGATTATTTATGATATAGGTAACATGATTAAGGTTAGTAGCATTGTTTACATACTTCCAAAATTACAAAGTACATCTATAATCATTATTATCCTTTTCACTTGATGAAAAAGTTTATTAGTGGAAGAGAAATACTTCATTATGCATTAACTTAATTTGCTACTAACATTAGTGCCTTAAAAAGTATCATGGCTTAAAAAGATACACTAAAAGCTATGATGACATCTTAAAATTAGGCCATATGTGTATATGCAAGAATTTTAATTCTACTCTACTATTAAATTTGCCTAGCAATTGAGGGTAATTTCACTAAAAGTATTGACATTACCGTTTAAACAGTAACTTAAACATAGGTATGTAAAGTACTTTGATGTACATTTCCTAATTTTGGGTACGTCTTAAGGAAGAATATTGGTTTTAGTCTTCTTTTTTAATAAGGTACACCCTAGTTCGCTACATGATTTGTAGTAGTAAAGAGGAATGGTTGATTGGTTAACTTACATGACTTAGTTATGTTAGTTAAGAGACTTACTTTAACTAATTAAGAGTAATTGTGGATAGAGAGAAAGAAAGATGAGTATGTTATTGTTATTTATTTGACATTGCTACATTTTTAAATTAAATGAGTATATTGGTTAAGAATTGAACATAATTAGTTTATACATTACAGGGGTGTTTTGAGATATAACTAGTGTATGATTTATTATTCTTTTGAGAGGATTTTTTTTTTTTTTTTTTTGCTTAAAGATGGGCAAAGGTTAAGTGTGAGGGAATTTGAGGAGTGAGAAGTTATTTATTTATTCTTTTTTTTGCATTCAGTTATTTTTAATAAGTTTTATACCTATTTAAGCTTATTAGTGTATATTTTATGACTTAGGTGTGTTTCAGGATAGTTTTGAGAATTTATACTTTTAGTACATAAAATTTTAGCATTTTATTATTTTAACCTTTGATACTTATTTTAGATTTTTCCCTAACATAAAAGTTTAGATTAGAAAAGTGGCCTTTAATAAAGTTATAATAAACATCTCAAATTTTTTAGATTGGGGTTGTGAGTTTAAATTCAAGTTTGCTTAGACCTTAAGACATTTCTTTAAAGATAAGGTAGAAAATTAAAGTTCAAATCTTAATAAGAGTATGATTCTTGTTTAAGTACTGAATATTTAAATGGGCTTAATTTGAACTTTAGATATCCAAATTAGGTGATTCAAAAGCCTAAATTAAATTTCACATTTAGGCCTACAATTATTATAAAGAGACCTAATCTTAGATCCAATTTTTAATGGTCTAAAAATAGCTAAAAAGTTGTAAAATCTTTCATAGGCCGGACTGAGTTAGTTTTGGTTTTTAGCTTATAATTTGGGCTTTTAACCTTTTTTTTATTTTTTTTATTTAGGCAAGACTATATGTGTTGAAAATCTAAAGAAAAGGACTATAAATTTGATAAAAAAAAGGTAGACCTTAATTTAGACTACATTGATTTAGAATTAGCTTATAATCAAATATAAGAATTCTACAAAATTAAGGAAACCTTAATTCTTTAGGGTTTGCTTGTGTATACTATGTACTTTCTTTAAGATACAAAGAATGGTTTTTTTAGCTGAGAGAGGGGACGAGAGATAAATATAAGTAAAGTGGCAACTTAGCTTTAGTAAGGATTTGGTTTCATTAGTATGTGTAGTAAGGGTTTTTTAATAGTTTAAAAGAATTTTAAAATGTTCAGTGTTTTAATGGAATAGATTATTATCTTAGGTTGTTTTCTTTTTTCATGGAATTATTTGAGTTATTATAATTAAATTGTTAAATGATTGTATATTCAATTAATTTGGTTAGACTTGTAAAATTGGTTAAATAATAATCAATAATTAATTGCTGGAGTTAAGGATTATGACTCATATTACCCTTTTTCTAATCACCTAGTAGTGAATAACAATAAAAGATTGAGAACAATTTTTCATCTTATTGTTATGAATAACTCAATACAAGTTAAATAATTCAAACTTGTGTGATTATTACTTGAATTAACTTATTTTTCTATTTCTTAAGGCAACTAATTTATAACCCTAGAAAATTTATTTTAAGGATAAAAAGGTTAAAGTGTAAGTCTTGTTTTATTTAGTAAATATCTAAGAGAAAATTTGAGTAACAAAGTTTGTTATTATCTAGAGTTAATGGTTCCAACAAAATTGAGACAATCTTATAGATAATCAAAAGTATCAAATATTATAATTATGAATGAACTTAGAATTAGGATTTGGTCAATTGGTATTTATATAAGTTGCTTTGTTTAATCATGTCATTTGCTTTAATTATAAAAGAGGTTAGAATACCACATAACACCTTTATTCATATTAGTGTTTTTAACTATCTAATATTGAATCAATAACATTCCTTGTGAGATTAACCTTTATTCACATTGTCTACCATTGTATGGTCAAGAGTAAGGTTTCTATATTTTTTTATAGCCTTGACGATAATTACCACTTCGAGTCATTTTGTAGTTTTTAGAGTAATATGAATTTCTATCAAAGAAGATTACTCCAAATGGCCAACAAACACTTTATAAGACGCATGTTTTATTGGTGCGTGTTAGCTTGCATCCTATTAGTTAGACCTTAATTGAGATGTTCAAGGTTTCATCCTTCTTTAAGGACAATTATGGTGGTTATTTTACAATTAAGGGTAAAAAAGGATTATAATGGAGTTTTTTATTAACTCCCTAAAAAGAAGATAAAGGATTATGAGAGGCATTTTATGTTCATTTAAACACTTAATGATGTGATTCTTCTAAAGTGGCACTTAATCCATTCTTCTCCCCTTCTTATTAACTTTTCAAACCAAGATTTGTTTTTATTGATTCATGTAAATTGCTAGGGGAGTATCCTGAAAATATTAAAAAGCATAATCCTAAGTGGCTGACAATCTTTTTTTGTGTATTGCTCCCACTGTGATCCACAAGATGAATTAGGGGCAAGTACCATAGTGGAGGTGCCAGCATTGGCACATACACTAGTTAAGATGGATAAAAGGAAGTTGTTTGTGCCCTCAAAGTTGATACTCATGAGTAATTCTAACAAAGATTATGATAGTGTTCCCCTATCAATAGTGTTTTCATTTCTTTCTTCTTGATGCCTACTTGGAATTTGAGAGTTATTTCTTAAGACTTTAGCGTGCCTATGATATCGTTGTTGTATGGATTCTTCTTTATGTTATGTTGAGGTGGGTTTGTCTCCTATCACCATTGATCTACCCATAACTATATTTTTATCCTCTTTTATTCGTCTCCTAGGCATCATTGTCAAGGTTTTTAAGGTAGAACCCTAATTTGTTTACTGGGAAATTTATATTCGATATCTTAAGTTTAGGGGTTAATTATAAAAAACATCCTAAGACTAATGACCTTTAGTCAAAATGGATGAAACTCTTAAAAATACGTTTATGTCCTCATATAAAAGCTAAAATTGATAGAAACTAAACATTCTAACCTTAACGCCTCTTCTCAATCTCTCTCGATCTCTCTTAACCCTAAAAAAATCTCTCTTTGTCTCATTCCTTTTGAACTCGATAAAGTCTGTAAAGCTAAAAAGAGTAAGTTGTTAAACCTTTTGTACATTATTTTTGTTTCTATTGATTATAATGAGAAGTTTTTTTGTATGGACTTTTTTCAATTTTGTAATAATTTGTTTTTTAATCACAAATTAGGATTAAGAACTAATACTTTTGTGTTTGTTAAATATTATACTTGTTATTTTATTCTTTATTTATAATTTCAAGATTGTTTTAATTATTTTAGGATTTTTGATGAAATTTTTAAATTTTTGTTAATAAAACATTATTGATAGATTTTTTTATTTTAATATTTAGTCAATTTAGTTTTTTTTTTCTAGTTCATGGGTTTTTAATTAATTTATTTTTTATTTATGTCATTTATGTTATTAAATACTATGATTAAACTTATTATTAGTGGTGTTATACCTAAAGCTAATGTCAAAAGTCCTAGGTTTAAGAACCTAGCTCATAAGTTAAGTAGAGGGCTTGATTTTGCACCAACAAAACATATCTTTAAAAATTTGAGCCTAAAGAATACTAATAGTATATTATATGCATATGCAAATGTTGGTAGTGTAATTGCTGCTTATAAGAGTCCACTTGTATATATTGAACCTAGGTTTATAACTGTTGTTAATTGTCTTAAAGAATAATAACCTACAAAAACCAAAGTCCATCAAAAAAAAAAAAAACAATAGCCTATTATTTGTAAGTTTAATACGATGAATAGAAGGGCTACTCTAATACATGTAGAAGAAATTATTATTAATGATAATATAGGATAAGATAGTAAAGATAGTGAGGACTTAGATTTCAAAGTATCTAATAAGCATTATGACTTTATTGATTATGATAATGATGACTAGTTAAAAGAGGTTGTAAATGAAGATAAATTGTAAGGGAACATATTGGATAGAATGAGTGGCACATATGATGCCAATAAAAGAGGTAATAGAGCTACGGGTGATAATGATATAGATGTTTATGTTAGTGATGAATCACAAGACTATACTAATACTAATGGTGAACTTTCTATTGGTGAAGATAGTGAGGAGAAAAAATCATTTTGAAAAAGTGTGATTTAACATATAAAATTGATGACATACCTTTTAGGTATGCAAAGGAAGGTAAAATGTAGTTTAAGGAGAGACAAATTTTTAGAGATATTTATCAATTTAGTGAGCTCTTAAGAAGTGTGGGAGAGAGTCAATATTAGATACACTAAAAACCAAAAACATGTTATAAGTTATAAGTATGCAGATGCAAGATGTAACTTCTACATTTAAGCATCCATATTACTTAGTAGGAAGACTTTTATGTCGAAAAAGCTAAGTAAACACAATTGTGTTAGGATTGAAAAAGTCAAGGGTGTCACGTTAAAATGGATAGTTAGGGTTTTATTATCTTATCTTAAAGTTAATAATGGAATGAGCACAGAATTTATGCATAAGGTCTTTAAGGACCCTTATGGAGTTGAACCTAATTTCATAAAAATTTAGAGGGGAAGAAAACTAGCACTTGAAACAATTATAAGGTCATACAATGAGTTATTTAAGAAGTTAACAAAGTATGCCAACCTTCTTAAAAAGACGAACCCTGGTTTTGTAATTAAATTTAGGTGTAAAGCTAGGGAAAACCCAAATGATTTATCTCTAAAAGTTTTTCAAAGGATTTTTATTTGTTTAAAGACATGGCTAAATAGGTTTGTAGTTAGGTGTAGACCATTTATTAAGTTAGATGGGTAACATCTAAACGGGCCACATTGTGGCAATTTGTTAGTAGTTATCTTAATAAATAAAAACAAAAGGATTTTCCATGTTGCTTATATTGTTATGGAAAAGGAGTGTAATAAGAGTTGAAACTTTTTCATAGGTCTTTTATGTCATTCCACTAAAGTTGCTATGAAAGGGAAGTCTCTAACCTTTATGTTTGATAGACAAAAGGTATGTAAGAATATATTTTTTGCATTTATTTACTATGTAAATAATATTTAATTTATTAGTTAAATTATTGGTATTTTTTATTTTTTAAATTATTGATTGTTGCATGATTTTTAGGTTTAAGAAATCATAAATGTTGTTGAAAAGTATGTCCCAAAGGTCATCTATAAGAAATGTGCTAGACACATTTATACAAAGTTAAAAGCTTAATGGCTTGGTATGGAGTTGGGGAACCTATTTTGGAAGGCTTATAAAACCTAATGTTACAATGATCATATTAAAGCTTTTACAAAAATTGGAGTGGTTGCTCATAATGATGCCTCTGTGAAGTATCTTAAGAATATGCTTGCTAATTAATGATATAAGTGTTTATTTGGTATTAATGTTAAAAGTGACCACACCACTAATAACATGATTGAGTCATTAAACAATTAGGTTGAAAAGTTAAGGAATAAGTTTATTTTGACTTTTTTAGAGAACATATGAGTGAAATTGATGGCTCAAATGCATAAAAGACATGCCAAAGTTACAACTTAAGAGGGTAAAGTAACACTAAAAGTCAAGGTGAGGTTAGAAAAAGTTTTTGTTGTAGCCAAATACTTAAAATATGTTCCTATTAACAATAAAGACTTCCAAGTAATAGATTATTCAAATAATTTTTTTCTAAATCTTAAATTAAAGACATATAGTTGTAAGGAATAAGTAGTTTTTGGAATTTCCTAAAAACATGTGGCTACTTGTATTAACTACATTAAGGAAAGCTTAAAGGACTAGTGTCATGAGTACTTTATAGTGAAGAAGTATGTGGCTAACCATAATGAAGTTATTCATTTTCTTTACAAAACCAACTTAGATCTTATAAATAGAGAAGAAGTCATGCTACCACCTTAAGTGAAGAGAAAGGCTAGTAAATCAAGAAAGAATATAATAAGAGAAAAGGAAGAGCCAAGGCAAGATAGAACTAGATCTTATATCATTAAGTGTGGCAAATGTCAAAAATTTAGGTATAATGCAAGGACATAGACTAAGGTATACAAATTAACTTTTTTATATTTTCTCATTTATTTTCTATATGTAACCTGTAGCTAACTTGCAACTAACTAATATTCAATTTGGCAATGTTGTTGGAGCAACCAACATAAGTGTTGGTAATTTAGTCCTAAGCATTATAAAAACAACATTAGGTTCAGCAACCAAAAGGACAAAAACAAGAGTCTAAGTAAGGATTAAAACAAAAAAGTCCAAAATGATATGTATAGTACAATTAGCCATATTAAATTAAATAAACGTAAATGCATTTTATTAATTAAATTAAGAAACTTGATTCATTCGTGTAGGGAAAGACTTTTAAAGGAGTAGAACAGGAAACTAACACATGAAATTCATAACCTTAAGCTTCATAGCCAACACAATGATTATTAAAAACCAATTTCTCTGCTTTCATTTACTACAAATTGCTACAATCACTAACACATGTAATATCATTGTGCAACATATTAAAATCAGTACATTTATCTTCACAAATATAATATTTATGTCTAGGTTGTAAAACTTGACATATATTTTTCTAAACTCTTATCTTAATGATAACACCTTAATTATTACTAATCTTACTTTTACTTTATTTTACTTGGGATCTTGCACAATTCAAATGTTATTAGTTATTACATTCAAAAGTATGGTCTCATTTGGTTAGAAGGAAGTGAAGGGGTTGATGTCGATGTAAGTTTGGCAACATTATTATTGGATTTTAAAGGGGTAAGTGGCGGGGAAGAGAATTTGGGCGATTCAATGGGTGTAACAAGGATAAGACTCTTATTTAGGTCTCCTACTATAACAATTATTATTAGAAATCTATGTTTTTCCTTTGTTAGTATTGTATCTTATGGCAAATTAACTTATGTCTCTTAGCATACGTGTAAATGACTTTGATTTAGAGGTGGCTTTTTAAGGTGTTGATGTCTTATTAAGTTAGAATCTTCTTGTATCCCCTATTAAATGTTCTTGAGAAGGTTGTCTTTTTTAAGAATTTTTTCCTAACGAGCAAAGGGATTATTAAGGGTGGTGTTATTATTAGTGGTGATGAGGCTCTGTAACATAATGTTGATTTTTTCCTTTGAGCAATAAGATGTATTCGTAGAGGGTGAGCAACCTAACATGGTGGATATGAGGGCAAGCTCTAAAGGGGGGCACCATGTGTTCCGTGGTGAGCCAAAAGATGTGGCATTAGATATGATGAATGATCATGCTTCCATTAGCATCTTATACTAAGAGAAATTATTTTATTGCTACGTAATAAAAAGTGTGAGTGCTTTGTGAAGGATATGAGTTCTCTTGCACTTAATGAGGTAAGTCTTAAAACATGCAATGAATCCTTTCACTTAGAAGGACTCAAGTGTTTGGCACATTATTAGAGAGTTTATACCTCCTTAAAGTGGCCATCCTTAACTACTCCTAAATATGCTTATAGGGGGATTTTACATTGCAATGTTTTAAGAGAAGAAGAGGTAGCCTTTGTTTCAGACCCAACTAAGCTAACCAAAGCTTATTAGTTACTAAGCGAAACTTTGGGCATACTAGAAAGAGCATTAAAGAGTATTGTGAAATGGGTAAAATATCATTTACTGAATGAAAGGGTTATAACCCACTTATAGGTAGAGTTAAAGAATTGCCAACTACATTAATAAGCTAAAGGAGACTTAATGTAGAAAAAAGTCAAGTTTGCTTTATTGTCTTCCTAATGTGAGGCCTTGAAAACCAATATGTGTAAAGAGTAAGATTTGTAGGCTATTATCGAGTGAAGTGTAATAAAGGGGAAAGGTTAAATTGTAGAATAAGAGGCATCCTTTCAATAAATCAAGGAGCATCTGGAGCAAATAGAGAGACTTTCCATTGAAAGACTGGCAACAACAAGGAATTTTGACTTTTAAGATTGTGTGGAGAAACTTTGTTCCAACATTAAGGCATATAAGTGGTTTATTTATAAGAGATATTCTCATACTTTTGTGGGTCCTAAGGGTAGGGAAGTTGAGTTATTCTATGTGCTTGTCAATTCACCACCTATAAGGGGGCTTTTGAAGGGAATCATAAAGAGGTTTATCTTCTATTAGCATTTAATCCTAAAGTAGGTAGTCATTGTCAAGTTATGAGTCAGATTTGCAGGTGATATCTACTCATCCTTGAGCTAGTTTTATGCTACCTTATAAGGGAAATTTACATGCATATTATTTTTGGTTCTTGGTCATTTGTTATTGTAGCCTAAAACTTCGTACCACTTTAAGTTTTAATGGAATGCCTTGACACTAGTTCCTTGGTACTAGTTAATGTGCACATTGTAACACTTTGTATCTCTTTATTTTTGCCTCTTCACCCTTTATATCTTCCTTTGCTTTTTGTTTTTTAAGCTTAAGGGGGAAAGGACCCATTTTGTATTTATAGTGTTGGTTAAGGGTTTACCTCCAACTATGTAGTGGTCATTATTTTTTAAAAACAAATTACACATTTTAAGGAACTATTATATCTCCTCAATTTTAATGGTCATATAGGGTAATGGTATAAGTGTAAGGTGATTATAAATAAGGGTTGTCGCTTGACTTATATATGAATCACTTACTAACTTTTATTACTTTTTACTTATAAAATCTAAAGGAATTGCCAAAAAACCCTTATAAGTGTTTCTCTTCACATTTTTTGTATTGAGCTTTAGTTGGCATTGTACAAAGTATATCTAAAGTTAGTCATTAACAGTCGTGACTACCTAAAAACATGCATGACTTAGTTGTTAAACCATTCATACATGGTGAAGATCCCTTACTTTTAAAAGCAATTTCCCACCAACTTAGCTATAACATTATACATGCATTTGTATATAAGGAGAGCTTGACACTTTATCAAAATTTAGTCAACATACTTATTACAGTATTCCATGTTTTCTTACATTTAAAGAGCTCATGTCAACATATTGCCTTAGCCAATACTTTAATTTGATTGCATCTATTACTAATAATATGTTCTCATGTTTTTAGGGAGAACTATACATGATCTCCTTATTTTTGTGGTTTTGGTGTACACATTGACTTGGTCTGCACTCTAAACCTTACCTTACTAGATAGCTTATAATCATATGCTCACAACATTGGCCTAAGAACTAAGCCATTGTGATAACAAATTATTAATGTTGTAACTAATCTTTGAAGCACATATTAGCCATTAGTAACAAGTCCTTATAGCATTAGCCTATGCCCCAACCCATGCATTACCTCCTAAAAGAATATTAGGATATTTGGCCATTTGGTAGAAGAAAACATCGATGTGTTTAAGTTATGGCTAGTGCACATTGTTGCATAACATTAATGACCTAAAATTTTTCCCATTTAACACAAATGCTTTAGCCACCTTTAGCTTTTACTATGCATATGAATGCTTTTTCCAACACTTTGCTTGCTTAGGTGTCCATACTTAAATCCTATGCAATAATTGGTGCAAGGTAGCATAAATTGTTTACACCTTCATATCAATAAGCTTAAGAGACTAATAGTAGCCAACACACTACCATATTAGGTAACTCGTGGGTAATGTTGACAGTCAAAAGGGTGGTAGCCAACTTTCATTGCCCTTTATGTACTATTAACCGTTTGCATATATGAGGTTTACCTTATGCTACCTTATGCCTTTCTTGTGATAGATGGTTCATAAGTCATAACTTGCATTTATATCAAATATAGCCTTAAGAGTAAAGTTAAAAGTTTATTTTGTATGACGTGTTCAAGTAGGATTTAAATATTGAAGATTAGATAGTGTGCAAGCTCGGCCATTTCTTACCTTATTACCTTTTTTCTTAGTTCTTTATAGATAATATTGCACAAAGACTAATTACTACTATCATGTTAAAGGCTCCCTTTAATCTAAATCACTTAGTTATGACTCAAGATTACTCATTGTAGTTATAAATTAGGCACTAAGGATATAATGAAACTTATGATGTAACCTATGTTTAACAAATGAAAGTGTTTCTTTTCTTAAGCAATCACTATATTGTTATCATCTCTTTTTCTTTTATTGTCGCCTTTTTTTTTTTGGCATAACAAATAAGCCTTTGATCTTTATGCTACTTTATCTTTTAATTGCACCTTTGCCTTTTATATGGTTACATTATGCAAGGCACCTTAATCATTCCTACATTTATTAGGTAAGGAGCTTGTGATGTGTTTGCATATAACACTTTAAGTAGCCTTAGTTTTATAAGGCAAGAAGCATATACAACATAATTACATGAGGAGCTTTACGCGTTCTTAGCAAAAACCTATGTGGGACACTCGAGTAAGGTGCCTTAAGTAGTGCTTAGTAAAAAGCTTACTCACTGCATTTTTATAGGATAACTTAGGTAGTCATAGCTTTGTAAGGTAAGAAGCTTATGTTATATGTTTGCAAAAGGTGCCTTAAGCATTCTTAGTAAGATGCTTGTGTGGCATGCTTAAGTGGGGTACTTTATAGATTCATAACTTTATAGGACAAGAAACATATGTGGAACCTTCGCATAGGGTGCCTTGGCACTTTGGAAGAAGGCTTGTGTGGCATCCTTATATGGAGCACTTTAGTTAGTATTAGCTTTGTGAGGTAAAAAGCATGTATGATACCCTTATATAAGGTGTCATTAACGATCTTAGGAGGAGACTTATGTAGTACTCTTGTATGAGATATCTTAAGTAGTCTTAGTTTTATGATAAAAGGCGTATTCAGACACTTACATAAGATGTTTTAGGCTTTTTTGACAGAAAGCTTATGCAACACACTTGCTTGGGGAATTTTAAGTAATCTTAGATTTGAGAGGGTAAGTTGCGCACTTGTATGAGATTGTGAAAGACAACTCATTAAGTAAAATGTATGTCTTTATTGATAATTTATAAAGGGTATCCTTTACACTTTTTTAATAAGTTTTTTTAACAATGATAAACTCTAGGACTTTCAAAGTTTTATATTCAAGAAATAGGGGTTTTATTTAACTCTTATATATGGTAGATTATAGACACTACTTCTTTGACAAGTTTATAGCGCCCCTCCCAATTAGGGGATTTGTTGCTAACTTCTTCATTACTCTTACTAACCACCCATTTTTACAATATTAGGTCACCTTTACAGAATGACCATTCCTTTTTTCTCTTATTATGGCACTACGCCAAACTTTTTTGGTATAAAGCTATTTGTAAGAAGGCTTATTCATATGCCTTATTTAAAAGGTTTAACTTGACTCATAACTTTTTGTCATTTTTGCCTCTAATAAAGTATTGTTAATTATAACTTGGCTTTCCTATCGTAGCTAGCATCATTGCCTCTATGCCAAATGCAAGAAGGAAAGAGATTTTTCTTATGGTTGTTTACATAATAATGCAATATGCCTACAACATTCTTATTAGCTTTTTGGCACAAGTTTTTTTGCCTTACCTAATCAAATCTTTAGACTTTGGATAATCGTGTGGTTAGTCACTTTTACTTAGTCATTTTTCAATAAATGCTTTACTAACATAAACTTGAGAGTGATGCTTAAGTCTTACAAAAATTCCTTGAATTTTGTATTGTCAAATTGTTTTCTATTATCAATAATGATCACATAAGGGATTTTGAACTTATAGACCACATTTTTTCACATGAAGATGTGTATTTTTCATTTAGTAATTGATGAAAATCCTCAACCTTTACCTATTCCATAAAGTAGGTGATGATAGCTACTAAAAACTTGCATCCTTTAGTGGTAGTTAAGAACAAACCAATGATATCCAAACCTCATTAGGTAAAAGGCTATGGCAACGACAGAAGTGTGAGTCATGTTGTAAAGACTTGCTAATAGTTAATAAATCGTTGGTGGGCACTATATTTTCATACCAATTCTAAGGCATTCATGTTTAAAGTGGGTCAATAGTAACCTTCTCTAATAACTTTCTTTGCCAAGACCTTACTTTATATGCGGTTCTTGCAAATGCCTTCCTAGGTTTCTTAGAGAATATAGTTTGCTTTCTTTTTTATTAAGAATTTAAGAAGGGGCATGCTCAGGGACTATTTATACAATCTTCCATTAATCAGTAAGAATTTTGCCACTTTCAGTTATAAATGCTAAGCCTCTACTTTTTCTTTTAGAAGTTATGCATTTTGTAGCTAAGTGATTATCATGTCCATCCTTAAAGGTGTTGAGTTGAGCTTTAACACATGTTTGGTCAACTCTTTGTTGCTTAGGCATGTCAAGGTTTTTACAAAGATTGCTTTTCTAAGTGATGTCTCTATGATTACTTGTCATTTTACAAGGGCATCTGCTTAGGAGTTTGCCAGTCAAGGCATCTATTTAGAAAAATGCCTTACAAAGGGTATGGATTTTACATAACTACTTAGCCATATTATCCCTTCTTACCTCAAATTTTTCGTTCACTTGCCCTATAATTAACTGTGAGTTGTTATGGGTCTTTAGCTCTTTAATTCTTAATACATGGGCAATCTTAAGCTTAATGATCAAAGCTTTGTACTCAGTTTCATTATTTGACATGAGGAAGCTAAATCGCAAAGTGTATTCTAATGTAACTTTGCTTGGTTTTATGAAAACTAAACTCAAGTCACTTTCCTCTTTACTAAAGGATCTATAAATATATAAAACCCATGGTTTAACTTATAATTTTTTGTCTTAATTTATTTCAAAGCTAGTGCATTTATTAATGAAGTCAGTTAATACTTATGCCTTTAACATCTTATAGGACTACAATTAGATGTCAAATTCTCCTTGCTTGATTGATCATTAGAGGAGTTACCTTTCCTTTTTAGGCCTATGCAACATTAGTCAGAGCAATTAGTCAATCAAGACTACAATAAAGTGTGTCTAGAAGTAATATTGAAACCTTTGTATTATTGTGACTAATGCAAAAATTAACTTATTTAACTTTGGATATTAACTTACAAATTACCCATACCAATTCACCAACAAATTAGTCATCTTAAAAGGGGTGATAGAACCACCTATGCCCATAGGCTAACCACCGCATACCTCTCTCGTCTTCCTCAAATTAAAGGTAGTTAAATTGCACTCCTCTTATAACATGATTTTAGGAAAACTAAGATTATAAGTATTAGGCATCATTTTCTCCATCATACACCTCAAACTTAAGTTTCCCGTATTAAAGGGAGTGAGAGAAGTTTGCAAGGAGTAGTGGAAAGAAGTGTGAAAGCTCCAAATTACGAAGTACCTTCCTTAAGGAGATTTTCTTGGTTACTCTCAAAGATGGGTAGAGGATTAAGAGTCTCACCCACTTTTAGTATAAGTTAAGTGTTTGGTTGTAGGAATGAAGGCATCTATGACATGTTCTTTAGGGTTTCAATTATTAGGGGGTTTCCTATTGGCTTTGCTACATTAAGAGGAGTTGTTGTTGGAGTAAGGTGTATTTGCATTGTTGAAAGTGTTGTTAATACAATTGTTAACAAGTCAACACATCCAAGTAGTTTGTTTAGGTGATCTTAGGTATTCATCACTCTGAGAGCTAATTGCATGATTGATCATGAGTTTGATAGTTTTGCTATCTCAATAGAGAGTTAGGTGTTGAGTGGGTCAAGTAATATAAAGGTTGAATGGGTCAAGAACTCTTGCACTTTATGAGACTTGATAGGGTAATGTCTTCAAGTAGAAGATAATTAGGAAGAGCAAACAATGTGTTGTTTCTACAGATGACACCAATTAATGAGGGTGCTTACCAAGAAAGACATGTGATAAGGTTTAGAACGGTCCAACTAATTTGAAAGTCTAGTTATGATGTTTAGGTAATATCTTATATGAAAACATATAGCCAATGGTTGAATGTGAGCTCTAATATTAACATTTTAACAATCAAGTCAATAATAATGTCAGAGTTCTCAAGCATGTGTAAAGAAAAAAAGTTGTTACTTTGAGTAGGTAAGATTTGACTTATTTATATGTGATTAAATTGACTTAGCCAAGGGCCAAATATGGGCTCTAATATTAACACTTTGAAAATCAAGTCAATAATAATGTCAGAGTTCTCCAGCACGTGGAAAAAAAAAAAAGAGTTGTTACTCTAAATAGGTAAAATTTGACTTATTTATATGTGATTGAATTGACTTAGCCAAGAGTCGAATATGGGCTCTAATATTAATACTTTGATAATCAAGTCATTAAAAATATCAAAGTTCTCAAGTGTGTGTAGAGAAAAAGAGTTGTTATTTTGAGTAGGTAATGTTTGATTTATTTATATGTAATTAAATTGACTTAGCCGAGGGTCGAATGTGGATTCTAATATTAACACTTTGATAATCAAGTTAATAATAATGTTAGAGTTCTCAAACACGTGTAGAGAAAAAGAGTCATTACTCTGAGTAGGTAAGATTTGACTTATTTATGTGTGATTAAATTGACTTGGCGGAGTGAAATTTAATGATAATGAGATGGGTGTGAGTCCCTCCTTCCTTGGAGGTCAGGGCTAAGGTCAGGCTTGTAGGTTGTTATAGGCCCAAGCAATTGCATGAGCCCTTCAATATAGTCTTTCAAGACTTGTCATGGGGTGGCCCGGTAGTCTGTTGTGAGCCTCATTGACAGCCACCAACCTAACGGATTTTACTTGGTTTTCAAATCATGGCTCCTATTAATTATATAAAGGTATATACAATTCTTTCTAGAAGCTAAGAATACTTTAAGGTTTGGAAGGTGCGCAAACCAACCTAAAGCCAAATAAAAATTTTGACATGGTCATGTTTCTTGAAAGCCGCATGAGATAGGCATGTTGGTGTTAGTTGGATAGTGGAAATGAAATTAAACTATGCATTTATTTATATGGCTTAATAACAATTGAAGCCGCAACGACATGATGTAATGTACTTTCCATTTGACACACTAGGTGGCCTTTTGTTTTTCTTGGCATAGTTTTATCCATTAGTCCTAAATACATCAATTGAATGGTGAATGGTATGATTACTCGTGTGTAACTTGAAGATTATAAATGCGATAAAATCATTTTTTTAGGCCAAATAAGTAAGCCAAATACGAGGGTCATCAACCTTTGACCTTTTTTATATATAAGTAGCATCATGGAGCAATTTGTGAACATTGAAAGGAAGTTTATTTCTTTGGTCTATTTAAAGATAAATCATTTATATTAAAATTACGAAATTCACAAGAACCCCCCCCTTTTTTTTTAGTACGTTATGAATAATTGAGTCTTTGTCGGCTGCAATATTTAAATCTAGCATGTTTTACGTGTTAATTCCGGGGAAAATGTTATAGATAGATATGTAAAATAAATAGGAAAGTAGCCACATGTATAAACATGTCAAGGATAAATGATAAGCTAATCAATGGAAGTGAAGAAAAGGGAATAAAAACTATTAGGTACGGTGAGAAGAAGAGATAAACATACACAAAGAAGCTTATCAAAAGAGAATATAATTAAATAAAGTGATGAACAAAGAGTGAGTGAGAGTTTAAGAAGGAAACACAGCCGATAACGACTTGACAAAGAGAGCAATGTAGAGAGATGTTAGGACAAGGGTCAAAATACAACGATATTTTAGATCAATATATTCAAATATTTAACTGAAAGGAAGATGAATTTTAAGAGAATGATAAAATTATTATTAGATGTCACAAGTTGAAATTATAAAAATACTTTTTTGTTAAACGAAAAAAAGATAAAATTGAGGAGATCAAGTAAAAAATAAATTTATTCGTCAAAGTCAGAAGTACAAATTGTGAAAATATGCTTTCTATAAAAACAAGAGAAAAAAGAGTTTTGCGCCCTAATAAGCACTTTTTTCTTTAACAAAAATAGGCCCGTGCAAGCTGCCTTGAATGTGTTATTAAACCGGGGGGTTCAAAAAAATAACTTTATGACTACTATTTTACTATTAGCCCTTCTTCATATGTACTACTCGACAGTCCTGTAAATGCTATTTAAATATAATTAAATACCATATCAGTAAATTGTTAAAGATATGATATTTTTTAAAAAATTAAAAACTTTAAAAATTCTGAAAATAATTAAGAGATTCAAATAATAATAATAATAATAATAATATAATATAGAGATTAAAAAAATTCTTAAATTTTTAAAAAAATTTGAAAGTTTGAAATAAAATTTAAATTTTTTTTTTTAAAAAATCTGAAAACTATTTTTAAGAAGTCTAAAATTTTTAATAAAATTTTGAAATAAAAAAATTCAAAAAAAAATAAAAATCCTAAAATTAAAAATCAAATTCAATTTTTTTTTTGTTCAAAATACAAAATTGGTGGGACTTGATATTTTTAAAATATTTTCAGATCTTCGAAAAAAGTTTGAAAATTTTTTTGACTTCAAATTTTGCAAAAAAAAATTTCAAACTTAAAAAATATATATATCTTTCAATTTTCTCTTTAAATTTTCAAATTTTATTTTGAATTCTTATATTTTTTAAAAACTTCCAAATTTTTTAATTTGTAAATTTTTATGATTTTTTTTTCAAATTTTCTCAAATTTTTAATTTTTAAAAGTTTTATATCATTAATAATTTGCAGACATAACATCTCATTGTACTTACCTTGTGCTTGCTAAACCATCGAGTGATATACACAACAGAAGATTAATAACAACGGGTGAAAAAGAGTGATAGAGCAAACATGATAAGCGAGTTCTAAAAACAGTAGTGGTAAATGAAAATCACAAATATATATATATATATTATAAACAAAATCTTATTTTTGGACCATCCTAGGGAAGCCACACGTCTATGTCAGGTCATCGCCTCCATGTTTTCTCGTCGACCCTTTGTATACCATAAAATTGTAACGCTTTCTCTTCCGTTCCATTACAATATTTTATGCAAATCAAACAAAACAATGAACAATACAATACATTAAAGTTAATTACATTAAACCCTTAATTACGGGAAAAAAATATTACCTTAATAAGAATTCACATTTCATGCTGTGATGGTTATGGTATGTTACGACAGCGTCCAGTTGTTGCAGAACACCGTGGCAGGCAAATAAAGAAGAGGGAAATATTTTATATGACATACAAAAATTATAATTATATAGTAAATGCTAATATAAAATCTCTTTATATTATATAAAATATTATTTATGTACTCTGAAATATTTTACATATAATATAAAATTTTATTGTGTTTAAGTGAGTTAATGAGATTAATTGTCGTGTAGTTGAAACCTAAGGAAAAAAGAAAATCCAAAACTTCAAAAGAAGTTACTTGAATTTTACCAACCCAGTCTTTGGGTCAAGTGTTAGGACCTGTAGCACCACTCTATTTTTAGAAAATAGGGTTTTTTTTATTTTTTTAAAAAAAGAAGTTTATGGGTAGAAATTATACAATAAAATTAATTCTTTTTATTATTATAAATTTCAAGCTCTCTTTTCAATATCAAAACTAAAAACTCGAAATTCAAGTTTTTATTCTTCAAAGTGTCTCTCGAGGATTATTTTATTTAATATTCATAACATTTATTATAACAAAAAGGGCATGATTGGCCATAGAAAAGAACGATGAAGGATCTATCTGAAAACAGTGTGCGCAATATAGTGTGAAGTGCCTGTAATCTCAATTATGGAAGGAAGGGGAAGTTGGTTACACCCCTCCTGGAACGGACAAGAGTTAGTGGGAGCAAGGTGGGGGTGGTGAGCTTCTAGAATCCCATTCCTTGTGTGCATGACAACGAAACAATGATAATTATACAGGTAAAAAGGAAAGTGTGGAAAGCAAGAAGATCAAATTTATGGAAAAGCTTGGTGAAAGAAAAGAAATTGAAAAGAATCTCAGAAGGTTAGAGATTCCCTGGATGGATGGTACTTGTATCCAAAAATTTGCACTTATATCCCCCTTTTTTTTTTTTTTTTTGTTGTCTGGTCAAGAAGTCTTGTAACTATTTTTGAAATTTTGAGCAAAAGAGAGATAAATTCATCTCGTGAGATACACTTCTGTGGCTTCTGTTAAACGTTGACTTACACAAATAATAATATTTCTTTTGTTCTATCGATAAAATCTCTGCTCCTATTTCCAAGGAATTTGAATTTGCAATATTCAAATCGTGATTTTCAAATTCTGGGGGTATTTTTTAGAGGTAAAATGTACTTCTAATGTTAATGAGTAAGATTTTAATTCAACGTCACTTAGAGTCGGAGAATTGAAATACTAAATGACCGGAATATTCTTATATAATGTAATTTAGTGTGTTGAAATATAATATATAATTTACTTCTTAAGTTTTATTTAATAATTTAAATTCTTAAATAAAATATTTTCTTAATATGATAGAAAAATTTTTATAATAAAATAATTATAAGACCGAGTTAGCTTATTTTTATATTTAATTATAAATTTATAATTGATTAATAATTTAAGTAAATTTGACTTATTTCAACTTTTAACTCAAATAAATTAGATTTTTATGTGCATAATTATATTAAAATATAGTATACAACTCATATCATAAACTTCACTTAATAACATAATATTTTAAGTATATTAATTTCTTAGTAAAGAAAAACATGTAAATTTTGTTAAATACTAGTCATTATTAAATAATTTTTTAGAACTTTGAGTTTATTTAAAAATTTAAACTTGTAAATAAACAAATTTATAAATATTATAAGTAGTAGTGTTAAATTTTTATATTTTAATCATAATGGAGGTACCAAAAGATTGAGTTAAATTTTGGGCATGTCGATTTATCAGAATTTTTGTCGAAGGTAAACATTGATATGTGTATCAAACAATGAAATGATAGATAAAAAAATAAAAATTAAAAAAAAATGGATATATTGTATAAGACATCTATTTGCACGGCTTATCACTTGCCTTGAGACAAAAGACCATTCTAGCAAAGATCATGAAAAGGGGAATACAAGGGCAAGAAATGATGAAATGCAAATCATTTCCCCACAAGGAATTTATTTGCAACAAAAAATTGAGGAGTTTAAATGGTAATTTGGGGTGGGGTATATCCGGGGAAGAGAAATGTGCATGTAAAGCATTGTGATTTCTTAAAAAATAAAAATAAGAAAATAGAAGTACACCACACAAGGGCAAGAGATGATGAGAGGGTTGGGGAGGGGGGGCGTGGAAAATAAGAGCAAATTAATGAAATGTAACGTGCAAAAGGTTCTGTACAGAAAGATAGGTAAAATGAATATAAAATAAATATTAATTTAATAGAATTATTAGTCATTATTGGTATATATTTTATATAATAATTAATTATAATTAATAATTTTAATATATTAATGTTTATTTCTTGTGTATATATATATATATATATACACATTAATTTTTCAAGAGGCAAATACTCCAACTGCATAGAAAGTAGAGCTACCTACCAAATTCCGGCACTAACGTAATTGTAGCCACTCGTCTTCCTCACCAACTCGGTCAAATCGCATTTGCTCAATGATTCAAGAAACCAAAAGCGAAAGACACAATGAAAGTGAGGGGGTCCCGAGTCAAATGCGTCTCCCTTTCTCCTCCAACTTCACCACCTCCAATTTATATTCCTTCCTTTCTTCCATATTCTCCACTTTCTCCTGTCTTCTCGATTTCCATTTTTTTTTCCATATGCCCACGAGCTGATCCGCTTCTCTTTTTCATTCTTGGAACACAAAAGGAAGCTAGCCTAGCCATAGATAGAACCAATATATATATATATATATATACACGCACACAGAGAAAGAGGGGGAGAGAGAGAGCATGGGCAGATCTCCTTGCTGTGAGAAAGAGCACACCAACAAAGGTGCATGGACCAAGGAAGAAGATGAGCGTCTCACCAACTACATCAAAATTCATGGGGAAGGTTGTTGGAGGTCTCTCCCCAAGGCTGCTGGTATAATGTTATGCGATTGTCTATTTTGCCCATATGTGTTTAAAGAAGATACGGATATGTTTTGCTTCTGAGTTTGCTTGATTCACTTGGTATTGTGTTTATGCAGGTTTGCTTCGATGTGGCAAGAGCTGCAGGCTTAGATGGATAAACTATCTGAGGCCGGACCTCAAGAGAGGAAACTTCACCGAAGAAGAAGATGAAATCATCATCAACCTTCACAGCCTACTTGGAAATAAGTGAGTGATTTTTGCTCAATTAATGTCAACCTGTTTATTCTTCTTCTCTGATTATTCTCTTCTCGAGTGAATTGCCATAAGAAAGTTAACATCTTTTCTTGTTTATGGCTCTCTGAAATCATAATAAGAAAGAACTGGTTTTAGAATGATCACTAAGTGTAATTTTACTTTACTTATTCAGGTTGAACCATTGGAACAAGAAAACTCACTTGGGCGCCTCTTGATTTTTTTTTTTTTTTTTCTGTGTCCTCTAATTAAAGTTTCTGTTTGTTGGGCGTTTCAGATGGTCTCTTATTGCTGCTCGCTTAGCAGGAAGAACAGACAATGAAATAAAGAATTACTGGAACACCCACATCAAAAGAAAGCTCTACAGCCGTGGAATTGATCCTCAAACTCATCGCCCCTTCAACTCTAGTACTGCCACCACCAGTACCACCAAGAACACCACTCTTAGCAACAGCGGGAGGGGTAATAAAAGCTGCAACAGCAGCGGCCATCAAAGCAACAGCAGCGCCTTTTCGATATCAGAAACCGAAAATTCCGAGACCCCATTTGTGCAAGTGCTAGATTTTGTCAACAAAATGAAGGTTACAAACATCAGCAGCTCCAATAATTTCAGGGCTCCTACAGGCTCATCAGCTGAAGATTCCAACAGCAGCAGTGGAGTGACAACAGAAGAAGTCTACCCACAAATCAATCTTGACCTATCCATAGGCCTTCCAGTTCCACCCTACCAGCAGCCTCCTCATGTTTCATTAATCAGCTTTAATGACTCAAAGCAAACCATCCGACCACTACCACGACATCATCATCATCATCATCATCGACAGCAGCAACAATTCACATGTCAACTCTTTGGGACATCTCACACTCCAATTGCCACCGATTCTGTGTGCCTGTGCTGCAGTATGGGTTTCAAGAATACTCGAACATGCGCCTGCAAGGCCACAGAAAAAACAATAGTAACAGCTGGTAGTCTCTACAGATATTACAGACCCCAAATGTAATATTATAAGATTTTAAAGACTTTAGGAAAGTATTCCACATTAAATTTTTGGCTTTATATTATCCCATCTCCTTCTTTTCTTCCTTATGAAGCGAGCTACATTATTTGATATCATTAAAAGTTGCTTCCATTTTTGCGCACTTTATCCCTAATGGCACAATAAATTTCAAAGCTCCTTTCTGTTGCCATTGCCAGTAAACAGACCAAGTTGACCTGAAAAATAAATATTGGAAAGCAATTAAAGTATTGCTGCTAAGTATATTTTCTGCGGCTTGGATAACCACAAAACTAGGGGTGTGCTCTTAATCCATTTAAAATCAATTAATTTTAATTTCCGCCTAGTTCGTGGGACAAGCAAAAATAATAAAACTTTAATTTTAAATTTAATTGGAGTCAATTACATCATTTTTTTTTTATAATTTTATTACATTCTAAATTAAATATAAGACTTAGTTGTTCTAAATCATTTTTATAACTAAATATTTTTAAGTCATCTTAGGTTTTCTTCTCTCCTCTTCTTCTTATTTACCTGAATTTGATAACTCCTCTTAATTTAATTTGAGTATTTGTTGGTCTACACTAGACATATTCAAATCAACACCAACGCCATTCTTTCTATTTATTTCCAATGAAAACTACATTTAATATAGTATAATACCGCTGGTCTAATACAGTATAATATCGTTGATCTAATTGTCTTCCAGTAAAAGCTTAATCATGTGTTCTTGAAAGCAAGTCTCAGATAATATATCTATATATATATATATAAACACTCCAATATGCCTAACATGGTAGACAGAAAGTGAGCAGATAACTTGCACTGACATATCAACAAGGTTAATCAGTAGTCCATTTGTATACTCATAATTGAATACTTTTTTCATAAACTTTAGAATTGATTTGACAATGTCAAATGACCATTACTACTCGTATTAACCAGACTACTTTAGTATACCATAGAAAATACAGCCAGGTTACTTTGCTGGGTAAGAAAAAAATTAACTCCCTGTTGTTTGACAATTTTGTATATGAATAAAAAAACACACCGTTAGCAGGACTTCTAGTATTTCTCTCTCATGAACGTAATACGCAGAAAATCAATATGACGTGACTCAACATACATTTTTGGTCTGGAGAACATGCTGCCTCCATTAATTTCAACCTACTTTAATTATAGAGAACCTAGTTGTGTCCCCATCGATTGAACGCATTTCAATTTAGGCTGTCACCTGCCTAACGAAATAACATTTAAGTCGTTCGTTTCGAAAGCAGGAAGTTATGACTTCAGTTAGCAAAAAGCCAACCATGTTTCCTATGCAGCACGTCGGCAATTTTGAAATGTTAGCTCGGTGATTCCATACCTTATGTAATTGAAAATGATTAGCCAGTTAATGCTGTATTTGTGTAATAAATAATTGGCGCCAAAGTTGTCTGCAGTTCATCAACCAAACGTCAGTCTGAAACGGACATGTAAACATTAAAACTTTGATATGCGGTCCTGTCCGTTCCATTGGCAATGTCCTTGTCTTCATTTATGCAGAATAAAATAGTTTATTGATAACATTGAAAAGCTTCAACAGAAACTCAGCCGATTAATTATGAGATGCCAATCGGGTGTAGATTAAGATTTTCAAAGTTGAGTCACTTGTTACGGCCAAGAGCTTAAAGTTAGGCGTAAATTCAGAAAAATCTAAAACCAATTTTTTCATAACGATAAATCTAGCACCAAAAAGAACCCACGAGCTTAAAGCGGAAAGTTGGTACAAAATAATTGAGGAAAGCCAATTGGCACGTTTTGGTACTTTCATATTTAAAGACAGAAGTGTTTGGAAAGGGGTCTGGCTGAGGATGCGGGCGGTGGATTTCTCACGGGTATTTTCATGTGGTTGAAAGGACACGAGGGCAGTTTTTTTGTAGGCAGAAGGGTGATGTCAGATTAGACAACTACTCTGTCTCTTCCCTAAAGTTGTGACTTTTTCTCGTCAGAGGTGATGTGGATGCCTGCTTTTTGCAGGATTTTGGGGCGTCAAACCCTGTGCCAGCTCCGCCCTGGTTCATATGCTTCCTTTCCTGCCCTTTTAGATCTTGTTTTCTTCTTGCCCCAACCCTCTCTAATTGGGATTTTTTGTATCAGGCACCGAATAAGGAAACTTGGCCATTATTTATGTGAGTTGAGATAAAATCGGTCGATATCTAAATTTAATTTTTTTATTATAAGGAGATCTCGTCGTTATAATAGTTATAACTCTTTTATAAAAAAATAATAAAATTATACTATATTTTTGGCATATTAAATTTAAAATTAAATAATACGTTTTTAATCATATTTTTCTTAAATCCATAAAAACATTATTTATAAAATTTGAGCCCAAACCTAATACATAGAGACGTGCAAAATTATCTGGACCGCTAAATTTCCATGTCGAGTGATGTCTCTAATTGGGTTCTTGTTCTTCTGTCAATTTTTTCTTTTTATTTGATTTGCATCGTCTGTTAGTACAGTATGATATGGCATAGGTTCCATTTGGAATAGCCACAAGAAGCATACAATAATATTGTTCTAGAAGGGTTGGAATTTTTGAAGGTTGGGACTATCCTATAGTTCTAGAAAGGTTTTGAAAAATCGCAAAAAAAAAAGAAAAAAAAAAAAGAAGGGGGTCACCTTACGCTTACCTAACTCACTTGTTGAATGCTTCTTATCTTTGTCGTTTGACAATCATTCATATGGATCAACTTTTTCTATGCATGCGATGCACTGAAAATGACAATTGAGGTGGAAACGAATTTGGTGCATTTTCTTCTTCACCAATATCCGTCTTCTACATAGTTAACTGCATAGAATCTCTTCTTATAGTTCGAGTATTTGATACTTGAGAAATCCGGATTTTCTAATTTTTTTCAATCAACCCTTTCAAAAGACAATCATATAAGTTTATAATAGAATCTATTAGATATTATATTATTTTATAGATTAAAATAATACTTTGATACTTATATATCTTATAAAAATTAATTTGAAATGTTTTTTGAAAATTAAATTTTTTATTTTCCCTCTATCTTCCTATCAAAAATATAATTGTTAAAAGTTAAAAATCCAAAATTTCTCAAAATCTGTTTTTAAGAAAAAAAAAAAAAAAAGTTCAGAACTAAGTATATAAAATTGAAATTTGTAGTTGAAATCAAAATGATGTCTGATGAAGGGATGACTGAAAACTTAGAAAGTACAAGGGTCTCGAGTAATACATCGAGAATGACTATGAAATGTTAAACGACAAAGAAGAGTTTCTGCATTTTATCTCTTTGTTTAGGGAATTAGTGCATTTCACCTCTTTACATATAAAATTAAATATAACAAATATATGTGACACCAAACATATATATATATACTTTTTAATGTTTTAGTTGATTCAATGAATCCACTTAATGTGCACAAATTTGAATTTCTACGCGTATTATTTTTGTGATTTCTCTGCGAAATTTGCTAGTAAAAGTGGCATGTATCTTCCGCCATCGTCCGTATCTTTCAAATATAATCCTAAGTTTAGAAAATTTTGTTTTAAAGTTCTTCATAGAGACCCAATTTATTTAATCATATCATAACTGAGAAAGAATTGCAAAGTGATTATAGAATCTCGAAACAATGTGGCATACGTTCTCATACAAGGCTAATCAACCTAGAGCAATTTTCGTGATCATATTTATTTAATGAATTTATGAACGCATTTGCTTGTGATTTTGTGACGTGTGTGTGTGTGTGTGTGTGTGGCGTACAAAAGCTGTCCAAGTAACGACGTTGAAGAAAGCACGCCGATGCATGAATTTTCGAATAACTTATAGTCAAAGAAAGTTTGGCAAGTGATGTACAACTATTTCCATGAATCATTCAATCCTTTTATTTGAAGGAAACTAAAATAAAGTCGTTAGGGTCATTTGGATGCACATGTTCTCATCTTCACAAGGAATTATACAAATAAGAATTCTGATTTTTGGGGAAGCGCATGCGACCAATTTCGTTTAGCTTGCGTGGGTCGCCCCACCCCACACCTTCGAATCCTGTGCCTCACAAGGCTTGCATATACCTGGTTTTTGGAGTCCTTAGTTTTTGTCCAGGATGCTGCGAATAATACATTTGAAACTGTTCATAAATAAATAAATAAATAAAACCTTTGAATCCAAGCAATGTGCGAGCCGCGATGATAGTAGGGTCACGTTAGGGTTAATTCAGAATTTATTTAAACGAGGTTTCTCGTCATAAGAAGAAGAATAAAAATTCCGACCAAATAAAATAAAGCCGACTCTGACTATACCTATGGATGAAATGTGATGAAGATTCTAGTGAAGGTTTTGAGTAAGTTTGGAATTTGATGTGGGGGAAGCTTAAACTCTCATTTTCCTTCATCGCAACTTCGGAAATTGAGGCAATTCACGTTCACATATTATGTTTGTGTTTAAATCCAGTTGATATGGATTGTACAACAAATGATTTTTTTTCAAAACAAAATGTTGAATTATCAATTCGGTTTTAAATCGGTTAACTTGTATTAGTTCTAGGTTGGCAACTCTGGCTGTATGCATGTTTCTATGTAGATCATTCTCGGATTATTTTTAAAGGCCTTGAGTGTCTTTTTCTTTTTTTCTTTCTTTTAATTGGAGTCGACTTCATATATCTAATTTTCATATATTTCATTTTATTATGACTTCGATTTGACGTAAAATGTAACTGATTTAATTTTTTTTTTTAAATCCAATTTTTTATCAGTCCACATGTAATTCTCAAAATATCATTTTACCAATTAAATTAGACTTGACCAACAGTATGAAATTATTTGCAACGCTTAAATTTGAGACCACCCTATCACATCTCAGTTTTGATGTTTGTGTCGAAGATAGTGCATTATTTTTCATACCATAGTAGATCTCAATACCACTTCTTTTAGTACATAGGAAAATAGAATAGATATATACCTTAAACTAATAAGAATTTAAATGATACTTCAAAGCAATCTCGGCTAACAGATTAATTATAACGCGATTGTTAAAAAAAAGTTTATACTAACTAATTGGGAAAGTGTGTATATATTATAATTAGAGTCAATTGAGTAATTTAAGTGTGTGGTTTTTTTTTTTTTTTAACTTCGTGTACATTAGCTCGAACTTCATAGCAAGTAACAACTCAAACCTCTACATTTGAAGCATTACAATTTGAACCGTTAACTTTTCACATTTTTTCAATTCAAGGATTTCATCAATTTTTGTTCAGTTTTTTAAATGAAAACTGTAAAACTATCGTTAAAATTGAGTAAGAGATGATTGATTATGCTACGTAACAAATGTTTGGAGAGCTATTTTAAGTTTATGCAACAAATGTTTGACGTAGTTTTCATTTCAAAAAAGAAGTACAAAATTTACAAAATTCTAAAATTGAAAGGAGTTGAAAAGAAAAAAAAAAAATTAAGAGTCCGAGTTGTAAACTAAGAGTCAAAATTCATTTTTTTTTTTTTATAAATATGATTTGATCAAGTTGTAAACATATTTGTTGTAAATTTGTTTTCTTTTTTATTTTTATTTTTTATGATAAGCGAGACAGAAATGGCACTATATGTATTAGAGTTAAAGGGTTTTGCGGTAATAAATTAGTTGGTTAAAATTGTTTCAAGAAGGTATTGATTAAACTCATACTCCAAGCCCAAGACATTTTAGAGAGAGACAGAGAGATTTCAATACGTTAGAGAATAGTCAAATGAACCCACTCTTAACATACCAAAACTCTACGCGGAACGTAGCAAATGATCCAACAACCTTAGACTCAATGCTAAAATCATGCCTTGAATTTGTTTGTCCTACCCACTAAACTCTCTCTCTCTCTCTCTCTCGGTTTGTTTTTATTTTTTATTATTTTTTTTAATGGTTCCTACCAACTAAGCTCAGGTGCTATTGTGCGTCGTTGTGTGCTCCTCCAACTGCCATAAATGTTGACCGTAACACCAGGTCCAGCCCGCTGTTAGTTCAAAAAACGAAACGGTGGTTCCGGGGTAGTGGTGCCTTTTTCATTATTTTTATGTGACTGGACTGGGGTAGGTGTGTTGGTGGGGGTAGGCAGGCGCGGTAAATGTTCGAGCCGTCCTTTTTCTCTTCCTCAATGGCTAGGCCTAACAACCACATGGCCTCGACGGGAATTGTTCGTCTGAATTTGATTTTGCTTTTCAATTATTCGTCGATTGCGTCATTTGACGTTTGAACAAACAGGCCGAAAAGAGTTGCAAAAGTAGATGGGATGACCCCAACCCTTCTTGTTTCTTTCCCATCCGGCACTAGTCCCCCGAATGCTTTGCCGCATTGACTTCGGGCCCTGGTTACCCTTTAGCTTGGCCGCATCAACTCAAAATCCGTAGTTCCGGACTTCCCACTAAGAAGCAGTTTCTTTACTTACATTTTTGCTCTTTATTTATTTATTTATTTATAATAATAAATATTACATATCAATTCATGTTACAAATTACTTGTAGGTGTGTACACTGGTCAATCTTTGACATATTCAAATTTAACTTATTAACATTTTGATTGGGGTTAATCTCAATTCGATCTACAGTCTTTGAACTCGAGTTCATTTCTATAAAAATGTACTAAACTTGAATTTGTTTTGATTTCAAATCACTCACTCACGTCAAATTCGATTCAATATCAGACTCAACAGCATACGCATGGAACCTTTGTACTTTTATGCAGCTATTTCGAGCTTGAAATGACTCACAGTAAGCAAGTTTTATCGAGTTTTCAACACTTGAATGAGCTTTTAAAACAAACTTACGTCGAGCATCAACCGAACCATAAACCTATTTATTCACGAACATAATCGAGTCGAACAATCTCGTTTTCAAACCCCAATTTATTTAACCAAGTTTCAAATATATGCTCAGGAATTATTTATTTATGTTGTGAGACGAATTCAAGTGAAAATTTATCGAATCGAGACACTAAACCCTCGTGGTATCTGCTCGTTTAGGCCCCTGAAATCAGCGAAATATTACGGATTTAACTTTCACATCCATGCTTAGTTCATCTTTCCAATTAGCTCGACTCCATGATTAGAACCTTGGTCTACAAGGTAGAGAACACACTTTCTTGCAAATCAGGCTAGCCTAGATCGTTGCTAAAACATAAAAGACTTGCGAAAGACGAAAAACATAATAGGCAATTTTAAAGTTTAGATAGAGATGTAAAGCCCACGATGAAACAATGACGAGAAGTACCAAGCGGGAATATGCATCGTAACAGATATACGAAAAATATAATCTAAATTTCGGCAGCATTACCCACCAAAAAAAAAAAGAAAAAGAAAAGAGAGGAGCAAATGAGGAATCAATTCGGACGATCCAACAACTACATTATGTTTATAGGAAACTTCATTGCACTATGATCGACAGAATGTGCTGACATAAAACTTGATTGCATGCCTATATTAGCATGCAAACTGTAATTCTCCCGACTACATTCGTCGGGTATATTAACTAGACGTGATCTAAGTATTAGAACCCCTAGTGGGACGACATACATGATTCCTTTTACGTGCATGCTCTTCATTATGGTGCTGCGTTCGGCATGCATATCCATACCAGCAATCTTCCCTGTTAGCTGCATCTGGCGGCAGAAGCTGAGGCAAAACGGCCATACAATCATTCAATTACTCTTTACTAAGTAATAAGCAGTGTCATATACCACTTATGGTTTAGAACTTTTTAAATTATCAGTTAAAAAGCAATTAAACAGAAACAAAGGAAACATAATAACTCTGGACATGGTTGGACGCAGTAAGTCCTAGACAGGGTCGTAAAGAAGTCCGTACAATCTGCCATGAATCTACTGGAAGCACTTTCAAAATGTTCATGAACAAGGATCATTTGAAACAGCACACATACATACATATATACATGCATATAATTATATGAAACAATAGATTAAAACAAGATTGTTCGCAAAAAGACTTTATGCTGTTTGCAATACGTCACCAGATAATAAATAGTTTAAAATCTATCATCAAATAATAAATGGTTCCCAGGATGTACAAAGAAAAAAAAAGGTTTGAAGAGAACGTTGTACCATAATGCAGCCAATTGGCTATACATTGACATATAGTGCATGATAAAGGAAGATGGACAAAATAACTAACAAGAACATAAAAATTTTGAATAGAAATGTAGCTGGGAGTTAGCTTGCTCACAAGGCTTCAACATACTAGCAGTAACAACACCTTGTACATGGGCAAATATTAACAACCTGGGTTTTGGAACGTGTCATGCATGACGACAATGCCACAAGATCAAAAGATGTCACTGTACTACAGTAAAACCCTTCCTCCTATTGATTTGCTCAAATCTTCACTGACTAAGGAGTTATAAACTCAAAAGGTTCAATACAAGGACAAAGGTGCAATACCAAATGGTGAGGCAGGGAGCACATAACAGATAAAAAGATTGTGCAGAAAATTTCAAATGACAGGTGAATTTTACTTGAAGGTTGCATATAAAAACTAGAAAACACTTACTGTATCTAAAATTTGAAATCTCAATAATTGCTTGAGATAGGTATACTTACATATTTGGGCATTGTAACTCGAAACCAGTAGAGTAGGAAGGAGACCAATTTGTCATAACATTGACTGCATTCGGAAATAGAGATTCTAACCTCAACCAAAAGAAGCTTAAGGACATTGATAAAAATAGTAACTAATACCCCAGACATCCTTTTTGCCCATAAAGAAATAACAACGAACTTCATCGCAAGAAGTTTTAGAATGACTTAAACCCCTCTTATCAAAATGGCAGATTGTGTTGTGTTTATAAACCATGTAGACAGGTGGAAAAGAAATTTGTGGAGCCTTTTGAGACCAACGCAAAGGCCATAACTTTACTGTTTCCTGAGCAGAGATATCTTGAGTGTTTTTCCTTTCTATTTGACCATAATGTCCTGAAAATTTTATATATTACCATTTATGCCTTAACATAATCCTTACACAACCACGGTACTATGTCAATTAGGTCTACAAAATTTTTCTCCATACTAATTATGTCTGACCAATATATGTATATTAATTATCTATGTACTGACCCTTTTGTGTTATGGAACATTCTTAGTTACTATAATACAACGACAGGCATTAGAATAAATTATAAGCAATGGGTTATACCTCCAACAACGATTATCAACCACATTTTCTAAACACTATAAACTTCATTACCTCACACTCATCAACCATCCACTGGTTTTAGTAATTCCAACATAAATGCCCATAGCCTATAGTAGTGTATAATTGGGGAAACAAGAAAACGTTATACCACAAATCTTAAAATCTGAACAGAAAGTAATCTCCACATAGGTAATTAAGGATAGAATGGAGAAAACTTTCTAAATCTTAAAATCTGAACAGAAAGTAATCTCTGCATGTAGAAAACTTTTTCAATCCTTTGACATGAGATTATTGAGCAAGGCCGTGCTACTTCAAACCTCCACAAAGATTACAGAGCACAAAATTAACACCCTACACTGTGCTATAGAAATGTATGGTAAATAATGACAAAATACAGATAAATACACTTTACTTGCAAACATGTGTGCTGGCAGTTATCATCTCAGCATGGTTCAATGGCATCCTTGTCCGATCTGCAGTGGGAATTGAAAAACTATCCTTATCTAGAACAAAGTGTCATCTACCAAAGAAACAATTTGACAACTAAATAAAACTACCTATTCATGTTACAAGGAATAAAAAAACAATTCGATATTAAGAGATATGGGGGAAAAGGCCAATATGCGCAAATGACAAGAAAAATCATACTGCAGAAAAGTTCAATATTAAGAGATTTGGAAATAAAGACCAAAATGAATCATCAATTTGTGTAAGTAACAAGAAAAAAGGTTCAATGTTGCAATTAAAAGCACCATGTAATGAATCTGCATGACTTCCCACAATATAATATTTTAAACCCTATAGAACACTGATTTAGTAGGCCATTGAAACAATGAACCACATATAAATGGCAAAGAACATATCTGTTGGGTTTGGAACAAGGGAAGGGGAGACAGAAGAGAGGGGGGGGAAGAGAGAGAGAGAGAGAGAGAGCACCCAATGGCTTAGCTACAGGAACTGAAATAGTTGGAACAAGGAATGTCAAATTGTGACACAAGTGCCAACTGTGAATAAACAATAAATGGTAATCCTACCAATATTCAATTTTATTTGGGTTTGGTGTTCCACAGATGATCAAGACAAATAAAATTTCTAGGTTCAGACCCTTGGGATTGGAAATGAAATTGAATAACACAAAAATGGATGAAACCCAAAATTTGGCCCAAATTATTTTGAGGTTGAGATTTATTTTACAGCAAATTCAATCAGGGATATATTTTTATGGCTGACGAAGGATAACCAAAATTTGTGCTTCAGAAAGTCTGGTGTGGTAGCACTTGACCCAGTGATAAACAATCAAACTTATCAATTTACAAGTCTTAGGAATTTGAAATTCTATTCTATTCACCAGCATTCCCCCTTTCAACATCAGACGAACTTGTCATTAACCATTTTCCAACATTGTCATAGCACAACTAAAAAGTGGCTGTTGCATATACCAAATTCAAATATAGGAACCAAAAGGCTTCTTATACCAAATTGTTACTGACGTAACACTGTTGCTTGCACAGGCTTCAAGCGCAAATGTGACTGTTTGACGCTTTTCCCAAAGATGGAAAATCTGGCTGATTACTCTTGGTATGTACTTTTTTTGTATTAGTGCGCTGAGATTGTTGCACCATTTAACTGAAGATGACGAAGGGAAACACTTACCAATTTCTCTGTTGTTAAACTTCACAATCCAATCTGAAATAACATACTGCAACGTTCTTCCCATCTGTTCAATACATCTCTCTGTGATCTACTAAACAGTAGGAGTTGTGTCAAAAACATTCTATAATTAACACACTAGCAATAATATTCTGGAACAGAGATTCATACATCCTGTTCATGCCTATTTGTTTCATGTGCCAAAAATGGAATCCTAGAAATAGTGCGTTCTGAGATCTGCAAGGCAAAAGATCACAACACCTTAACATAGCATAAATAACAAAGAATGTCCATGAAACATGAAGCATCTAGAAGAAGAATGATGACATCACAGAATGCTTCTAAGAAACACATACTCAATGATCTGTACTAGGAGGAAAAAAAAAAAACAAACAAACAATGAAACAAAAATCATTGACGTACAAGAATACATGCTCAAAAAAGAAGACAATTTCATATAAGCACCACATACTGCAAGAAATGCTGGTTGACAAAACTGAGTGAAAGAATGTCAGCAGATCCAGTACAAAGGCTGCAGATTAAAGATATTTACAGCTTAGAGAGGGGAAAGTCGGACAAGAATTGCAGAAAACTTGGCAAGAAGAGAGATGGGTGTGAGGCATGCAAGCAATCACTGGGAATAGACTATTGAAGTGATGTCAAACTAGAAGGAACCAGCTCATGAAGAGAAACACACACAAAAGGGGAGAAACTGTGAGAGAAAAGAAGAGGAAGGTAGTTGTGGTGCCTGGAAACTCTGCACCTAGCAAATATCCTCCCCTCACACCCCACCCCCAAGAAGGAAACTGGAGAAGAAGGGACAAAGGCAAAATATTCCAATCAACTGCTCAACAATGGGGAAAAGAATTTTGAATACAACCAAATGACAAGTATTTAAAGGGAATATGTTCAACAAGTACAACAAGTTCTCTTCTCTGATGACTTTAACTGCAATTACTTTCCCCCAATGACTTACAACTCAAGCATCGACTAAGAGCATCTTCCTTATAAGAACCTTTGAAATCAGTACATGATCAATGTGGGATAGCAGCTCCCACCAACATTTTTTGGACTAAAACATGAAACAAAAGACAATTACTCAGACTAAAATGCCACAAGAATGAAAATCAACAAAATAGTTGAAAAACAGAAAGACTGAACCTTGAGTGCTCTTAGGGCTTTCCACTCACCACCCCCCCTTGCCAAAAAAAGTGAAGGAAATTTTTTTGTCTTGTTAATGCCATCAGGCAAAACAATTACCGCAATTCTATTTTCTTCAAATAAAAAGGCAGAAAGATGAAAGAGCAAAAGCACATGCTTGTCCACTTGATAGCCAACCAATGGCAATAGCAGTAAATAACAAGGCCCTGCACCGGTCTATCAAGACCCTCTGGTTCAGTAATAGGTAACTCTAATTCAGAAAAGTCAGGACACAAATGTTTTAAGCAGAGGATGCATACTGGTTTGAAGGTCTCGTGGCCGCAAATAACATGTAAGGGGCTTCTGCTAAGCCTTTGAGCATGCCAATATGCACCACAAAATGCTCTATCGCATCCCAAACCTGAAAGACAGGGCATAGCTTTAGCTCTATATTTGCAAAGAAAATACCAATCAAGTCTATCTTCTATATTTTCATATAGAGTTTGTCAAAAGGTTGAAAAATTACAAGAACAGAAGAAATTGCATATTCTCCTAAAGGGAAACCAAAACAAGGAAAAATTAGCAAAATAGAACAAAATATCAATAAGAAATACACCCTTTGCTCCAAAAGCTGAAGTCACATGGAACTTAAAAAAAAAAAAAAAAAAAAAAAAAAGAAATTCCACTCCATATCAGCTGCAAATGTCAAACTTCTTCGTTAGAATAACCAACTGTTGTGGTTTCAAGCACTCTCTTATACTTGAACTCTCTTTTCGTTGCACTTATTTTACCTCAGAAGTTCCCCATAACTTCAAACAGAGTCCACTAGCATGCAGACAAGTTATTTTCACCATGTCTTATGGACTCTAAAAAGGAAACTTATAGCATTAGAAAAAAATGTTTCACAATTAGGCAATTATAAACACATTAAAGAAAGGCATTAATCAATGAAATTAACTGCAGAACAAATCAGAATAACTTCTCCTGAAATGAATAACACACAAAGCTCTTAGACATACAGTGCTGTGGTACATTATTATTTGTTCTAGAAGGCATCATTCCTCCACAAGCATGGCACTGTAAGTGAACTGTGTTTTGGTTGCAGCGGAAGCCACCGAGCTCAGTGCCTACAAGAATAAATGAATAACTTGAAATAGACCAGACTTCAAAATGAAAATTTACTTAAGAAAAATTGCCATATCCAACATGGAAACTTGCATAAGAATATCACACTTTACCAACAACTAGCAAAGAAGATGGTGGCATGATACTGCATTTGAAGTGTTTTCCTTTTCAATTATAATAAATAATCCAGGCAAATTCTATGCAACATAAGAGACTGTAGAAAAGTGCTAGCCAATGCTGCAAGGACCTTGTAGCACGATGGAATTGAAGATTTGGGAATCATTTTCTTTAATTAGTGGAAGTCAAGCACATTATTAATCCCTTGGTCTGAATAATGCAGGGAGGACCAGAAAAGGTCTACCTTCATCCATATAAAGGATAAAATAACAATGAAATTCAAAACTGGCACCAATGCTCCTATAGTGGGTCATTTACTATCAACACCATTCCGTGACCACCCTGCCCCCAACATTGTTTCCACCAGTTAGTTATGCAATCAATGACCTCAATTAAGAAATTTCTTTCACAGAGGAAGCCACTTCTTTTTCATTTTCAAGGACCCATGCCTGGGCCTTATTGCACCTCAACAACTAAGAATTTGTTCTGTGAATATTATACATTTTCACACAATGAATCCAGAGATTTCATTACTAGAGTCTCTGACATTTAAGTTGTTTATAGCCAAGGCTGACTGATCAGAGGGCAATTAAAGATTCTAGAAAAATACTATGTCAGGCAGAAATACATATCAAACAAGGCCATGCATTTTCTTTAGATTTATATCTCATATCCATAGTTACAAAGAATTTTCTTCTGTTTCCAGTTTTGTTGTTAACTGTGGCAACGACATAAAATACCCTCCCATGTGTTGCAGTTAGCTGTACACAATTCAAAAATAATATTTTAGCATGAACCAGCATACAAAACATTAAAAAGAAAGGAAAGATAATCTCTGCTGAAACTGGATTTCAACATTGTCCAACCAGTAGAACCATAAGAAATCCTTTAGAAATGACCCAATTTGCATTTACTGTGTACCACATTGACAGCATAGGAAGTCAGCATCATCATTCTCATCATCTGGTGCTCCACGTGGCCTTTTGCGATGTAGGTTCTTTCCAGTTTGAATGACCTAACAAGAGTACAAGGCACTGTTTAGAGTATTATACAGCAGAAGATGCAGGTATGAGTCAAATAAGGAAGTCTAATAGTCCAAGACTAAGTGTAGTTTTAGTTTCTCATCCCAAATCCTAATAAGGCAAACAAAACTTAAGCATCTAAATAATAATGGCTGAAGATGTTAATGTCACACACCAGATTTGATTTTATTGATGCGTAGGAATCCAAGAGAGCAATTTCCTCATCTGAACGTTTTAATGATGAATCAGCTTCTAATATATCCTGTACAAAAGAGCCAGGAATCAAGTTATAGGAGGGTGAAAGAATTTTAAGGAGAACTAAAGCATACTGCCCATCATCAGCACACACAAATACAAGAAGGGGAATGAAAGGGTTCCAAGATGAACTGAAGACCATGCATTTAGTTGCTTCAAGACCATGCAAAGAACCATGCCAAAGGCAAATCAAGTCAATACAGAAGCTGATGAACTAAATTTACAGAAACACATGATGTTATGTATCCCAATAATTTTAACATGTCAAATTAAACTAATGGGACTGTATTATATAAAACATTAACCAATAGTTTTGTATACAACTATAAATACAGATACATGGTGACATTAGATGCTTACAATCTTAAAAATAATGCAGCATTAGCAATTAAAAAAGCCAGAAATGCAACTGCTACAGAGAACTTGAGCAAGCAGATGCTTACATCAACACAAAAGCAAAGCAACAGAAGCAAACCTTCATGATACCTCAGGTAATGATAAAATAACAAGCAGATGGAGCTCAAAAAGTAACTGAAGTTTATTTTAGTAGCCACCAAAAATGGGGAAATAGATTGTCCATTGGTTTCAAGCACATACAGTGTCCCAGCCAGTAGATCCGATTGACAGGTGGTCAGAAAGGCATTATAAACAAAATTTTTTTCCTTCTTGATGAGAGAAAACAAAACAAAAGGTCTCACCTCCTCCATTCCATGAAGAAAGTGGTTTCTACCAACAAAATGTACAACTGCTCTGCAATGTGGACAGAGCACACTTGAATGTTTTTCCTGTGACCTCTTTAACCACTCTGAGAAGCACCCATTGCTGAGTTACAGCAGAAAATTGAACTAAAAAGAACAATATTTTTTATCAAAAAACAAGTGAAATATAAATCACTGACCAAAAGTTATGTAGGCAAGGAGCAACAGTGACAACATCATGCCATATATTTAAGCAAATGCTGCATTTTGCATGCTCAGTATCTATAGAGACCTGCAAATGGCATTGATACAAAATATTAGGAAAAATTAGGAAAAGTACAAAGATGATTGAGGGACCTGCAAATGGCACTGATACAAAATATTATGCTTAAAGATGCTATATACAATAAACTATTCACCTTTAACTTCTGCATGCAAGACTGTGGATGAGGCATTACTTTAAATCTGTAGCTCAGAAACCCTACAGATGTAGTCATTGGTGATCCAAGATTATCCATTCAGAAGAAAGTAAATAATGTCAATCAAATTGATCCCCAGAAATTTCCAGAGGAACAATCACTCTTGCATGCATATTTGAAGCCTATCCAGCAGTCAGTTGGATTGGATGAACACTTTATATTCCATTGGAAAACTGTTTCTATAAAGATAAGCTATTGCTTGAGAAAATAAATGTGGCTTTCATATCATTTTTACGTGTTACATGCATGTAAACATTCATTGCCAATATATGCCATGTGATATTGACCAAGATTAAGAAATAGAGAAAACAACCAGGTATATCAATCTATACAAAAAAAAAAACAAAAAAAAAAACCTCACATCCAAAACTTACACAAAAATACAAAATTTGTGTTACTTTAGCAGCTAATTCTGCTCTAGAGCCACCTTGGAAATTACTGCTCATACTCGACAATCAAGCTGCTTTGTTTCTGATGTCCCAAAATTGAGGTAAATATGGCACTGTAAAGATGGACTAAAATCCACAAAGCTTCCTAGCACCCCACAATTTCAAAATCAAAAGCCTTAACTGAACTATTGTTGGCTATTATTTTACAGTTTTACACTGGTCATAAACAGCAGTGTCCACACAGAATGATATACAATCCAAGTTGTACTAAAGAAACACAATCCATTGTGTAGCATTGCTTCATGCACAATAAAGATGGAATTGAACTGAGAAGAATCTACATGTCTTCGAAGGTCTAATATTAAAATTCTGGCTTAGAGAAGCATCACTAGGAGGCAGATGTTCAATTTTGGTGGGAATCTTATCCATGAAAAAGAAATGCTCATCCATAAATACGATAATATGAAAAAGAAGTGATAAACATGTACCTTCTCTATCAGGGGCAGGAACAATTTCACTTCCAGAATTTACAACAACTTCATCTTCATTATGGATAGCAGCCTCATCAACAAGTATTGCACTTGAACTATATAGTGCACCCATGCAATGCCATAACAGAGAAATTTGAGAATTTTCAACTGACAATGGTATGGCATTTGCGTCGAAATTAATTCAGACTCCAGAGAACCGAAATCAAATGTTTTGGATTGTCAAATGACTAGTAAGATATCAAATATGTACAAGTACACTCAAAAACTTTGTACTTTCAGACTCAAGAAGCAAGAAGAAATAGTCAAATTAGGAGAAGAGTCACTTGAGATATTAATTTGTACAACCAAAACATACCTCTTATTTTGCAGTGTGGCAGAACTTTGATCTGAATTCCTTGTTAGTTTGCACCATTCATGTTTCTCAAAAGAAGATGTGACGGCCGAACAAATTACCATCTCTTTTGACCTTATCTCAACATCCGGATATTTCGAATCAGATGGTACTGCAACAAGCAAAAGTATCCAACCTACTGCATGTTAACGTAAATTTAACTGCCCAAAAGTTACCCATCAGAAGCATCTTAATTAGGGAACAGGTGCAACTGCAGACCCCATTAAGAAAATGAAACAATCCACCCAGAAAGCGAAAGATTTGCATCTAGAGGAGAGAAAGTCCAATTGAATTATCCATCATTGTTTTGTTTCCATTTCTCCAACAAGGGTTTAGGTTAACAATCTTTTTTCTTTTTATTTTTTCTAATGGAATGAGAAGGAAAAATGGGTTGCAACTCTTATACTTTTCTGTCTTTGGTAAAGATTCAATCTTTGTTCATCAAAAGAAAGAAAGATTCAATCTTTTGACAGTAAATGCCGTTGGGGATATTTCATTTAAGTCCCAAAAAACTATTATTGGAAAGAAAGAGCACATTCGAATAAATAAAATGAGAAATAAGAAGAAAACAAAAAAACTTGGAGTACCGAGCTTGGCCCAGATTTCGTTGCAGGAGTAGGAGGAGGAGCATTCACCGGCTTCCATGATGTTTTTTAACTCTTCTGGTTGCTTCTTAGGATTTAGAGAGTTCTATAGCATCTCAGCATGAGACTCGTTTGTGTGGGTCATAGGGTACAACGTTGGATTCAAAGCTTGCTTTCCCATTCACCGTTTGCCATGGTCCCCCATCATAGCCATGACACCGAACCGGATTACAACCAACCCGAATCGGGACTGAATTGTAATTGACTCTTAACGGTTTTGGTTTGAACCATAACCACTGAGAGGATAATCGATTAAGATCCACCCCTCCACAAAATTGGAGAAAAGTATAAAATTGGTCTTAATTTTTTTTATTTTTGTAATATAATTGCAAACTTTTGATTAATCCCAATTCAATCCTAAATGTTTTGATTCTATTTCCATTAAGGACATTCAACGATGAAAATCAATTAAACTATTAAGTTTAGACGTTGAGCACATAATATTTTCCACCAAAATTCAACTCCCGAATACCCTGAGGCTTCAATTGAAACTCTTATTTAGTTCCCACGTTTCCAACTGTCATTCTCTCATATTTCTTTCCCAATTTTGTATTGAATTTTGATGGAACGTACGATTTTGTAGCGTATTTTTGTTCCTTTAATTGTTATTAATATGGTCAATGTGCATATTTAATGGTTTAACTGATTTTCATCCTTAATTGTTCTCAATTAAAATGTAAACCACGCAAAGTTTTAGGATTATATTATAAAATTTTTTTAAAAAGAATTAAATTTATATTTACTCTATAAAATTATGAATTTTCAGCTCAACATTTTTTTTTTTTTGAAAAAAGAAAAAAAGAAAGAAAGAAGAGGTTGTCGATAGAACATTTATTTTGATTGTTGCTAAGGCAAGGACCATTTTTGGACCGACGGTGCCCATCAACATCCTTTTCTCAAAAAAAAAAAAAAAATCCTAAATTTTTCCCATAAATACTCAACTCTCACAATTCAAATCATCTTTCTGTCTCTCTCAAAATCTTAAACTCTCAATCTCAAATCTCAATTGTTTTCAATTATATTTTCATTTTTAAAAGTTAACTATTTTTGGGAAATTATTTTGTTACAAGTTAATTGTTGTACTAATAAATTAGACTTGTTTTAAAAAAATATTTTTGTGATTACATATGTAAGTGAAGTTCAATAATTACAATAAATGTTATAAATGACAAAAAGGCGGTGAATATGATGCGTTAAATAAATATATGCAGAAAAAGCATCCGACTCTTGTAGGAAACGGCACAAATGTAAATTTCTTGGTATAGTTCTTCTAACCTTAATCCTAATGCATTATTTCATTATTTTGATGAGACAAATGGAGACGAAATGGCTAGAATGGTTGCTATTGATCATTTGTTTTTTAATTTTGGTGAAAAAGTTAGTTTTCTTAAATAATGTATAAAAGCTTTAAATCATGTAGCAAAATGCTTACCTAGAACTATATTCACATGTTCACTTCGTAAGTCTTACTAAAAATATAAAAAGATTTAAGAAAATTTTTTTCTAATAATTTGATTGGTAAATTTAAAATTTATATAAATATGAGTTCAACTTGTCATTAGATTGATAAGGAATGAAGCATCCAATAGTTTCTTCTCTTACTCCAAGTTTTTTATGGATGTCATATTGTTGTCAATATTCATCACATAATTCATACTATTATAACAAAATATGACTTAGTAAACAAAAGGTTTTTCAATTAGATTTGATAATGCTTTTATCAATATGAAATTAATTGAAAAGTTTCAAGGGTTTGCAAATTGTTTACCAACAATCAATTTTTTTTATTACAAATACACGTGTTATGTTTGAAATTTGTGTGTGCAAGATGCGCTAAAAGCCTTTAATGACAAAATTATGCCAACATTTTATTACATGAGAGCCTATAAATAAGAAATGAATGCATAGGGTGCATTTTCTAAAGTAGATTCTAAATATCTTTATGAAAAATTAAATGACATTCCTAATCATTGAAATTCAAAATATGAAAATTAAATGATATATTATACTATTAAGAATTGTTGTATGCTTTCATTAATGTAAAAGTAAAAGTTCTTTCTTTAAAGAAAATGAATTTTTTTCTTCAATGATGTGATATACACTTTATATGATATATATTATTTGATTATGCATTTAATTATTATGGAATGTAAAGGTGCACACATATCCATTTGGGTTGGTTTGACACATATATTTAAACCAAAATTGTTAGTGACAATTTGAAAATTTTTAAAACTACAACCAAACCAATATAAGAGTGAAATTAGTTAAACCATCATTAATAATTGCAAGTTGATTAGGTCAATTTGGCAAAAAAATAATGTTTAAAGATTTAGATAACAAAAAAATATACATAAATAATATAAATGAGATTCTATTTTAAGTAAACAATTAGAAAAAGTTAATCATATTTAAAACACTTTTAAATGTATTAAAGTTCTATATTTAATAGAGATGTTAGACTTTTTTGAGTAGTTCATATCTCTATAAAAATATAAATTTGAACTTTTGTATTATTAGGCGGTTGATTTTATTTTAATGATTTTTGAATTTTCAAAACTAAATCAAACCATTAAATATAGTTTGCTTAAATTAAAAACTATAATCAATCTATTTTTAACAATTTTTTTTTGGTTTTAATTAAGTTGATTGAGTTTGGTAGATTGAATAGTTTTATATATATCCTTAATGGAATGTATTAACATTACAATTATGATGCAAAAAAATCAAGATGATGATGAATTAACCACTCTTATTGTAACAATGAAAGATAAGTTGCTAATTTATTTTAAGACTATCCTTACTATTCATTAGTAGCTAAAGTTATTATCAATGTATTAAGCTTTTTGGTTAGAAACTTATTTAAATACTTATTATGTTTGTAGATAAGATAATTACTACTATTAGGCAAACAAAATTTTAAGCTATATAATGAATTTTATACATCTATATTTTTATTGGTTACTTATAAAAAAAAAAAAGATCAAAATAGTCAATTCTTTTCACATAAAGGTTAGCTTATTAAATTTAAATAAGTTTTACTTTAAATTCAAAATAAAAGAGTCTTAGGATAATAAGCTTAAATTAAAAGCTTGATAGTTATATAACATTTTCCTTTAGTTATGATAATACAAGTAAAGAAGATTTTTAAATTTTTAAGTGGTGGATACACTATCAAAAAAAGTTTCTTATCCTTTCTTTATCACCAAATATGTCTTAATAACTCTCATTTTAATCATTGCTATTGAACAAATATTTAACATAAAGGAAAGATCCTTGATGAGTCTTATACTAATTTGTCTACAAATTTGATTAAGCTACAATTATGTCTTAATGATTAAGACAAAGCAGTGATGTGAGAACAAGAGTTAGTTTATAATTCCTATAAGAATGATGATTTATAAGACTTTAAAATTGAAGGTACTATCAAAATTGGAATAAGCGCCTAAAGTAGTGAGGATATAAGTGATGATTGAGTAAATATCCCAAAGATAAGTATAGGTGATTCATTATGTTGTAAATATAGCAAGTAAATATATTAGTATAGGTATAGAAGGCAAATATATTTAATAGATTATAGGCCTTGATTTTAGTACTTGATTTTAAGATTTAAATTGATTTTCTATTAATCTTAGGATGAAGATAAATTCTTCTACTTGTATATATATTGATCTCTTATAATTTTTAACATATATAAGAATGAAAGCATTTTCATTTATATTGTATCATATTAGATATAAAGAGAAAATTCTTTTAAGAGAGATAAAACTTTCTTATGTGAGAGAAATTCTAATAACGCTACAATAATGCTTTACACTAACATTGATTCTTATCATTGTTTGGTTAAAACCATGGTCTTATTGAGTAACCATTTTCTTTAGACATGATTATCTTTGATTTATTGCATTAAGTTATAATATATATACCTTTACCCACTAATAAGTTTATATCAGTTTTAATCGATGAACTTGCTTAATTTACTTATTATAAAGCCTTACTAAAGTCATCTACTCTTAGTCTAACCTTTATTGATCAATCAGGTAAACATATATGTCTTGTGTCATCTTCTCACAAATGATTATTAATTTAGGTTTTACGAATCATATAACAGGTGATATAAGTACTCTTTCATCTTTTAATCTTTACATAAATCTTTTAAGTGTCACTTTAGTTGATGGGTGAATTATTTATGTTATAGGTTTTAGGAAAATTGTCTCAATATCCTCCCTCTCATTGTTATATGTCTTGTATTTGTCAAATTTTTCATTTAATTTACTCTCAATTAGTAAAATTTCTTGAACCTTAAACTACTTTATCTTTTTTTTTTTATCTTAATCACTGTGTTTTTTAAGTTCTTATAATAAAGAAGATTAAAAGTAAATGACATGAGTCTAATGGTCTTTATATACTTAAAACCACTTCTTTGGCAATGGAAAAATTTATTGCTTGCCCAAGTGTTTTGACTTCTCTTAAGTTTTACTATTAGTTGGGACATCTTTCCTTATTTGCATTAAAAAAAATTATTTCTTAACCTTCAAAATTTATATTATTTAAATTATGAGTTATAATAAATTTACCAAGCATTATCGTTTATCTTATTTATCTAGGGTCAATAAATGTTTAAGTCCTTGTTTAATGGTCTTTAAACCTAGTTTTTAATGTTTTTTAAGTTTTTATTAATGAATATTCTTATGTCACTTGATTATATTTAATAAAAAGTCATTCAATGGTAATGCATGGTATTTTAAGCTTTTTTTTTATTGAGACCAAAATACAAATTAATATTCTTATATGTACTATACATAATAATAATGCATAAAAATACATTTCTAAACCTTTTAATTCTTACATAACATGAGATACTTTATTAGTCTTTGTGTGTTACCACCTTAGCTCAAAATGGTGTTATAAAAAGAAAAATTAGGCATTTACTAGAGGTTGTTAGAGTGCTTTTTTTTTTAAGTAAAATCATTGAGCAATTTTAAGTTAATGTTATTTTTATAGCCTATTTCTTAATTAATTGTATGCCCTCAACAGTTTTAAGTAGTGATTCCATTTACTCTGTTTTATCTTCTTTTTATTTATTATTCTTGATTAAGCCATTATTTTTGTTCTTAATGTTAAATTTAAAGTGTCTAAATTAGATCCTAAGTCTTTTAAGTGTGTGTGTGTGTGTGTGTGTGTGTGTGTGTGTGTGTGTGTGCATGTGTGTTTTTTGGGTATTCTCATCTTTAAAAAGGTTACCATCTTTATTTAGGTTGTTATTTGATTTTTACTAATGTCACATTTTTTAGACTATTTTATTTTTTCTTAAGTTTTATATTTATAGTGGCAAGGAAGAGTGATATGATTTTTTGGTATATATTGTAACGACTACTATCAATTTCATTATACCCATTAAACTATTTATTACTTGAGCATATTTTCTTCGTGTTCCATATAATAATTCATGTCCTCTACCAACTCCTTTGTCTATAAAGCTGAGTCTTAGTTTAACTTTTTTCTTTAAAATAGTAAATGAAATGTGCTTGCCTTATTTATTATTTTTTGTCTTATGAAAATTTGCCTTATTCATATATTGTTTTATTACCTCTTTAGATTTTGTTCTATTCCTTAAATAATAGTTAAGACTTTATCTCATCTTAGTGGCAAGCAATAATAAATGAAGAGACAGTGACTTAGATTTAAAAAATACTTAAGAACTAACATACTTATTAAAAGGTAAGCAAGCTATTGTTTATAGAGAGATATTTATAGTCAAAACTAATCCTAATGGTATAATGGATTGTCTAAAAGCCCAACTTCTTACCAAAGGATATGCTCAGACATCTAAGTGGATTATTTTGAAATTTTCTCTTTAATTGCTAAACTTGTTTCTATAAGACTATTTATCTCTCTTATTATAATTAATAATTAGTCTTTATACCAATTAGATATTAAAATGTCTTTTTTCATGGTAATTTAGAATAAGAATTAGATTTGTTATTCACAAGAAGTTTAGCAAAGTTTGTCTACTTAAAAAATACTTGTATGGGTTAAAACAAAGTCCTTGTGTTAGGTTTAGGCAATTTACTTAAGTGTTTTAAGAGTCTGATATGAAAAAGAGTAATTATAATCACTTTGTTTTCTATAATAATCTAAACTAGTTTTATTTTGTTGGTTATTTATATTGATGACATTACTATAATAAAAAGTAATAGTGTAGGTATCTTAATTGTTAAATCGTTTATTTAAGCATGTTTCTAAGTAAAAGATTTAGGTGTGTTAAAATATTTTTTAAACACTGAGATTGTAAGAAACAAGAGCATTATCTTTTCATCTTAAAAAAAGTATATCTTTAATCTTTTACTAAAAACTAAATGTTAGGAACCAAACCTTATACTACACCTCTATTCATTAACATGTAATTCATAATAAATGATGAAAAGTTATTTGCAAACCTTAAGAGGTACTGAAGACTAATTGAAAAATTAAATTATGTTATAATGACTTGTTATGATATGACTTTCCCTATTAATGTTGTAAGCCAATTTATGTCTTCTTTACAATTTATTTATTAGGCAGCTTTAAAACAAATTATATATTATCTTAAAAGAGCTTTAAGATGTGGTGTATTATATTGTAATCATGATCACACACATATTGAGTGTTTCTTAAATGTAAATTGAGTAGGTTTTAAAGTTAACATAAGATCTATTACAAGATAAAAATTTGATGTTTTGGAAGAATAAAAAAAATATATAGTATCTTAATGTAGTACAAAAAATCAAAGTATAAAGTCATGAAACAATCCATATGTAAACTTATATGGATAAAGCAATTATTAAGTAAGATTGGAGTTAGAAATTCAAAAATTATGAAACTATAGTACAACAATCAAATGACCTTTTACATTACATTAAATTAAATCTTTCATGAAAAAGCTAAATACATTGAAATTAACTATCACTTCATTCATGAAAAGATTTAACAAAATCTCATTTACATTGGCAAAGTCATAACTAGAGAGTAATTAGGTAATACTTTTATAAATGCTTTTAGTAGTCCTAAGATCGATTATATTTGTAACAAGTTGGACATAATTAACATCTATATTCTAATTTGAAGGAGAGTATTATAAATATAGCAAATAAATATATTAGTATAAGTATAAAAGGCAAATATATTCATTTCATTGTAATCCTTGATTCTAATGCTTAATTATAAGATATGGATTGATTCTCCATTAATTTTAGGATGAAGATTGATTCTTGTATATATATATATATATATATTAATTGTTTGTATTCTTAAACATATATAAGAATGAAAGTATTTTCATCTAAATATTCATAAAATAAGAAAATAATATGAGTTTTTAATTTCTTTAAATTCCAAAATAAATTAAATTAAATTCATTTATTTTATAATTTTTTTATTTTTCATGTTATACATAAGTTTTTAAAATTGTACATTTCATTAGTTTTTTCAAAAAAAGTTATTGAACCAAACCAAATTAACCTCAACAAAATAATTTTAAATTACATTAAATTAAAATTAAATTAAACCAAAATTAAACCCTAAATTTAACTGAAATTGAATCATTAATTTAATACAATTCATAATTAAATTGTCTTGTATAATTTACTTTTTATTCCTTTTAACTTTAGGATTGAAACGCTAGTTTCAATGTAGAATTAAGACTAATGAGCGTATGGTCATGCCTACCCGATCATTTGTTTAGTCCTTTGTCATTTGTAATTTCCATGCATTACCGAGAACTTCTCTTTCTCTTGTCCTCGTCTTGCTATTTAATTCTTTTTTATCTCTTTTTTCTCTTTTCTTTTTAGTCTTCTTTTAAGAAAGATAAATTTATTTATAAATAGATCAAAAGCTAATTTTTTATATTTAATTTTTTTATTTTAAAATATAAATTTACTAATAGATAAGTCATAAGTCATGTACAATGAAAAATGATCTCTCTCTTTTTTTTTTTAAGTGTGTAGCCAAAAATAATGTTTGAAATATTATTTATCTTATAAAATGAAATACACATGTGTGCTATAAGAAAATAAAAAATTTTAATTGCAAAAATAGATCATGTTTAGACTAATAATTTTTTTAAATATAAAAAAATAATTATTTATTGAGTATTACTCTCATTGTTATATATTATAAAGACGTAAATTTTAAAATAAAATTAGGAATTCAAATCTCATATCCCACTGATGAAAAACTTACCTCTCTTTAATCTAGCTAGATATAGTGGTATTATTTGATTGATAAAATTGGCTTAACTCAAAATGGGTGGTAAGAGATAATACAGAGGACAACACATGATAACAGGACAAAAATAGTAAAAGAAATTTTAACCAATGAAGAGAAAAGTAAAAATAAATGAAAAGAAAAATAATATATTCAAATATGAGTGATTCATGATTCCATGCAACATCGCAGCAAATAGACGTGTGATCATGAAAATGAATTTTCTCGCGAAGCTTAATCGCAACATTGCCGATTGAACTCGAAGTTCAAAAGCTTTGTACTTGGAATATATATCAGCCACTGATGCGTCACGAAAAGTTTAATGCTAAATGCTGAGGTTTATCTTCGAACTAAAAAAATAATAATAATAATAAAATAAATTATATATATATCTATTAGAAGATATATTAAATCACAAATTATATAATAAAAATATTTTTTTTATTTTCATAAATTATATATATATATATTTAAAATTAGACATTAAAATTTTAAAAATAAAAATTTATATTTTTAACCATTATAGTGTTTTTAATTAGTGAATAACATATTCTAGTTTTAATTTTGTTGTTGATTCTTCAATCATCTTACCTTGATATGGCCATCCATTACTCTATTAAATGTTTCTTGTTTCTAACCAAATGATAATAGTATAGTACACGAGGAGTTCCACAAAGATTATCAACGTAATCAGCAAAATGCCTTTAGAAATTGAGATACTATTTGAGGTCTTTATAAGGTAATTATTATTATTATTATTTTGGATATATCAAAATTAAAGCACACATTTTGTAAGAATTTGCAGAATTTGAAATTTAAAACTTTCAATCTCTCTCCGAAACTTTGTCACGTAACCAACTAAGCTAAACTTGATCAATTGGTAGTCATTATTTTAATCACAATAATTAAATTGATCAACATTTGCACCCCACTCCATAGCGATGACAAACTGATTGAAAATCTTAATGAGCGTGGGGTGCATCAATTAGAATGTGTTGCATTTCTAACAAAATGTAGTGTACTTGTTCAGAAAATGCGTTGCATTTTTAACTACAGGGTATGTATTATTTCTGCCGAAAACAAGATGTACTGCTTTTATTTATTTATTTATTTAAAAAATGTGCTTCATTGTTTGCAGAAATACGTTGCATTATCTTAAAAATGGAATTTGTTTCATGTGCCAAAAAAGAAAAAAAAAAAAAAAGGGGGGGGGGGGGACATTGTGGTTCAACCGCGTGCCCCTTCCTTCACTTTCCAGCATTTTGACCACTTGGTCAGCTTCGATTCAGCCCTTCAGAAAAGTAAAAATAAGCCACGTGTCTATGATGGAAATCCAATACAATTTTTTATATTTAATAAAATAAAATTCGTGCTCACTAGATGTGTATTTTTTAAAAATAAATTTAAAAAATGAAAATTGGTCTTTTTAGGTTATTTTTCTACATTTATGTTTAGGATAAATAAAAATTTAAGCTAATCCGACAATTCGATTCTAATTTATTTAAATAAACTCAATTTAATTTTTTTTAAAAATTTTAAAAATGACATAATATGACTTGAAAGTAACCCGACTCAAATAACTTGAACGGAAGTGACCCGAATTCCCCTGACCCAATTCAAAAAATATGAACTTTTTTTTTTAAATTGAACTTTTATTTTTTGGAATAATATAAAAAGTTTTTCATTTGATATTTTTTTATATTTTTATTTATAATTTATTTATATGCAAATAAGTATATACACAATATACGTGCATACTATTTTAGTTTTATATATTATACAAAATGACCCAATTTGATTCTGTTCAATCCAACCCATTTGACACCTCTTTGTCAAATAATAAATGAGAAATATTATATATATATACATATATTTTTTTCACACATATTAATAAGCATCCGACAATTAACATGCATTCAATTACCATAAATGTGCAATTAAGGATTTAAAAATAAAATAATAATAATGAAAAGGTGATTATCATAAATAAAGGTATGCTTAACAATATATATATATATATATATATATATATATATATATATATATGAACATGTATGCATTTTGACGCAAAAAGAGTGAAAATGATCAAATATTAAAAAAAAATGCAAGTGTAAATTAAATAATATATCTACGTTAAGAAAAAGAAAAATATACTATCATCATTAAATAGATAATTTCCAATTTTTTTATTTATGAAAAAGTTTATTAAATTATGAATAAAATTATTTTTATTTTTACAAATTTTATATTTATTTAAATAAAAATTTAAAATCTCAAAAAAATAAAAGTTAAATTTGAATCACTGAATATCTCTTATCAGACATAATTATCAAATTCTTAATGTATTTGTAACAGAGAGTGAGAGTAAAAATACTTCTCTTTTTCAGTAGGAGTTGGAAAAAAAAAAAGAAAAAAGAAAATTTAAATTTGCAGTTTGACTAAGGAGAGAGAAGGGAGAGTTTCACTATTTAAAAAAAAAAAAACGAAAAAAAAAAGAGAAAATAATAGTTTTTTGGGGGTGCAATTTGCATTTTGGCGGTTAGGGTTTTTCTTTTTGGTGCTTGCAAACAAAAAGGACGGTAAGGATCTAATAACGTTACAAATTCTTTTGGTTGCTTTGACGGCACGACGGCCCATCCATCACTCTCTCTCTCTCTCTCCCTCACCGTCTCTCTCTCAAGCAGAATTATACATTCGCGCGTTTGCTCGGCAAATCCTCGATACAATAAGCCAGTCTTCAAGGTATCCATCTGTGTGTGTCTCTGTGTGTGTGTGTGTGTGTGTGGATGGCTTGTATCTAGCTTATTATGAGCTACATTTTTGATTAACCTCTGTTTTTTTTTTTTTTTTTCTGTGGCTAAGCTAACGATTGAATGTTGGAGCTCCCATCCGTTTTGTCTTCTTTAATAAAGGTAAAACCCCAATTTCTAAACCCAAAACCCAACCCCCCCGTGGGTTCCTTTCCCTTTTCCATTGCTGTTGCTAGGGTGGTGTCTCTGCGTCTCTCTCTCTCTCTCTCTCTCGTTCTCTCGCTGTGTTTTTTTTTTTGTTTTAATTTCAAGCGGCTCGACAATGCACTTGTTTTTAAAATGACGTTGGATGGGTTTTGCTTTATTGGGGTTTATTGGATCATTTACGCCTTGTGTTAATTCAGTGATTTGTGGAAAAGCTTGGTTATGGATTTGACTTCTGTCCCCAGTCAATGTAGTATGACTGGACCCTTGTCAGTGTTTTTGTATAAGTTTTTGTGATATACTTGTCTTTTTGTTTTTCTTTGGATTTATTTGAGGTGATCATTGTAACTCTGGCTCTTCAACTATGGGATCATGTCCTCGCTGATGTCAAGTTCGTCTAAAGGTAACTCTTTAAGTCAGATTCCTTGTTGTGAAATGAGGGCATCTCCCCGATATTATTTGAAAATAGCTGCAGTGCGGTGTATTTAAGAGAGAAAATATCTGGTGTGCATGGTCCAGATTAACGTGCAACATTGTTTTGCTACCTTTATTGTTATGAAATTGTTGGGACACTGTATATTAGAATGTGATTTACACTGAAGTTGTGAAAATGAACTGGAAGGAACATGCTCTCAAGGTCCATGCAACATATATTCTTTTTCCAACACAATTTAGCCAGTCAGGCTAATTCTATTGCATCTTTTTGAATCAGCATCTAACTTCTTGTGGGAAACATTGGTCTACCTGTCAAACCACTGATCTGGTCATTTCGTTTCGATAACAGTTCCAAATTTTTATGGAACTCCTGATATACTGTTTCTAACCAGTACTTAATATTAAAGTGATTGAAAGCTCCATTTGGTATTTAGTTATTTCCAAACTGAAGCTTTAGATTTTAGAGTGACAATCAGTGCTTGAGTACATTCTTCCCTTCTGTTCCCCCGTTCGTGCATTAGAGTATTGAAGCATTTGCGTGCCTGAAAAAAGATCAATAGGAGGTTCTAGTCTGCTGAAGCCGAGACTAAAGTCTTGCTCTGATACCAACTGATGTAGGGCAAGATAGAGAAATGGAGGAAACTAGGGTGAGAAGGAAGAATGGAGAGAAAACTCAAATGAAATTAGGGGAAGAGAGTAAAGTGGAGAAACCAAGAGACATGAGAATTAACACTCAAGTTTTCAATTCAATGATTCATCGATTCTTTCTTAAACCATTGCAGGAGTCATTCTTTTATAGGAAATTGAAATGTAGAAAAGACAATTGAGACACAACTTTTGACGTAAATAGTAACTGGTTCACACACAAAAGCAATAAAGAGATAAGATTGGCTACGACCTAGATTATCATAAATATAACTAAAGTCAGCACACCAAATCTGCCTATTCTGACTTTTTTGAGTCAATCTAGAAAAATCATCTTCTTGTTAAAAAATAAGAATAAAACTACATACATTTGACCTTTTCTCATATCCCACAATGTGGGAGTTCCTGCACTGGAATGACCTTGGTTCCTCATCATTCTCTATCAATATGCCTCGTTGGGTGTTAATTTTTCACTTTTTATGGTTAAAATAGTTATACATGCATTTGCTCTTGATAAAAAAAGTTACATTTTATCATCACCATCTTCATGATCATGAATATGCCATTGTTGCTGTAGTGAAGCTGCAAGAGTACTGTTAATTGGTGCTTTGCTTCCATCCTCATATTATGCCTACCTTCTTGCTAGACAACACATGGATTCTGCTAGGAGATATCAGCTTTTGGTTTTAACTACATGCACAACTAAATTATTTAAATACTGCTGGTTAGCTGGTACTGTTTATATCATGACACATCAAAATAACCTTAAAAAAGAACACACAATGTACAAAATCTTCTGCACTATAGTTATCCCTGTTACCCTGACTTGTGAGAACTGCTTGAAACTTGTAGTCCATTGCGAAGAAGGCAGTGTTGAAAGATGTGGTTTGGATAAATATACTGAGTCCTTTCCTTATATCACTTTTGCATATGAAAAATTCTTTCATGAATGACAAAGTTGGTTTGGATAAGAATATTGAGTCTGTTGCTTATTCTGGGTTTAGAGTGTTTTATTTCATTACAGATGCTTCAGAACCATATGGAGGTTGTGAGAGACAAGAAAAAATCTGCAAGAAAGGATTATGCTTGTTGGAGCTAAGACACACAGGTATGGTACAGTGGAGTGCTTGCAGACGAGGTTCCATTGACCAGCATGGAGAAAACAACCCTCAAATTTCATGCATCAATGTTAAAGAAGAACTAAAAAATGAGGAAGAGGCTTTGACAGTGGAGTCTCTTGGGTTGCCCTATCATTGTAAGAGAAAGCGCCTTACACTCAACCAGATAAAAGAAGCAAGAGCTGCAAGTCGTGGAAATCAAAGTCAAACTAGCATTTCCTGTAAGCATCAGCAAGTCAACGATGAGAGTACCAAAAAGAATTCTGTACGAAGAAAAAAGAAGAATCTTGTAGACAGATGGTCCATAGAGCGGTACTGGCCGAATATTTATCTTTGTTTTTGCTGTCAAATCAGGTATCACATGGAGCTTCTAAATTTAAATGTATGATTTTAAGGTACAATCTGGCAGAGAAAAGAATGTTGGAGGTTTTAAAGGCTGAAGGTGCTGTTTTTGAGAATCCCATTTCCCGGCCACTGCTGAGAATGGCAGCTCGTAAACATGTGTGTGACACTGGGCTACTAGACCACCTACTCAAGCACATGGATGGCAAAGTGGCACCAGGTGGCACTGAGCGGTTCCGTCGATGTTACAACACTGAAGGGGTAATGGTCTATTGGCTGGAGAGTGCTGACTTGGTTAATATTAAGGGCAAAGCTGGGGTGCCTTATCCACATTGGTCTCCTGCATGTGAGTCAAAGCCTGGTGGTGACAGCTTTCCAGGTTCTGTTAGTGCTGGAGAATTGACACTGCTTAAGGAGGAAATAGCCAAAATGAAGAGGTGATCAGATTAAGAAAAGGAATATTTATATACATTAAAAAAAAAAAAAAAAGAAATTTGAGTAACTTTTTTTGGTTTGGGCCATGTGTGCTGCATTTGGTTTTTTTGCATTGCACTTCTGACAGGGAAATGGAGGAGCTGGTGTCCAAGAACCAAAAGCAAGATCAATCTAATCCGATTGAGGTGAATGCTGAACCACAGTATGCTATCAGATGATTATGATTGCTTGTCAAAGCCTCATATTTGGTCATTCTTTTCAGGAGATGCACAAGGAATTGCTTAGATGGAGAAAAAAGACTGACCAATGCCTGATGGAAATGTCAAGTTCCTTGAGTGGTATGCAGGTATAACTGCAGTGCCTTATGTTGTTCTTTCAGCATCTGACACGTTATTTACTTGTGTCAGTTTAGCTGAAGGAAGTTCACATTGCCCATTCCTTTTGGAGCAGGATATGTGTGGGGAGTTGGTGATCTGGAAGTCAAAGACTGAAAAACAGATTAATGAAATCTTCGATTCACTGAGCAATATGCAGTCATCAAAGCAGTGCACCAACTTCAGTCCGGCTTCAGAGAGATGGGAAGACTGGTTAGAGAGCACTAATCTGGACAATATTAAAGGGGAGGACTTTGCACCTTGGTTAGAGAGTGCTGCTCTAGTCAATTTTGGGCATGATGATTCATTGCAAGTATCATGCTCAGCTCCGCAGCCTTGGTTGAAACCTTGTGATGGTCTCTCTGAAGATGTTTGCATTAGAGAGCTGCAGCTAGTAAATGAAGGAATGGTAAATATGAACAGGTAAAATATATGGTTACTGAGAAAGCTGAGAATAGAGTCAGGGGGCATGTTTTACCTAAATGCAAACTTGGTAGTTGAAAGAGTAGGGAGAATACAAATGTCTCTGATTGATCTCAGTTGTGCCTCCTTTTGTTGCTTAAACAGAGATGTGCAAGAGCTGGTACCCAACAGGATGGAGAAATATCAGGCTAATGTGACCCCTGATTCATGTGCTACTGTGAATTCAAAGTGTGATCTTGGAAGCTCATTTCTTCTGTTTCAGGTGCTACCTGTTAGCATTCTAAAATTAGTTCACACTTGTGATTAAAGTTGTTCATCTTTCCATTATTGTGTAGTGGTTGGATGAAGTCCAACTTGGCCCAACTTTTTCTTTGACAGGAAATGTTCAAAGAGTTGGTGAGATGGAAAGCTAAGATGGAACAACAGATGCTGCAGATTTCAGACTCTGTGAGTACCTTGCAGGCGTCAAAGCAACATGCTACATGAAGATCTTCACTGGAAGATAGAGAGGATAGGATAGGATATTAGAGACTTGTCCTTGCATTTTGAGGAAAATGACTTAGGATTAGACCTTGTACAGGTTTCACAAGCGGAAACATGAGCTCCTGTCTGTTCAAAACATTAAATCAGCAGGACAAACCCCTAACCTTATTGGCCACCTTATTAGACAGTCTACGTATGAGCTACTAATAATTGACATTTTTCTTCGCCAGTCCTATGTTATTGGTGAAGTGGGGCAAACTTGCATCAGTGAATTCTCTGCAGGAATGCTATTTTCACAGAAGGAATTGAGTTGCAGTTATTTTTCTTCCATATCTGGGTGTTTAGGATATTATACTACTCATCATGTTCTGTGGTGTATGGAGTTAGAAAGTTCTAGAGATTAAAGAAATCCACTTTCCAGTCTTCTCTGTTTTCCTCCTCTGGTCTCAGCCCCCTATTTCTGGAGTCTATATTGTCACAGTCTAGCTGCATTATTCCATCTTCTGCCTGTTTTTTCTGATGGATATGGGCTTCTGTTAGTCAACTTATAGGCCTGATGCAATTAGATGAGACAGCTTCCAGTTGCTTGGATTAGTTATTGGCTGCTAACTTTTTTAGACTTGGGTAGACACAGAATGAACTAAAGAAAATGTTTAATCCCCAAAGTAAATAAAAAACCGGTAGCAAGCCAAATGCAGAGAGATGGAATAAAATTATCAAAAGAAAACGGATTTATTGTCACGTAATACGTGATTTTTTCTTTTATTCAAATTTAGCAAATTTTCATAATAATTTGGAGTTTTAAACAACGATATTTGTTTCAACCTTAGAAAACAGCTAAAATGTCCATCTAAACTGCAGCTATCTATCTTGATAGCAGTTGATAGAAGCTGTTGCAATATTTATTAAGTAATCAAAAATATTTTTATGAATATGGTAACAAGATCGGGGAGAATATCGGTTGACAAGATAAATAGAGAATAGAGATTGTGTTATGAATGTAGCCTACCTAACTTAGTCTTCATATATATAAACAAAAATCGGCTCAGCATGTTAAGGGGGAGACAAAACTGCAGCACTCGATGTTTCCTTCTATGGTACATGCATTTTTAAGAGATAACCAAAGGGCTGGGAGGACTAAGCATCCAGTGAAACTGCTCTGATAAATTTGCCCAACTTTTGACCAACTTAGCTGCCTCAATATGGCTAAACTTGATCGCATTATGTTATTCTGGAAAACATATATAAAGGGCTAGTACACGGGGGAGTTTGGGAAACTATCAGATGTACATAACCTCATACTCGAACCTACATCCTCCGGGTAATAATAAAGCAACCATCCTGTTAGATCCCTCATTCTAGAAAACACATACGTTTGATGATATTAACCAAGTACGGAGATGCCCGGATGAAGCAAATTAGGAAACACATTACCATGACAATTAGCACCAGCAAGGTCCTTGGAATAGCGGCTCTTCCGGTTGCTTTATTTCTGATTTCAATGCTTTAAAGATACAAATACAAGAAAAATGTCCATTTGAACAATATAATTAAATAATAAATCCACTCCAATGAAAGGATTACACAATGCAAAGGCAATTTCATATTGAGAATTAGTCAGCCATTTACATTTTACTAGCAGCAATTAAGTAATTGGTAAGATGGCCCTGAGCAATAATTTTCCCAGCGGTTTTCTTCCTGAACTCCACAACTGCAATAGCCTTAGCGACACACAGATTCTTTGCCTCTATCTCAATTTCTTCCTGGATCAATAGAACCAACAAACCTACATGCATGAGTTGCTTGCTCACATCATCTATACCTGAATGATTTTACCTGCTTTAAGGCAGGTTAGTTTTACAGCAAGCATACCCATTGTATTTGTATTTTTCACATATTTGGCAGCACATGATGTGTACATCAAATGCAACAAAAACAATTTAGCGGACCAACCTTATTGCTCGCCAAATTAACAATATTCCTAAGCAAGTAAATGCTGCAAGACAGAAAGATTACCTTTTCACACCCTGACAGGAGGACCATAGCATGTCCCAAATAGATATGAAAGTCATGGCCTGATTCTAAAATTGAGCAAATTGACCCTCAATGCATGAGATAGTTTTCACGCAGCCATCATTTGCCACATAAATCTCTGGTCCTTAGCTTCTTTAGGTGCTCATATTGCTTTTTTAGGTTTAATTGTACATGCTAGGAAAGAGTTTCTTTAGAGTAATAATGAAAATTTCTAAAATCAAAAGAAAAGTCTAGCCTTACCCACCTAAGGTTAAAGTATTGCAGTTTCAAAATAATCAGCCTATTGCGTAGCTGTGATGGGCTAGATACTCAGCAACTTAAAGGAATTAAGATATACTATTTGAAAGATGAAACACAATTTGGTGATCATAATTTGGTGGCAAAGAAAAGGATATGGAGGAGCACAAAAGAGACAGTGACCGCAAGGGAGAGAGCATCAGCATGCTGAAGACACAAAACAAAAACATCTGATAATCCATTATGAGAAAAGGAATACATACATACCTATTCATCACTTGTCCTTAATCTATCAGATTATAGAACATATACAATAAAATTTTCATAGACAAAAACATGTAAGTGATGTGAAGGAAAAATTTTTATAGTCAATTGCCAGTGAAAATATGAACAATTCTTAAATAAGCCTAGAACAACCCAGAGAGTACTAAGTGCACACATGGGATAACGAAAGACCAAGAAAGTGATCATTTTGTCAAGGCAGCAATGATTAGCATAGCAGCGAAGTAAGATCTATGGAAATTTTTGAGACCATTGCACAAAATTGTTAGCAAGTAGCCAGGACTAGGACTGGTGTGTGCCTTGTAGAATTACCAATAAACCAATCATCAGAAAGGAGAAGCATCAGAAAGAAGAAGTGTGCTGCAAATCATGTAAGCACAGGCCGATATGATTCCAAGATGAGGTGGCTAGTGCATGTCGACAAACACTATATATTCTATCACAGACTTAGGCTTAAAAGTCAGCAAAGAGACAATTGGTTATTTGCATAGTTTACTCAACTTGATTGGGAAAGGAAGATGAAAAGCACCAACATAAGCAGAGAGAGGGATTGAGAAACCCTCCTCAAGATGGGAAGCATCCGAGAATGAAATATTGATTTCCACAGAAACTGACGGCTGCGGAGGAGCTTCTGTGTATATCACGGCTGACCCCACCAAGTCGAAGAGCATAGCAGGGGCTCCATCGTGCCGGAAGTTGCCGTTGTTCTTGTTAATAAGCCAGCAAACCAAACAAGAAAATTAAAAAAAAAAAAAAAAAACCCAAATCATCAATACCTCATAATTCTAAGACTACATTCAAAAATTCAATCAGTGAAAAAGAATGTGGGGCTTAAATTTAATTTCCGAAGCTGTCTGCGCTCGGAGTTGTGGAGAATATCCCAAAAGGCCAATTGGGTAACAGTCAAAATCGGTAATTTATGATTGCACAAGTTCGCGAGAGAGAGTAGATTGTGTAAGCAAGCACTGACCAGCAAACGCTGAGGGACTTTGATGGAACAAACGAGTCAGCCGGATTCAACAACATGAACATGAAGAATCTGAGAGGCCTAGATTCTAATTTGTAGAGGAGGAGGAGGCGGCGGCGGCGGCGGCTGATGAGGAAGTTGCACTCTTGTCGTCGTCATCTCCTGCACTATTTACTCCTTCTACTACTACTACTGCCCTTCTCCAGCAATTTCCGTACTGCCTCCGGTTCAATTTTGTGTTGACTTTGACTTATCTGATCCCAATAAGTATCAATAAATATAACATAAAATATGATTTGCTTTTCCAATTAACCCCATTCCAACTCCAATTTTTACCCATTAGCCATTGTCAATTGCAATAATTAATAAATCCTTAACTTCTATTTTTGGTGTTATTAAGATTATGATCCTAATTTTGGTAGGTATCGTATCATCCTCGTTATGATTTGCCGGCTAATTGCAAAAACAGACAATAATAAAAAAAAAAAAAAAGGAAGAAAATCACCGATTTTGCATTCCGATATAAATTTTATTTTGTATTAATTAAGTAATAAATTCCAATTTTAGAATGAAAATTTTGTTTTGTTTTAATTTCAGCATGCCCTTGGAGGCAGATTGCTACTCTATTAATGACGAAGCCTTCATCCTTAATTTAATCGAAATAGACGTAAAAAAATCGTTTTTGGTATTCATACGCCGTGCCCCAATGACACGGAACGTTTTGCAATCTTATGCAAGAGAAAGAGAGAGTAATATGTTTATTTTTTATTTTTTTATATCAGTATAATTTATTTATAATTTTATATTATATAAAAATATAAACCCTGAATATCATCTATTGACCAACTTCGGCGCTGCGCCGGTTTGACTAAATTATATTTTATTCTGTTATTTTAGAAGAGACGGGGGTTTGACTACACCAAGTCACTGAAGTGGTGTGGAAGAATAACAATAATAACAGAAACAACAGCCATCATCATATGAGGATTAGCGAGCTATTCACATTTTACTGGTAGCGAAAAGGTACTTGGTATGACGGCCCTGCGCAATAATTTTCCCAGTTGCTTTGTTCCTGAGCTCAACGCTGACAACTGCAATAGCCTTGCCAATGCGTAGAGTCTTGGCCTCGATCTCAATTTCTTCCTGAACGAACACCAACAAGAAAATTTATATGCTTGGATGCTTAAACAGCTTGAGCATCATTCATATGCATATGTGGTTTCACATGTTCATGTTTCACATCGACTACAAGCTCTACATGATATCATATGCGTATGACTAACCCGCAACCTTTATGTGCAAGCTGTTTTAAATAACAGGAAACACGCTTTCTCATCGACATAATCCTTGGGGCCAAAAGATCTACCTAAACCGATAAGCACATGTTGCAAGGCATATGAATGAGCACAAGGGAGAGATTAAATGTGAGAACAAGGTATATTGGAAACATATCAATAATCCATTATGGACTTGGATTACAAACCCTCAAATTCTTATTAAACTACTAAGAGCACAAAAGACATCGATTTGAAGAAGATAAATAAAGCACTCTTGAAGCTAACTGAAAATTCGGTAGTCAATTCACTAACCAAGTATGCCCAAGAACATGCAGGAAGTGCCTTAATGACTCTTTAGTTAATTCACTAGCCAAAAATCCGTCATAAAGGTAATGCATGTCATTATGCCTATTTGCAGAAAAGCATTAAAGCCCATTACTTTAAGCCCTTACCCTAGTGGTTTAGGAAGAGTAACGAAGCCACATCTTCCCTTAAACAATCTGCTGTTCCCAATGTCAAGTGTTGGCCCTTGATTAAGGTGGTCAAGGGTTGGCTTAAAACCATTGATCCCAGCAGCCTCTAATACTAGCATACATGCATCTGTTAGATCCTGAGCCGACAGTAATCTTCTTTTTCTAAAATTAAAACCAAAACAAAAAGGTGGCTGACGTCCACATGGTGGAGAAAAAGGAAAAAGAACAGGACTGCTCTCTTCTTTCAATTAGAGAGAACATTCTGACCAAGCACAATTACTCCTAAAACTGAGTTACAGAACACTTGTATTTTTCCTCTTGGGCATTCACATGGATTGAGTTTCCCAAGTTGGGAAAGTGCAGCAGGATGAATTTAACACTTTTTCAAGGTGTTGCGGCACAGTCAGTAATACCAAAAAATTGAAAAATGAACAGAAGCCATATGATTTTAAAAACTCCTCTTTTTGTTGTTCTTAAGAAGGCTTCTTAGCGGAAAACCATCTGTGGAGTGCAAGAAACAAAAAGCAAGGAGCTTGTGCGAAATATCCTCAAATCCTGCATAATACAACCCATGAACTTCTGGTGACCTTAGACCTACACGAGGAGATGTCATTAAGCAAAATTTGACCTTGCAAAAGGGAAAAGGACAATAACAATGGTTAACATCCCCTTTGAGGACCCATAAGACTGATGTAAGATACTGAAATCACAACTTGAGCTTCAACCTATAATCCTATTTTAGTCCACTGCCAATTATTGAGCAAAATCACTTTTCTTTTTGTTCCTCCAGAGCTTCTCTAGCCTTAGATAAGGGAATGACATGCATCTCAGGTCATAAAGCATAGCAAACAAAAGTTATTGGTGCAAACTAACATTCTTGAGAAATCTAGTAAAGAAAAGACAATCCAAAGTTTAAAGGAAGAATGATGGTTAGTCGACAAAAAATTATGCACAACAATGGATACTATGTGTTGTGCCAGCTACACCAACTGTCAGTTACCAGTCATCAATATTGGCATACCCTAACACTAAATAGAAACCTGGATCAAGTCCAAAATGCATTTCAACTAGTTTCTGACATACTGATCATCAAAAAGAGGTACCCACCAATTTAAAACATGAGCAACTTAGAAGCCTCAAAGGAACAAGAGAAAGACTTAGTAGGTAAATTCACGAGGTTAAAAGTCAGCTCTGAATCTGATTGAGGCTCAAATCCAAAAGGAGATGCGAAATTCAGAAATATAGCAACTGGTTATTTGTTCATAACAAAAGGAACTGGAGCATGATACTCACATCAACATAAGCAGCATCCAAGTATGAAATATTGATTTCCACTGAAACTCCAGTCGGCTGGCCTCCAATAACCGTGTTTATTACGGCAGACCCCAATAAGTCGACAAGAGTAGCTGTAGCCCCGCCATGCAAGAAATTGCCACCATTCTTATCAAAAATATAAAAACACCCAACAATCAGCATTAGCTTCTGATCTAAAATACATTGAATAAATACAACACAAGAAAAAAAAAAGAAAAAAGAAAAAAAGAAACTTTTAATGAGTACAATAGAAAGGTATAAACTTTCAGGGCTAAAAACTCCTGGAAATTGGAATTATCAGTCGCCGTGAAAAATTCAGACACTTGGTTTCGTACCATAAGTTCATTTCCGTAAGACACAGACACACAGATAGAGGTGGGGGTGATGGGGGGGGGGCGCTAGGTATAATGAACTATTACTACTGACCAGCAGGCGATGAGGGACCTTGAAGGAACAGAGGAGACGACCAGGCTGAATAAGGTCAACGCGAAGGCCTTCCATCATAAAATTTTCGAAGAACCTGACAGGCATCGATTCAATTGTAGATGCGTTCTTGTTCTTCTTCTTGCCTTCTTCTTCTTCATCATCCCCTTTATTTCCCTTCTCCAAAAATCGCCTCACTGCCTCCAACTCCATTTCTCTCCTCTCTCTCTCACCCCCACCCGGCCCCGCGGGTGGCTTCCTTCTTATTGCGATTTGAAGGATTAATATTTGCTCGCTTGATATTATGCTTTACTTTCTCTTATTTAGATTTTACTTTTTTTTTTTTTAACAATAAAAAAACAAAAATTGTTTAGCATAAAAAAGGGATAAAAATGGCATCCTCGGTGAATGAATCATGGGTTGGTAGGCGGAGACGTGGCAAATCCTTATTGAATGAACCGTGAGACTTTCAATTCAAGTAACAGTGTTGATTATTTTTGGAAACGGGAACCCCACATTAGGCTGTTTACGCAGGTAGCTTCAAAAGAGCAATGTTGAGGTGACACCCACAATGCAACCAATGAGAAAATTGCTTTTTTTTTGGTCTAATTTACTCATAGTTAAAAGGGTCCGATTGAAAATGCAAGTGGGTCAAATCGGAAAGGCAAAGTTAGTGTTTTGTTTTGTTTTTTTTTTCTTTTGTTTTCCCTAATATGTTTATTGCGGAAAGATAGTGATAATTTCTCATATTCTGTCAAGGAACGAGGCCGAAATTGATATTTTCGTAAACTATGAATTTCTTTATGTTCGTTGACCAAGGGGCAAAACATTTTGACCTTAATTCCACACAGAGCATTTTGTGTAGTACATAACGTATCAGAATTTCAAATAAGTAAGAGTTAGATAACATTAAAAAGAAAAAGGATTGAGTAAGTTAAAAGTAATTTTTTTTTTCTCCAAATCAAGTTAAATGTAATTTTTAAGAATATAACTTTTATTTGATCAAAATATAATAGGTAAATAAATCAACCAAGGTCAGTTTTTTCCACATTACAGATGGATTTAAGGAAACAATAATTCGTGTAATAAGTTGGGAAAATTATCTCTGAAGTGTACTGTTTATTTGTAATTAAAATGATGAATTTGATTTTGAAATAACATGAAAATAATAATAAAATGCAATGATGATAAAATGTTTAAATTTAACTAAAAATACATTTGTCGATCATGGAATGCATTTTTAACAACTGGTAAAAGTAGTTGAAAACGTACGATAAATAGAGTTGTGTCTGTTCTATACCAACGTAAAAGGTTATTCTAGTCTATAAGTTTCGATTGATCTACCATATTTCTGTAATTGAAGAACCGAATAGTAACAAAACACAAAATGGATATCTAAAAATACCTGTTGCTAATAATATAGTTTTCGTATAAATCAATTTAAAGGTAATGTTGTATGAGCAATGCACTGCTTAATAATGTTTGAGAGTAACCTTTAATTTTTCAAAGGTAATGATATACAAATTATTTATAAAGTGGTGCAATATGGTTTCATCTTTAATGGCATTCCAATTAAATAAGAGATCATTAACTAGGGAAAATTAAAATGTGAAAAAATATAAATAAAAAAGGATTTTACGGATCACAAAAAATAATTTTCACAATGTAATCAATAATTACTGTGAGTTGAACATTTATGTCGTACATGTAGGGGTTAGAAAGAAGAATATTTTTTCTCATTTATAAATTTTTAGGTATCATATTAAATTATCGAGCTATAATACATAATATCCTAACTAGCCTATTGAAATTAATGAAAGTGTCTTATAAAAATTAGAATATGACCTATAACTCTGTGAAGGTATCATATACAATGTATGAACTGTTTTATAAATTTGTGAAAGTATTGCATGAACTCTCTAAGGTGTTGTATTATTTGTAAAAGATATCATGTATATTCTTAAAGATGTCACAAAATTTGATGTTATTAACCTATAGACCTTGTTTTTTTTTTTTTGTGCTATGATTATATGAAAGTATCATAATACCCTTTAAGGGTGAAAAGTGTTCTATAAGATTATACAAGTTTTGTTTATATTCCAACAAATGTGATATAATTTTAAAAAAGTGTTCCAAATTATCTTTAAGTTGGCATATAGCTTTATTTGCAAGTGTTGTACATTATGCGTACAAATTAAAAAAAAAAAAAGGAATTGAAATTTATAAGTGAAACAATTCTAAAATGAAATTGCGTTATGAGGCAACCTGGTTGAAATAATTAGGGCAAACATGTGTAATTTGAAAGACAACATTATGAAAGAGACAGATTCATATAACAAAGAACAAACAGCCTAAAGCGCTCGATTTGAGTGGCCGATCAAAATTAGACAGAATCAAATAGCAAGGGCAAACAGCCGAAATTGGCCGACCACACTGGCCGAACGGGCAAAGTAAAACAAAATCACGAAAGCATGTGGACAAGCTTAGGCAGTCGACCGCCGTGGGCGACCTAAGTAAAACAGAGTCACAGAGAAAGGGCAACTGCTAGAAAGTGATGGACATGTTTGCTAACTGGTGCACAATTTAATGAAGGAGTCTAAAAAATAATTAGAAACCCACTTATGACATAATGAAATTGTTGTGTATAATATATAAACTGTCGAGTAAATTTATAAAAATATTATATTATATCCTTAGAGTGTCGTATTATTTATAAAAAAAATGTTGTATATATATTTTTTCAAGAAGCGTCTTAAAATTCGTTGTAATTAACTTATACATCTTTCTTATTGGTACTATAACTATATAAGAGTTTTGATTATATCCCAAAGGTGTTGAAAATGTTGCACATATCTCCTAACATGTCATAATTATCATAAGGTATTATATATAATCTATAAGTTGTTGTGTAGTTTTATTTGCAAGTGTGGTAGAAAATGCATACAAGTAAAAAATAAATAAAATAAAATAAATAAATAAAAATGGAATCGTTAACCATAAGTGAAACGGCGGAGGCATAATAACAAAAGGGTCGTCCTGAGTTTGACATCTCGCCCAACCTTGTGTGTTGTGTAAGAAGTACCATTATGTCTCACAGTTAATATGTGTCGTTGACCAAAGTATGGCATGCTTTTCACTACTATTAGGTTTCATAAAAAGTGTTAATATGCATTGTGTCTCGACATCAAAGTCGCTGTTTTCGGAAGCAGATGAAACGCGGTTCTTTTGGGGGTCGGTTATTGAGCAACATCTGTTGAGAATTTTGCATTGAACTCACGAACGGGCGACCATTCTGGTAGACCCAAGTACGATCGATGCATAAAAAACGGCTGAACATGGAAGTCTGGTGGACCACGTTGGCCAATTGATCTTCGTCGAGGGCAGATGGCCGAAGATGGCCGGCCACATTATCCGGTCGATGTAGGACGTGATTGTTTAATAATGCGGGCAGACCGGAGACCTAGTCGACTTTAATGGCCACATCAGAGGGTCTTGTTTTTGAGATGGGACTGGCGCCATGATCTGGAGGTGAGGAAGAGAGCTTTCACTCCTGTATTTGCTTTCTTTTGTAACATTCTCGAGGTAAATTTGCCTGATCACAAGCTTTTGCTTGTAGACATTGGTGCCCTGAAAATACTTCCTCCGGTCATGAATGGAAAGTCGACTGTGGTCGTTTTGAAACTGTTCTCGGTCCACCCATGTTATACATATATTATACACGCAACTCCATCGGAAACTACACAACACCTTATTGAATAAATATCACACTTTTATACCACATTCCAACAGATTTGAAGCATTATGCTTTACAAGTATGCCATTAGAGGACGTCTTCTATACAATATATTCCACCTTACAAAATTTATACGACACCATTAAACCGAATTGCGAGACATTCAAAGCATTATACTTCACTTCCATAAAAATATACAGCAACTTGGAAAGGCAATTCAATATCAAAAATAACTTCACTGATCTGAACATACGATAGGCACACCGGTTAATATATAATCATACGAAGACCAATAAACTTAGGTGCCGACACTAGTATTGCTGTGCTTACAGACCTATCTACTATATCACTAGTACTGCACAAGACCATCCCGTCCATGTTTAGTCTAATGCACAACAAGCAATCATATAGTTGTTAAATTGTCGTATGATTTCAACAAAGTGTCGCATGTAAGTCGAATAGTGTTGTCTTCATTAACCAAATGGAGTAGACAAACATTAATGAGTGGTATAAAATCTATAAGACGTCGTATGCTTTTGAGAAAGTAGTGCATATGATAATTAAAATATGATGTGTTGGGCCCAATGTTGTACATAATCTGTAAAGTTTCTTATACTTAAATGCCGGTGTCATGCATATTTCTTAATCTGTCATATGATTTTGAATTTAGTATCGTATGATTCTATTAAAACGGCATATGTAACCTATATGGTGTCACCTTTTTTCAAGAAACATGAGTATATATTAAAGGGTGGTATAGCATTTCCCAAAATTTCTTAAGAACAATAAGAAATATCTCCGTATAATTGTTTCATAATTTTTACATTTTTAAATGATTTTTCTTTATTTGTATATGTCAAATATGCCCTTTTCCCTTAGATAAAATTACCACACTGAGTAATTTATCTCTCATGTGATATAAAGAAATAAATTTAAAAGATTTATTTATAGTCAATTCATATTTTTCCTTTAGGGTTAATATACAAAAAGAAAAATTACATTATATAACAAATTTGGTATAACATTTAAAATGTAATGACTTTTGCACAATAACTTCATTATGTAACAAAAATTATATGGCATTAATGTAATTGAGAGGAAAAATTGAATTATGATTTTGTAACAAATAAAATAAATAAACTAATTAAAAAAATAAATTGTATAAAAATTAAATATTAAAATTTTAAATTTAAGTTCATTAACAATTATAATATTCAATGATTTTGATTATTTACAATATTATCTTAATTCTAATAAAATTTTCAACCATAAATAATAATAAATGCTATTACTTAAACTTTTTCTTAAATATTCACTAAATAAATTAAGTTTTTTTATTTAAACTTTAATCATTATATTTCTAAAATAAACTCTTTAGAATAATATACTATCAACTTTTAGAATTAAAAAATAGATTAATATAACAATAATTACAAATTCAAATCATTTAAGTTATATTGAGTTATTAATAACAATAATACAAAAGTTGTCATAAACTCTTATCATTATTTGCTTTTTGTTGATTAAGAAGAGGATAAAAAGAGATCATAATTTTTAATTTTAGTAATTGATATCAATTTAGTTAATTTAATAGGTTTAACTAAATTAATTGTACAAATAATTATTCAATCATAAAGTTAAAATATCTCAAATAATTTCATAGAAAAAAAAAATGACATATCATAACAATTTATATTATTAAAATATCAAAAATTTTAAAATCTCCTAAAATTATTAAAAAGTCTAACTAACCATATTAAAAAAATGAATTCTTTCTTGAGTAATGATTTTGTTTTATGCTTGTCTCCCCTTTCTACTTCAAAAAATGATCATATATTTCCTAAATAACATATATGGTAGAAAAAAAAATCTCCTAAAATCTTAAAGATATCTTAATTTTATTTTCTTAATCTTTCCAAATTATTATATTGATTTTTAAACTAATTTTGAACTAGATATATTCAAAAGGTTTGACTTCTCATGAAAATTATAGTCCATTCTCTCTAACTTTTTAACACATCCATCCAATATTGTCCAAAACAAAGGTCAAAAGTCCATGGTATGAGTGGAAAATTAAGACTAAATTAATCGAACTTATAACAAATTTTACAGCAAATTCTCTATTATTTTGGAACCATTAAAGAACAATCTAAGTTTAAGTCTCTTTAAAACAATTGTAGGCCTAAATATGTGTTTTAATTTAAAATAATTTTGAATTATCTAATTTAAATATTTAAATATTTAATTCTTATATGGGAATTCTATTCCAATTAGAACTAGATTTTAATTTTCTATCTTGTCATTGGAGTAATATCGTAAAATACAAATGAACTTAGATTGAAACTCATGACCTAAATTTAAAAAGTTTAAAATGCCTATTACAATTTTACTGAACATTACTTTTTTAATTTAGATTTTTGAGTTAGTAAAAACTAAAAATAAGTAATAAAAGTCAAAATAATGAAATGTTAAAAATTTTTCTACTAAAAATATATATTTTCAAATTTTCTTTGAATCATACTTAAGTAAAAAAAAAATTAATCAGCTTAAACATATATAAAATTTTTTATAAATAATTAAATATAAAAGACAATAAATATAATAAATTTTCACTCATTAAAATTTTTTACTTAAGAAGAAAGTTTCAAATATTCAAAACTCCCTTGCCAAGCTTGTTAAAGAAAAAGAAAATTTTGATATGACAACTAGTGACAATATGTCACATAGCCATTCAAGAGATATTTAAACTAAATGGTGATTATGATATTTTCTAAAATATTTATTTTTTGTTATAAAACTTGCCATTTGCAATATCTTATTTGTCATCAATTCTCCTAGTTAGTATTCTTAGCCATTCAAGAGATATTTAAACTAAATGGTGATTATGATATTTTCTAAAATATTTATTTTTTGTTATAAAACTTGTCATTTGCAATATCTTATTTGCCATCAATTCTCCTAGTTAGTATTCTTAGTGGTTGTGGCATTGCGAAAAACCTTTGCAGTTACGTATTTTTGCCTTAGAAACAAATTTTTTGGTTTTGAAATTTGTCTAATAGCAAGCCCAAATAAACAAATTTAATTTGGACAAAAAATGAATGGAAACATAATTTAAGTAATGAAACCCAAAAAGAATGCTAGTTTATTACAAAAGTAATAAATTTGATATCAAATCTTAAAAAAAAATGATAAATGAAAAAGGAAAAAAACAAGAACAGTTGCTTGAAACTTCAATATCTAGAATGAAGAGAGAATAATAAAAGCCGAGAATAGTCCCTTAAAACCATTAAGATTTGAAAGATTCCCAAAGTAAAATTATAAAACAATTTTGAATTCCCTTCTTATCAAGTTAAATTTAAATAACTAAAGAACACGTGAAGGCTTTGAGAAGTAGCATTTTCTCGAAAAGTCAAGCCACAAAATTAGAAATTAAGTTTAAAAACTTATTTTTTTTTTTAGGAAAAACTAAAACTAAAAAAGTCCAAAATACAATTTGTCACATCCCTTTCTAAATTGCAATTGCTTTCGATTGTAGACAACTTCTAGATTGTTGAGATTAGTTATAAATTTTGGAAGAATAACACAATTAATCAATCAATAACTGAAAATACTTATCCAATACAATTAAAAAAAATAGAAGAGAGAGAGAGAGAGAGAGAGAGAGAAGGTGAAATGAATCACCAACCTAGTTAGAAAAATTATTCAATCGATCAACAAATGAATTGATCCAAGAAAGTCAAAAAGGAGAGTGATTAGCTAACTAATAACTAATTTGATATTGAAATGGTTCAAAACAAAAATTCAAGTGGTTATTGATTTGAAACAAATAGGTAATCAGGGCAAGTGAATGCCGATTTGAAGCAAAAAAACAACTTATGTTGCAACCATTCTTTGATCGTATTAGAATAAAAAAAGGTAAGATTAGGAGCTTTACAATCTAAAACAACGTAACATTGTATATTCAAATCCTTTTCTTATTATTTTTGTTTAGTTTAATACACTTTTTGTTGTTATTTTTTAAACTAACAACTATTACCAAAAGTACACCAAATTGCTACTTATGTTGAAATATAAGTGAGTAGAAAATTTATAACCACTATTCATATGTGCAATAATTAATAAATGATGCTATTAACTGCTATTTAAAATTTATTATGACAATGTTCATTAACCGCTGCAATATAAATTACTACTTAAAAGACATAAACATCACAATTTTGAAAATCGCCACATCTGCGCTGTGGTATGAAATGTTTATTATAACAAAATATATAAATTATTTTATGTAGTGGTTTACACGGTTGCTTTTTTTTTTTTTTTACAAAAATACAGCAATTTAAAACTGCTACCATAAAATTATTGGAATAACCAGTTATGATGTAGTGAATACAAAAACCTCAAAATTCCCTCTTCTCCCTTTGATGATGGAATTTCAATTTCTAAGAAAAGGAAGAAATACTATCTGGTCTATTATTTCTTTTTGTTTTTTTTTTTCGTTTTTTCTCTGTTTTTTTTTTTTTTTAATGATGCCAAAGGGAAAGAAGAATAATCTCCAAATCCGTAATCCTAACTTCTTTTATTTTTAGTTTTGGTTATTTACTTATGGATGACTTTTGAATATTCTCGGATACATGCATTGCAATATTATGACCATCTTGTTTTTCTTGCTTTTTATGTCTTATGATATTTATGAGGGAGAGCACGTGTTTAGGGAAGTATATTAGCCTTTATTTGTATCAATCATGTTGTCTTTATAAAAAGGGGGAGAATGTTGGATCATATGCTCATTTATTTGATTTTGATGTATCAACATGATTGATCATTGCCATATATGTTTCAATTTAATATGTTAGAAATTCTATGCAGGTGTCCATGTCTATGTGTTCCAATTTCAAATGTGGTCATCCATGATTATGGTACGCATATATATTGATATATTCATCCTTGAAGTAATATTTTAATAGATGGGTATAATATAATTTTTTTTTATTACATCTCTAATTGATTATGGTAGTCCCTGATTCATTCTTGAAAAGCATGCAATCCTTTTGACATGATTTTCATTTTGCCATGGTAAGCTCTATTATTGGTCTATATTTGTTTCCTTGTTTAAGCATGATTTGCTGGAATTTTTGGTGTATTCGTTCATGATATGTTCATCTTCAATTATTGTCTGCATTTATATTGATTTGCATTGGAATATTGAATTTTTTCTACATGGTAGATGTGTGTCATATAGCCCATTTGTTCTTTAATTGTTTGCGCTGTCGCAACCTAAACTGGAAATCTTCCTGCTGGCACAAGTCAGTTGTGATTCAAGGAAATTTAGTTGGTGCACATTGATTCATTCTGCTTCATTAGTGGGTCAGGTCAATTAATTGTACTGACCGTCTAATGCAATAAAGGCAACTGCCCAACAATGCTCCGGAGCTCCAGCCAAACATCCAAGAGAGATTACATCACCACATCTGACGGCCGGAAAGGCACAAAACGGTATGAAACAAGTTCTATACAGTAGCCAGAAACACCTTTCTCCATTCCAATGTGAATGCTCTTGAGATTAAAAGAGAGAAGATGGGAGAAAAGCTAAACTTTTTATTACCTTGCTGAGAAAGCAAAGTGAAAGAGAGTGAGTGTACTCTAAATGTTGATGAAGAGAACGAGTATGCCCTATGTAAGTGTGACACTAGCAAATTTTGACATCCTGATAGTAGGTCTATTAAATATGACCCCGTATTTAGCAGTAAAAAAATTATTTTCGTTGTTTATCTGTGACATTGTTGATAAGAATTGAATCAGCGTAGTACGTGGGAAAGAATCAAAATCTCTGTACAAAATCAAGCATCATGACTAGATCACTCGATACATAATTGACTTAAGAGCTTAATCATAACAATTCTTAGCTATAATTTGCAAAATAAAGTGTTGGAGGGTGCCATCTTTTCTCTTTTGCATTTTGGTCAGAGTCCGTCAGGAAAAAGAAAGGCTTTCATCATGTATTGTAATTGTGCCACCATAAATTGATTCCAGCACTTTTATACCTTGCATTGCATAAAGCCGCATATTATTCTTCTAAGTGTGCCTAAAAATTGTCAAACTCCTGCATATTTTTTGGGATCAGTCGAAAATATTGTCAATCCTCCTCCAATTCTCCTTTGCAGTTCCTGCAGTATTGTTATTGTTCAACTTCTGTTAATCGGCAATGGCCCAAGGACCCCATTACGGGACTGCAACCTTCTACAAGGGCGACCGTCTAGTTCATAAGCATCATATCCTAATCAATGGATTAGAGCAGGTTTCATGTAATTAATATTTACAGGTATCAAATAACAAGTAATTGATGAGTATTATTGTATGATTGTCTGCAGCTTCTGCATGTTATGGGAAAAGAAAATAAAGGACAATTGGTGGCCGGAGTGACGGACTTCCACTTTGGTTATGTCTGTGGAACAAACAACGCCATAGCTCATTGGGGTTGATCTGTAACAATACAAATTGCGGACAAGTGCACTCCCCAAGAGGATAACAAATGTTCAGACTTTGTTTTGACGAAGCCTGCATTTGCCCAACTTACAGATCCTAGTAGTGGTCTTATAGCTACCGTTTACCAACGAGTACTTCTGCCCGAACCTAGAAGGTGTGGATCAAGATTCTTGGTCTTCAACGAAAAACGCTTAAAAAAAAAAAAAAATTTGTTCAAAGATTTACTTGTGTATATATGCAGGTTTCCAATTGAGATCGTTCACGATAACATGGTGGCACAAGGAATATATGATTATTTTCAGATTAATAAGACGTTGAAAGTTCACAAGAGGATTAATTGGTTAGGCTCCTTATTCCTATTTTATGTACGCAAGAACTTTAATTAATTAACTCCATCTCTACACGATGGGAATGATGAGAATTGCTATTTACATAACACGTTTGGGCTGCATACACGCACGCAAAACCGTTGTGCTAACTAGTTAAAGCAGTGGTTTTATCTTTCAGCTATAAAGAAAAGCAAAGCATACGTTAAAAGCTCTATCCAAGGTGAAAGATAAAACTCTATAATGGCAGTATTACAGTCCCAAGTCTAAACTTTTATCTTTCACCTATTAAAAACAAAAACATGTTAAAAGCAGTATTACATATCTTGTGTTGGTTAGCTCCTGAATTCCTGATTACAAACGCACAATATGTCTGCGCGTGACTCTTTTTCTTTTTCTTTTCCTTCGTTCGGACCAATATACTCGAAAGTTTCTTTTTTAGTTATTTACTTGAAAAATCATATTTCGATCATCCATGCTTGAATGTTACTAAATCTCATCGAACCATTCAACCATTCATTATATCCAAGCATTGGCGGAATCACATAGTATTTAATTTAATCAGCATAATCAATTTGATTATTTTGTACCATTCTCTCGATGAGAAAATGGGGTAGACTCTATGGGATCGACCATGTTCATGCAAATTCTGGGGTCAAACTCTATCCCGCAGTTGCTAATTCTAACCCCCCCCCTTTTTTTTGAGAACACTACATAATTCAAACTTGAGGGTGCAGAAAAATTAAACCACAATCAATTAGGAATCTTCTGAGTCGTAGAAGTGAATCTCCCAGGCAATACTCTTTTTTTTTTTTTATTATTGTTTAATTTCTGCCACAAGCTTTTATGAACAAGATTCAGTTCATCAAAGCTAAAAGCTGAATTAACCACAATTAATCCGTTATAAAGTACACGTAAATGCTATATCTGTTTGAAGAGAGGTATCCAAATTATCACACTCGCAGCCAGCTAGCTAGTGCACTTCTGGATCCGAGTCAAGCTATAACCAAACGAGAAAATCCCCTTCAAGCGCTTGATAAAACTAAATTTATTGGTCCGTCTCCTGGCACGATAATGATATATTTTCTTCGTTCTGCCTAATGGCATGATTGCCTGAGAAACCAAACAAGGAATACTTGGTGGTGGTGGTGGTGGTGGTGGTGATGATGACGACGATGACGATCTGTCTGGTTGTTTACTCCTATTCTTGTCGGAATTTGATACCCTTCGAAGCTCCTCATTGAAATCCTCCCACAACATGTCCATCTCCTCCATATCACTGCCACCAGTCCCCTTCTTGATCCTGAATTGATGACCGTTACTTTGTGATGACGAAGATGATGATGGTAATGATGATCTGTCTGGTTGTTTACTCATGTTCTCGTCGGAATTTGACACCCTTTGAAGCTCCCCATTGAAATCCTCCCTCAATCCATATCACTACCACTAGCCCCCTTCTTCATCCTGAATTCACGACCGTCACTTTCATCAAATTCAAAGCAGGAGAAGACATTCACGCTGCTTGTAGTTGCAGCATTAGCCTCCCTTTTATCATCCTAGTCAGAATCTATAGTCCTGTAGATATAGCAGATTCATTTGGTAAGATATCACCAAATCATGTGATGAATTTGTATAATCTTTAGTGATAAGATTTGGTCAATATAATTGATTTATACTTTCATTATTTTCTACTTATACCTCTGCATTAATTCATGTAACCTTTTTAAAATAAAAAATACACACAATTCATTATTTCAATTCCCTGTTATTTTTATTTTATCAATCCTCCTGGTCATCCGGATAGACCACTAAAGATACATGCCATAATGATGGTGAAATTGCAAGACCGGGAATAGCGTTGGCTATCTTTGGGAAGCTGAATTCTTCTTCTGAGACCGTTAGGCCAGGCTGCAGGAACGGTAACTATCGCTTCGGACTTCAGAGTTAACATGAAGCTAATGGTAACTGGTAAAAGAATTTTCAGATTTAGGTTTCTTGTTTTTCAGAATTTCTTTGTGAATACCTGTGGAAACAGGCAGAGACAAGTTTAAGCATCTTTAACGATGGACCAAATGGGTCATCAATCAAATATTGTAGGGTTGCTCGGGGAAGAAACGGAGGGGGGGAGGAGTCAAACCCCTGGAGGATGACTCAAGTCAGCAATGGTCTGGCTAGTATGGACTACCTTCCCCTCCCATGCACATCCAAAACTAAATTTTAAGATGCATTTAGAATATGGTCTGTAGGTCAGATGGGTAACTACTCGGGGATGCGCTCACGATCTGAGTATTAAACTAACTTCGTTGGCCGCACTTCGCGTGCATGTCACCCGGTCAATGTTTCGCAGTGAGAGATGCATTTGTAGGAGAATTGGACATGCAAATGGTATATAGTTCAAATGGCATCGTAGCATTAAAAGCACCACTTAAGCCTACCAATAAGTTTGATAAAAGTAAGAAAAATTTGAGAGAATAAGAGTACTCAGAAAGCAGTCCCTGACATCCGAAACTGAGTTATTGTTGAGTACCACATTCCTGCAACAGATTTAAGACAGTGGGTGTGAGTTCTAGTATCTAGAGACAAAATCAAGATTCTAGAACAAATGGTCATCAATTTGAACATCTGAACAGTCCCCAGCAGCCAACACAGAAAATCAAGATTTTGCTTTGCTCTCTCTGTCTATGCTCCTCTGTTCCTGTTTTTCATAACCTAACGGCTCAAATCATCAAATTGTTCAAATTTTTCAAAATAGGACCCAACTACAATGCAGAAATGTAAGAAACTAAGTGCATTAATCTGCAAAAGGGTTGAAAATGTGAGGTGATAACTTGAATTGAAAAATGAAAATAAGAAAAATTTTTTCAACAATCCTTCAACTAACAATTGTTGTATTCATAGGGGTGAGGTGGTGGCCAAGTAAAATGCGTATACACTTAACAAAAATGTGCATAAAATTAATAAAATTGTACTGCTTCTACATTATTGTTGTTTGTTATGAATTGTGAATAATTAAGTGTGCTAATTTGATAGAAGTATTATCTTTTCCATTCCAAAAAAAAAAAAACTTTTGTGTTTATGTCTTATGTTAAACGCATAGAATCTGCACCAAATATTTTTATATAGAAAATCTTTTTCCCTTCCAAAAAAGCGTTTCTCAAATAAATTACATATGCAGTAAATATCTCTAATTAGAAAATTTATCATCTATGTTATTTATTGTTTTTAATAAGGAAATAGAATTTAGACCGGACTTTTCCTCTCCTCAAAAACTTTATTGTAATGTGAGTAATGGAAATATCTGTATTTTATCATCAATTCCATCATTTATTCTAAAAGGAAAGAAAGCATTTAAATATAAAGTTATAAAGCACCAAAATTATTATTCAATGAGTGGAAAGTAAGAAAGTTAAATGGAAAATTACGCATAATTGGTAAAATGAATTAACTAGATGTTCATTGTTTGGAACTAGAGAGAATTTGATATAGAAGAAAAATAATTCAAAATACCTCAAAATTATCAAAGAACTAAACGCCATAAAAAAATAAAAAAGTAGAAAAAATAATAAGAACAAATGGAGAAATGGAGTATAGTAATTTGTCGCACAAGAACAAATTTGGAAGTGCCTGGTCGATCAAAATTTACTCCTTTTTATAGCATAACGGTTTATTAAATAACACAAACTTCTCAAATTCCTCTAAAGCTAAAATATAGTAAAAAGATAATTATTAAAGATAGACGCGATATACACTCATTTAGTAGGAATCGTGATAATTGTCATTATAAAAATTAATATGAGAATATCAATAGTTGGTTTTGTAATTGTTTATCAAACCTTATGGAATATTAAAAGACTAATGAAATGATAGATGATTATTTATGATTTAATTAATATTTTTGATAACAAGATCGAAGTTTATTCAATACCCACAAGTGAAAATATCCAAAAAAAAAATTTGAGAGTAATTTCTTAAAAGAAAAATAAGAAAAAAATAAAAATAATCTTAAATTACAAGTATGTATTTTTTTAAGAAGAAAATAAAAAGAAATATTTAAGAGTAATTTTTTTAAGAAAATATAAAAAAAATATATAGAGTCATTTTTTAATTTAATAAAATAGTTAAATTTAAGAAATATTTTTTAATAAAAAATAAAAATTCAGAAGTAATACTTTTTTCTTAATTTTTTTAATTTATAAATTAAAAAAATTATTACATAAATAAAAATAATAATATGATTAAAAGAAATTTAACTTAAATTTTTCTCTAAACTTTATAATATATATATATATATATATATATATATATATAGAGCCAGCTTCAGAACTTCCCACCTAGCATCTCAAATCTTCACTGTTGCCATTTGGCGGAACCCACAGTGATGCCAGAAAGCGATTGGGGTGCTGATTTGATTCTTTGGCTTGTTATCTTTGACCTTGTCAGAGAGGTAACCGTGCAGGACAACTGTCACAGAGTTAGGCTTTAGACGTGCTAACCCGAGCGGCACTTAGTCGATCTTACGTGTGAAGACAAGCTAAGTAAGCCTTCGAGAGTTTGAGAGAATCAGCAGAAAGTGTTGGGCAGCAAGTAGGGACTTGGAATTGCAAGAGAGAGAGAGAGCACAAGAGAGATTTGCAAATGAGGTTGTATTGAGTATGCAAAGATGTCTTTACAAGTAAGAGGAGTGGCCTATTTATAGGTGCTTCACCTCCTTAATGTGTGGTTATAAATGATTATCTAAAATATTTACAAGAAATGTTCTAGAGAGAGCATTTAAGAGGGTCCTTCAAGAAAGTTCTAAGTGAGTCTCTTTGTTGGATTTTGCTGGAAGTCTCTAGATGAAGTACTTCTAGGCATTTCAAGACTCTTCTAGGACCTTCCACTTGCTGGATTTGGGTTGCCAAGGAGTATAGGCAATGTTGGTAGCCCGCAGAGGCTTGATTTGGCCCCTAATTTCTATTTCATCACTTGCCAGACGGGCTGGACTTAGTATCCATGTGACACCCTCCCCCACTTAATCCTACAACGTCCTCATCGCATTCTTAGCCTTATATTGCCGAAGGTGGTCGACAAACTGCCAAAGCTAGTCCTCTCATTCCCAACTAGCCTCTTGGTCCGGTAGATCTTTCCATTTCACCAAGTACTCATGGTAGTTAGGCACTCCTTTTCTCCAAATCACTCGATCAGCAAGGATTTGCTCCACCTCCTTGTTAAATTTGGTGACTACAGCTGTTAGTGCACGCCTGGACTCGCTTCGGCTTGAATCCTTGTCATCCCCATGAAAAGGCTTAAGAAGACTTACGTGGAAGACATTATGGATCTTCAGCTTCGAAGGGAGTTAGACTTAGTAGGTAGCCTTTCCTATACGCTTGATCACAGGAAATGGCCCCTCATACTTCCTTACCAAGCCCTTATGGACTTTGCGTAGAGATTTGAATTGATTAGGTAGCAGTTTCACCATCACCATGTCTCCTATGGCATAGTCCTTTAGGCGTCGTTTGGTGTCAGCCCATCATTTCATTCTCTTGGCCGCTTTGTCAATGCAAGCCCTTGTTATGTCCACTTTCTTGTGCCACTCTCTTGCAAACTTAAAGACTGATGGGTTGTTGCCAGTGTAGGGAGAGGCAAGTGCACTTGGCGTGAGCAGTTGTTATCCCATAATGATCTCAAAGGGGCTCTTGTTTGTGGCCTTACTCCTCTAGAGATTGTATGAGAATTGGGCAGTATCGAGTAGCTTCACCCAATCTCGTTGGTGAGCACTGACGTAGTGCCTCAAGTATTACTCAAGTAAGGCATTAACTCGCTCAATCTGTTCGTCACTTTGGGGACGGAAGTTTGTCAAAAAGTTTAGGTCGGTTCCTAGTAACTTGAATAGCTCGTGCCAGAATTTACCTGTAAAGCGGGGGTCTCTGTCACTGATGATACTCTTTGGTACGCCCTATAGCTTTACGATATTCTTGAAGAACAAGCGGATAGCTTCGTCCACCTTATAATCAGCAGGAGCTGGAATGAAGATGTCATACTTGCTGAACCGATCCACTACCACCATGATGCTTTTGCATCCTTCGAACTTTGATAGAGTTACAATAAAGTCCATTGAGACACTTTCCCATGGCTTCTCAGGAATGGATAGTGGCTCAAGTAGACTTGCTAGTTGTTGCTGTTCTACCTTGTCTTGTTGGCAAACTAAGCAAGTTCGCACATAGACCTCAACATTTGTATACATATGCGGCCAGAAGTAATGTTGTTGGACAAGAGAAAGGGTTAGCATTCACTCGTCCAATTCCAAGTATGGTTCTTCTTCAGTAGGTCGGTTAGGGGTACCACTTTGGCAGAGTATCCCTCAATGAATTGACGGTAGTAGTTGATAAGTCCCAGGAAAGATCGTAGTTCCGGGACCTTGGACGGGGGTTCCCATTGTTAGACGGCTTACACCTTTGCTGGATCCATCAATTGTTTGCCATCCTTGATTCGGTGACCAAGGAAATCCACCTCTTGCTTAGCAAACGAGCACTTCTTCTTCTTGACAAACAACTTGTTCTCTCGTAAAACTTGGAAGACTTGCTTGAGGTACTCAACGTACTCCTCAAGTGTGCTGCTGTATACCACGATGTCATCCAAGTAGGTTACTATGAATTTGTTAAGGAATGAATGCAGTACTTTATTCATAAGTGTGCAGAAGGTGGCTGGCACATTAGTGAGGCCAAAGGGCATTACTAAGAACTCAAATGCTCCATAGCGTGTTACGCAGATTATCTTCGACTCGTCACCTTATGTTATTCGGACTTAGTAGTATCCCGAACGTAGATCCAGTTTAGTGAAGTACCTTGCCTTCCCAAGTTGGTCGAAGAGATCAGTTATCAAGGGTATCAGATACTTGTTCTTGATAGTGACCTTGTTCAAGGCTCGGTAGTTGATACACATCTGCAGCAATCCGTCCTTCTTCTTCTGGAAAAAGATAGGGGCATCGAAAGGGGCTTTCGAAAGACAAATGTAATCCAAATCGATCAGATTGTGGAGCCACTTCCTTAATTCAACAAGCACTGGGGGTGTTATGCGATAAAGGGCCATAGTAGGAGGTTTAGCACTGGGTTTCAGCTCAATGTGGTGATCCACATCTCGCTTTGGTAAAAGTTTCCTCAACAGCTCGAAAGGCATGGTGTCTTTGAACTTATTGAGGACCGCTTGAATGGGTTACGACAGTGCAGGAGTTGGTGTTGCTACGTCTTCCTCGTCGCTCAACTCTCTTATGGTAGTCACATAGCTTAGACCTGACTTAAGACCCCGCTTGAACTGCAAGGCAGAAATCATCGATGGTTGAGACTTCTCCTTGCGCTTCAAGAGGACTACCCAGATCTTGTGATTGTGGACGACCACAAGAGATCTTGAGGCTAGAATGGTAAAAACCAGAGTTTCGCAAAAAAATGCAAGACCTAACACCACCTTAAAGTCATCCATGGGAACGACAATAAAATCTAACTTATCGATCCATTCGCCAATCTAGACAGATACTCCCTATGTTATGGCTTGGACAGGCTTTGCTTCCGAGTTCACTGCTTTGATGGTGCCAATTCCCTTCATTAGTTTGAGACCTAGTCGGTTAGCCTCTTGCACATCCATGAAATTGTGCGTTGTCCCTGTATCGAGTATCGCATAGGCTACTTTGCCTTCGATGGCAATGTCAGCGTATAACAGTCCCTTTTCCTTAGAGACTGTTGGCGAGGCATGTTTTTTGAGGTTACCCAATCGTTAGATACATCCCATGTGGGCTTAGGGTTCATCGTTGGCCTTCTCCGGGTCAAGTACCGTCATCATAGCATTCATTGCTTTACGTTTGGGGCAATCTTTCACCTAGTGTGATCTGTCACAAATGAAACAGGATCTAGGGGGATCACCTGAGTTGCGTGCACCTGCAGACTTCTTCTCATGCTTGGGATGGCCACTTAAGGGTCTCTACTGTCCACCCTCGTTGCGGCCAGAATCCTACTTCTTCTGTCCTGTTTTCTCTCCCCCACTTTTGCCAGAGTTCAGCTTTTTACTCCTGGAGTGGGCGGAGTAGTCAATGAAGGTCTCTGTAGCAGCAATGGCAACATCCAGGATCTGCACGTTACGCCTCTCCAACTCGACTCTTGCCTAGTCTTTCAAGCCATCTTTAAAGTAGAAGAGAAGCTCTCTATCGAACATCTCGATTTCAAGCATAAGGGTAGTGAATTCCTTGATGTAGTCGGAAATACTACCTGTTTGGCTTAAGTGACACAACTTTCCCCTTACTTCACTGTCTGCATTGTAAGGGACAAAGTACCTACGTACCTCAGCCTTAAATTGCTCCTAAGTATCGATGGTGCACAAGCCCTTCTCCCTCTCGGAGTGCTTACGTCTCCACCAGAGTTGGGCAGCATCTCTTAAGAAGATTGGGGCATTGCCTACTTTCGTAAGGTCATCAACAACACTCATGGCCTCAAAGTACTATTCAAGATCGAATAGAAAGTTCTTTACAATAGTGGCATTACGTGTGCCGTTGTACATGAAAGGGCTTCGAGACCTTCAAGTCATGCATTGCCCTGGCGTTAATAGTGGCAGCTATACTAGCGTATGAGTTGTTTCGGCGCAACAAATCCATCTTTCTACAGAGGTCATGAATCTCCCCTTCAACAAACTCACGTAGACTGGACAGATCTTGATTAAAGGAGCGTAGTTCTCCCCTAAACGAGCGACCAAACTCTTTAATTATGACTTTAACAGCCCGCGTGATCTCTGCATTCTCATAGATCAAGTTGTTGACTTGATCATTGAGGTTGCCCACAACGGAGTTGAGATCTGTGACACATCTTTCCAGATCAGCAACACAACTGTCCATGGTCTCCTTCATTGGAGCCTTGGACTTGCTTCACTTGGACAGAGCACGCTGCTCCTTACGCCTATGGGGCTGTTGCTCCACTTGTTGCTCCTCCATGGTGGTTGCAACAAATCCCTCTTCGCTTGCCATGCTTGCAATCTCAACAAATAACAAACAGACAGGTTTGGACCTTGGCTCTGATACCACCTGTCATGGAGTTAGGTTTCGGACATGCTAACTTATGCAGCACATAGTCAATCTTACGTGTGAAAATGAGCTAAGTAAGCCTTCGAGTGTTTGAGACAATCAACGGAAAACGTTGGGCAGCAAGTAGGGACTTGGAATTGCAAGAGAGAGAGAGAGAACAAGAGAGATTTGCAAGTGAGCTTGTATTGAGTATGCAAAGATATCTTTATAAGTGAGAGGAGTGGCCTATTTATAAGTGTTCCACCTCCTCAATGTGTGGTTACAAATGACTATCTAGAATATTTACAAGGAATGTTCTAGAGAGAGCATCTAAGAGGGTCTTTCAAGAAGGTTTTAGGTGAATTTCTTTGCTGGACTTTACTGGAAATCTCTAGATGGAGCACTTTTAAGCATTTAAAGACTCTTCTAGGACCTTCCACTTGTTAGATTTGGGCTACCAAGGAGTGCAAACAATGTTGGCAACCCACAAAAGTTTGATTTGGCCCCTAATTTCTGTTTCCTCACTTGATAGACGGGTTGAACTTAGTGTCCACATGACACAACGTTCTCAAATGGCTTATTTTGGCTCTTATGTTTTTTTTTTTTTTAAGTTAAATTTAGACTTAAATTTCCCTTGGCTTAGCTAGGACCAAGAAAAATTTCATCCTGCATCAATGCTCCCGATCATAGGATTTGACGATTTTTTTATTTTGTTGTATAAAGAATTTTAAAATTACGAAGTGGTTGGTTTTAAATGTAGAGGTGAAGTTATTAAAACGTGTAAAATTATACATTGAATTGAATATTAACCTCCAAAATTAAAGATACAAGTGACTGAGGATGACTATAATTCCAGCATTTATCATGTTTTTCTATACAAAACCATATGCATTCTAGTGTTTATTTTGGAGCTTATTTATAGCAATTGTATAGACAAATATCGAAGTACACCTTCTTAGATCTCTACCATTCATCTTGAACAGATTATATTGTAGCCACACCAAAAAAAAAAAAAAAAGGATCCAAAAAATAATGGTTATAAAGGCACGTTGTTTGATAGAGAGATGGTTCATAACAAGGCCAAAAAAATAATTGTTATTATGAACACAATTTGAAATTTAATCTGTTGCGCAAAGAGATAGAAAGAAGAAGAAGAAGAAGAAGGGGAAAAAAAAAAAAAGGAAACCGAGAACAAAAGAATAATTAGGCTTTGCTTCTTCCTCCATTTTAATTTGAGTTAATTAAACTTATTCAAACAAATAATAAGATCCTAAGATTATCCAGTTGTTAAAAAGGAATTGAGTTTTTTTTTTTTTTATAGGAACCAAAAATTTATTAATTTGAAGAAAAGCCACTTACTTGTATTTTGATAAGAAAAGTTAAAATCTAACTCTTACAGGGTTACGGTGAAACGGATTTCAAAATTTTTTTGTTCCCCCCCTATAGAGTGGCTTGTATCCAACTCATGTGTTCACTATCCATAGACTCTACAAACAAAACCTAGTATTTTACAAATCTAGTAAATTCATTTTTAATAATACTTAAAAATGACGAACCCCAAAAAAAAAAAAAATCTTAAGATACACATACATACATATTGGGGACAAATTGGAACGTTCAAAGTAATCGGGTCCAAAAGATGTTTAATTGGGACGTTCACTTATATATTGTCAGTATTCATTATTATCGTAACTTTAGCTATAACAAAGTTAATTTTTAAGAAATAATTGGAAAGAAATTTGTCCTAACAACTTTTGCCTTTATCATCATTTTTTTAATTGGATATAAGATTATAATGATTTTTTTTTATTATTTTAAAAGTTTATTAAGTCACTTCAACAAAAATATAAATATCTCTATGTTGGGGTGGTTTGATTTTAAGATTACTTAAGTTCTAAATTATTAGTTTTAGTCACAATTCGGTCAACTAGTAGTTCTAAATTGATTATAATTTCAATTTAACCGCTAATTTAGTTTAATCTAGCTTAGTTCAGTCAGTTTGCCCCCTTTTTAAAAAATAAAATAAAATAAAATATTCATTAACGGTATAAGAAAAGTTTAATTAAATAAAGAATTTAAATGTTATTGAAGATAAATATAATCAATAAAAACTTGATTGATTGGTTGAATAGTCAATGACTTAGGATTGATTTCATTTTTTTAATTAGGTATAATAACTAACTATATACTTGTTTGAATTTGATAAGCTTAAATTTAAAATAAAAAACAAAAAATTCAATAATTAACAAAAATTTTTACGTAATTATTGCAAATGAAGAATTTGGCAATGACTTTATTAGGATGATTAATACTTTTAAATTTAGTGGTTAAATCTTCATAATTTACCAACACTCATTAATTAGGGTCAATTTTTTAAATTAAAAATATTTATTTTTTTAGTATTTTTTATTTTTTAGAAGTAAAACGGTTTCACAATTCAAAACACCTAGAACCGTAACCAGCCCGCTCCCTCGGCCATTACAATTCGGCATTAAAACTGATCCAATTATAGGTTGAACTGACTTAGTGGCTTGAATTCCCGAATGTATATTTAAATTATTGGGAAAATTTAAGATTGAGAGGAAAATTTTCAAATTATCATACTAAAAAAAAATTGTTTGCCTCCACTGAAAAAACATCTTTAAGCCCACTAAATTTATAAATTAAGTATAAAAGGGAATATCTTTATTAGATAAAAAATCTATATATGATCTACAAGAATTTTATAATCTAAATTTTTTTAATTTTTTTTACTGTTTATTTTTAAACTATGTAATTTATCTTTTCATTAAATATTCAAAATAAAATATATATTAATAAAATTTTTATTAGCTTTAAACTTATTATTCCACTCTAGGTGATTTTTATCACTTTTTTAATATATTTTTCAATTTAAAATTTTCATCGCATGCTTATTTTTAAATTAAAAATGTTTGATCTTTATTTATGTCAAAAAATTGTTGCCAAAACTATAAATAAAAAATAAAATTTTATTATATCAATTAGTTAATTATTTATATTTTTTATTTATATTATTACTTATTTTTTATACGTTGTTATTCTCATTAATTTAAATTTATAACTTTAATATTGTAAATTTTGCGGAAACAATTATTATTAATTGGAAAGGTTAGGTTTACAATTACAAATGACAAGAAATGTGGAGATGGTTAGGTATTATCAATAATATTTAGTATTTTTTAAATTTCTTTAATTCTTGTATTATTAATGTCATTTTTTGTAAACCATTAGTAAAATATTCTAGAAACTCACACATTATTTGGCATAAGACACAAGATAATGGATGAACAATTATGAAAATTAGACATTTAAGTTTAGTCTCTCACTAAGCAACCTCAACCATCAAAAGTAATACAAATTAGTTATAATAGCTAGAGGTCTTACATGAGGAAAGCTAGGTATTTTACTTAAAAACTCAGCCTTCTCTTAAGCATATCATTGAGTTGTTTAACACCAAAAAACCTAACACTTTGAAAGAGAAAGGCTTAATCTCTGATCCACCATCTATAGCAAGTGCTAGAGGATTACTTCCATCCCTTCAAGTCACCTTGATTGAGGGTGGTGAAATCAATCTACAAGGTACAACTCCAATAATGCATTGTAGTATACTAATTGTTAAAGGCCTTTAAGTTAGTTAAACTTTGCTCCTTTGAGGGGGATGATCCAAAGAATTGGATTCAAAGATCTACATAATTGGATTCGAAAATGTCAATGCTACCTTTGCCTTTACAATATCCCTTAAGAATTGAAAGCTGAAATCGTTGTAATGTATTTAGAAGGGAAGGCCAATTTGTTGTTTTAAGGTTGGGTCACAAACAAACCCACTTGTCTATGCTTTTTGTTTGAAGTTGAATTGTGCAAAAGGTTTAGTGATAGAACTCTTACAAATACAATGGAAGAATTCCATAAACTTACACAAAAAGGTAATGTGTGAGATTATTATGAGCAATTTAAAGAGTTGCACTCCTAATATTGGCAAAAAAACCTGTACTTAGACAAGTCTTACTTCAGTTTTGTGTTTCTTAATGGTCTTAGGGATGAAATTTGATCTACTATGAAAATGTTTAAATCTTATTCCTTAAAGGAGGTGTATAAGTTAGCTAGTCTTCAAAAGATAACCCTTGAGTTAATGCTTAAGAAACATAAGGTTATAAAACCTATAACTCATAAAGTAATTAGTTCATTATTACAAACAAACTTATTAATATCACTTTAAACTTAGCTTTTAAATAGCTACTTGTGAATAATAGTGCTAGGAAGTCTTGAGAGAAGGCTTTTCGATTAGGAAATTGTTTTAAACGTGGTGAAAAATATTATTGAGGCCATCACTGTGGTATAAGCAACTCAATCTTATCAAAGGATAAGTGAAGAATCACAAGGCACTTAGAAGAGATTAAAAACCTTAAGTAAAAGGTTTATAAGAGGAAACCATTAAAAGAGATCTCCTTGAACACCATCACAGATACTTCTAGCCATAATACTTTGAATTTACTAGGTAATATAGGTATAAAGCAATTGGTGATTCTTATTGATGCTATTAACACTTATAGTTTTATTGATGTTATTATGATAGGAGAATTATAGTGTTAGATTATGCCAATCTTTCTTATATTGGTCATTATTGCAAATAGAGATAATATAGGATGTGTTAAGTGTTATGCATTCACTTGGAAAATGCAAGGGTATTTATTCACATGAGTTAAGGCTATTAGAAATAAGGGTTAGCAATGTTGTGTTAAGAGTAAACTAGTTGGAAAACATAAGCTATTAATGTTAGACTTTCATTGGGTTAAGATTTCCTTTACTAATGAAGGGTAACAGATAGAGCTTTGAGGTTAAAAACCTAATGTATTATTATCTTTATTATTAAAGAGGAAATTACTAAGCTTAGTAAAAGAAAAAAGGATACAAGTATACAAGCTTACCTTTGTGCTATAGTAACTACCTTAATAGTTAGTCTCATACCTAAGGCTTTGAAAGTAGTAATAGAAGAATAATAAGATGTTTTTGAGGAACCAAGAGACTTACCTACAACAAAAGACTGTGACCATTTTATTCCATTGTTGCCTAGTTCATAACTAGTAAACGTAAAACCTTATTGATACCCATATTTCCAAAAGAATGAGATTAGAAGTAAGTTTAAGGAATGCTAAAAAATTCCTCAATTTAAAATAGTTTCACCCATTTTGCATCCTTTGTGCTATTAGTTAGAAAGAAAGATGAATATGACATCTTTGTGTAGATTATAGACAACTTAATGTTGTCACTATAAAAAACAAATTCCTTATTCTAGATTGATTATTTACTTGATGAGTTACATAGACTAGTGTATTTTTTTAAAGTTTAACCTAAGGTTAGGTTACCATTAAATCAGAGTAAAAAAAGTTGACAACTTTTAATGTTAGAAAGGTTTGTGGATACTCCTTTTACTAGGATCATATGCCCCAAATACTCATTTCTTTTTTTGCCCAAATGAACATTTTGACAACTTATCATACAATTTATGATGCATTAGAAGTTATAACACTTGTCTAAAATGTTATATATAAGAATTAAAATAAGGTTTGTAAACCAAGATGTTATCAAACAAAAAAAAAAAAACAACACCAACTTAAGTGAAAAAAATATATATAGCAAATATGCGGTTCATGAAAGATTGAAAGATTACAGGGGTATTGGTTAAGCCAAAAGGTATGACCTTAAACTCGTAATGCCTATAATGTGTTTTGTAAGTTGTTTTGTATCTAGCTCTTTAAAAGAGCTAAAAAGCTTTTTAGGGCTCACTAGGTACTATCAAGAATCTATCAAGGGTTATGAGGTCTTTAATAAACCATTGACTAAACTTTTAAAGAAAGATTCTTTTAATAAACATAAAAAGATGAAAATGCCTTTATTCAACTGAAATAAGCTATATGTAAGGCTTTATATGTAGGCTCTTTTAGATTTTTAAAAGCCATTCACTCTAAAAATAAATGCAAGTGATGCTAGGATAGGTGTATGCTCATGTAAAAAGGCTATCACATAACCTATTTAAGTAAATCATTCAATTCTAAGTATAAAAGCCTTTTTATTTTCAAAAAAGAATTCCTTGTCATATTAATGGTAGCATCTGGGTGGAGATATTATCTAGAAAACCAACCATTCATAATTAAAATAGATTATAAGAATAATAACCACCTTTTACAAAAGTAACTCCATACTTATGTGCAACAAAAAGGCACTACTAAACTATTGAGATTGTATTATGTCATTCAATATTAAAGTGGGGTTAAAAATAAGGTCTTCTAAAAGAATAAAAGGGCCTCATATGACAATGACTACTATAGTGCTCTAATAGATTAAAAAGATCCTAATAAGCCATAAAGCTAATGAGCATGCTTAGGAATTGATAACTAGAGTTCAAACTCCTCTTACTAGTTATAATTATTACTTTATAACTAATAGGGTCATCAAGAGAAAGAGAATAATTTATTTAGGCAATAAAAGTACTTTCAGGAAATAAATCATTAGCACATGCTATGCTCAAAACTCTCTTTTGCTAGCCAAGGAAAAAACAAAAAAGTCCAATAATGGATTGCCACATGAGATGTGTGCCAAAAGTATAAGGATGAAATCTGCCTTATCCAAGTTTTTTGAAATCTTTACTAGTTTTATAGTAATCATGATAACATATATTTATAGATTTTATTAAAGGATTTTTTATTTTTAAAGGTCAGAGTATGATATTAGTGATCATTGATAGGTTCATTAATTCTACCTATTTTTTAGGAGTAAGTTACTTTTACATAACTTTTACAATGGTTACACTCTTTCTTGATCAAATTTACAGGCTACATAGTATGCCTTAAACCATTATCACTAAAAAGGATAAGACTTTTACTAATGGTTTTTGACAAGAGTTATTCAAACTGGCTAACATTACCCTTCAATATAGTTTTGTCTATCATTCACAAATAGACAAGCAAACAAAAAGGCTCAATAGATGTGTAAAATGGCATCTTTGGTGCATGTGTTTCATACATCCCAAACATTGGTTTTAATGTCTATCTTTAGTTAAATAATGGTACAACACCACATTCCAAACAATGATAGGCATGACACCATTTGAAGCTCTTTATAACAACCTAATAACCCAATTAGCCATTTTGCCTCTACATAGCACCAAGGTGGATAGTGGCTCAATTCTTTATTGAAAGACAAATGCTTTCAACTTTACTTAAAGAGTAGTTACTTAAATCTTAGCAATGTATAAAGGTTTATACTAATCAAAATAGAACCAAAAAGGAGTTCCAAAAAAGTGATATGATATTTGTTAAACTTCAACTATATAAGCAAACTTTTATTTAAAGTTAGAACTAATTTTAAGTTAGCTTTAAAATACTAAGGTCTCTTCAAGGTGTTAAAGAAAATTAGTCTAATAGCATATTAACTTGAGCTACCACCAATAGTTGTCATACATCCCATGTTCTATATTTCCTTGCTCAAGAAATCTATTGGTTCTAGGGTTATAATATAGTCTCAATTAGCCTCAATAGACTCTAAAACATAGCTTAAAATGGAACCAACAGTAGTGCTTAGGATAAGAATGGTAAAGCACCAAAATAAGATTGTTACACTAGTCTAGCTTTACTAGTCTAATATAAGTTCTACGGAAGCTACTTAAGAGGATATGTTATTTGTACAATCCCAATATTTGAAGTTTGATTTCTATAATCTTTATCCTTAAGGATTAGTTAAAAAGGAGAAAAGTTATCAAGATCGACAAAAGATGAGAAGTTAGTTAGTTATTATCAATAATATTCTAATATTATTTTAATTTTAGTATTATTGGCATCGTTCTCTATAAATCATTAGTAGAATATCCTAAAAGTTCACATATTGTTTATGAGTATATTATGATAATGGGATGAGATCAAATTCAACAAAAAAAATTAATTTCTATCCTCTCATTTCTTCTTGGCTTTTTTTTTTTTTTCTATGTTCTTGTTTACCCTGCTCTGCACAATTCTTTCATTCTTCTTCTAAATCCCTTCTTCCTCTTTCCAAAATTATGTCTTCTCTCCTCTCATTTCCTCTCTTCAGTCAAGGGCCCTAACATGATACCACTAAATATTAAGAAGGATGTTATGATGAGTATTGCTTGCTCCACTAACACAATTTCCTATTTTTGTCACTACTAAACAGTTTTTCGAATACTTTTCAACTTCACTATTTTGTTAGTGTAAACAACAATCAAATTAACAAAATAATAAAATTCATATTTCTTTAATGAAACTCGAAAAATTATTTGAGATAAATAGTATTACACTTTAAAATATGGTCTGCCGGTCTAGGCTCAACAGACGTCGGAAAACATGCAAACGCGTATCCCCACTACTTAGAATGAACGTACCTTTGCCGTGGACCTATTTACCTCCAAATATTTTAAAGGTGTGGATGGGCAGCTACTCCGGGAATGCGTTCACGACGAGACATCAGGTAGCTGGAGAACTATTCAAGAGAAAGAAAATACATGTTGTAATAGCGTTTAGCACATCAAAAATGTTACAGCAACGCTTAGGCTTGAATTTTTTATCTGGTACATGCATGGGAAAATTTAGGTTTAAATTTCAATGTGCTTCTTTTTCCCAGTGACTTCATTATAATTGTATAGGTTCTACATTTTTTCCAGTTATTGTGGATCAATAAATCAAATAATTTTTTTTTTTTTTTTTTTTGGTTTTAATGATGTTGGTGCTGTAACTGTACGATTGCCTATCATTATATTATATACACAAATGTTAATCAAGTATAACACAGGCTCGGGCAGAAACTTGCCACAAATTTAATTGATATAAGACGGGGTCTTAAATGCTTATTCCCATTTCCAACCTTATGATAAAAGAAATTTCATTTTCCTTGCCAACTCTTGTATGGATTCAGAAGAAGTCTCGATTATTCATTAAATCAATATGAAAATAACTCTCTCTCTCTATATATAATTCAGTTGGTTAATTTTATCAAGTTAACCGTAACCTGGCTTTGCTCCTCAAACCGAGCCTGACGGCTCTAAAGAAATATCAAACACACTGAGAAAAAAAGAAAAAAAAAAAAGAAAGAAAGAAAAGTCATTTTCCCACCGATGACTTGTAACAAGACATAATTACAATTTTAATGTCCGAAACTCTTTTGACAGCAAATTCGATGTAAGTTCCGATGGTTGAAATGGTTAGCATATTAGCGACGAAGTCATGCTTAGCTTAATAATAGGATTTTAGGTTACAACTTGTCAACTGCATCTCCATGTATCTGTCTCACTGCCGCTATGTCAGGGTTGCCACTCGCCAAAAAACTCTATGATCCATCGTTCTGTTTTCGTCCATCTCCTCAAGCTTTCAACTGCCAGTATCTATTTTGAGTGCCCCCTAATCCCAAGAAATCTCTCATTTAAAGGCTCTCACAAACTTCCTTTGGCAATTGAGAACAGGCTAGCTCTGGATCCACCCTCCTTTCGCCTAGCCTCATGGATTTCCGGAAGGAGGTAAGTGTTATTTCATAACCCTCGAGAAATATAGTTTGCCTTCCCTGCCCTCCCTTCTCGATTCCTTTCAACCCAGCACCCAAGAAAGAACATTAAAAAAAAAAAAAAAAAGGATTATTTCTAGGCTTTACTTGCTATTTGAGCATCTGGCTTTTAATATTCTTGAGACATCTCTAGGCAAACTTAATCCATTGTATAGCCGAATGAAATTGTGACATGCTTTGAATCTCTTAAAACTATTATAAACTTTTTAATAACACAAGTTTGTAACTTTGAATCTATAATTATGCAGGTAAATCATACGTATTTTCAAAATTTCTTTAATTTTCGCTGTGCTATCTGCCAATTGTAATTTATGTCAAATTTCTAAGTGGAAAAACATATCTGCATATATATGTGTATATAATAAATAAGATGCTTTTAGTGTAAACATGAGATTTTAACAATTCTGCATGAATATGAATACAAAAGTATCGACACAAGACGACCCATGTGGGGATAGGAGTCTAAAATAAATGTGCACAATGTACACTTGGCACATATGGACCCGAAAGGAAAAACAAAACAATATACCCGATACATTAGAAAACAACAATTTATCTTTTAAATACATAAAACTTGATTTCATTTTTCTGAGTTTTTTTTTTTTTTCTTGACGAGTCTAAAAGAATACTTTGGATACAAAGGAGAATCAACATTTTGAATTACAAATCAGAACACTGAACAAAAATGCTAAAATAAATGTATCCATCAACATAAATAGTAATTGTACTGTTCTCTTCTACTAATTAATTATTATCAGTCTTTAAAAAATAATTGTGCGTGATCTTTTAAAAAATTTTGAATCTAGTTTTGTGTCATTGTTTAGAAATATTCCGCACCCGTCTCCAAATTTTTTTTAATCTTTGTTTCATGCACATCGACGTCCAACACAAGTGAGACAGATGTGCGCTATAAAAATGTTCATGCTTCGTACAACTATTATTTTTGTAGCAGACTCTGTGTTCAGGGAAGAAGGAAAAAACACAAGACAAGGGCACAATTTCATGTTATGAATATGCATGGCATTAATATGAGCTTATAAGAACCACAAAGAACTTCAGTCCTCCTTTTTCAATTCTAAGTTCACATTGCTAGAAAAGCATTGCTATGTAAAAATATTTATTGGGGTACTTAGTAAATATAGAGGAAAGTAATAAAATAATTTTCGTAATGATAATATGTTTATATTTTTGTGTCTTTCATGTATTTTAATAAGTGTTCTCAATTAACATTTCTCTTACTAGATTTGACATCCACTATCTGTTCCTGTAACATCGCCAGATGATTAAATATCTATAAATCCCAGTGTCCAGATTTACTTTTGCCATGACAATGGAGGCTCCTGTCCTGTGCTGCACAATTACAAACAAGGACTTCTGAACTAAGCAAATAGCGAACAAGTTTACCGGCCTTATTATTAAAGCTACGGCAGTAACTTACAATCTACATCAGTAGAAGTTAATTGTTGGTATTTTGTAGATGACGAAGGTCGTAGGTTACTAGACATTTTGTAATCATTGAAATTCATTACTTTTATCTCCGTCTAGTCGGACCCCCCCACACACACACACACTTTGTGGGATCTAAAGGAGAGAGATGCACACCCCACAAAGCTCTTGGAGGTGGTGGCGACCTCGCCTTTGGTTGCCTGGGGTTCCTTTTGACCTTGTCTTGGTTGATATGCGTTGATGACCAGGGGGATATTAACCAAAACAAAGTCAAAACCCTGCAGTTTAGTTTATTTATCGCTTATATAATAACGATCAGAAATAAGTCTAGGTAGCCTAACCATACTCAGTTTGCGGGGTAGTGGGTTTGCCTTGTCTAAAATAAAGAGCGAAGACATGCTGAATAATTCATTCTCATGTCTACAGGATAATGGTTGGAAAGCTGTTCCTCAATTTGGAGCGTGGGACTCCAAGACCCCAGAGGCTATGAATTACTCACTGGTGTTCTCACAGGCTCGTGCTAACAGGAAGAAACACAAGTCTGACGTAAGGCACGCCAGTCTGGGAAACGAGAGGGAGCTCCTGAATGCCACTCAACAAGATGATCCTGTTCCTGTCACGGTAACCCCCCCACTTTTGCTTTTTCTCTTTTTTGTCTACTTTTCAGTTGCATAGTTTGGTTTTCAAGTAGATAAAAACAGGAGGAGCAGTTCCATAACCCTTGTGATAGATCAATCCGATTGAAATGTGATTTGCAATTATGTGACGAGACACCAAGTCATTGGTTTTTGTTTTAGACCATAGTAAAATGATGGACGTGGTCTGCCTGATAACATTCTTTCATAAAATTCCATTTGCAAATATCTTTTTTTTTTTTTTTTAAAGAAGGGCATTTTGCAGTTACCATACTCAACTTGCAATGATCCATGTCCCCTTTTGGTCAACGCATTTGGATCATTGCATGACAGAGTGTGTGTTGCAATAAGTCAAAAGTAAAAGATAAGCACCGCAGGTAATACTAGATAATAGCTAGGAGGGAAGAAGAAAGCAGAGAGTCAGGGGATCAAGCATGATAGATCCTCAACAGTGTGCTGCACTCTACTTTCTAAACTCCCCAAAATGTTATTTGCTCTGCAGCCAAGGAGGACGATCTTGACCTACATTAATTGCTGCTTTAGGCCCTGATTTCCAGAGAACCCGAGCCATTGTTCATCAAACATACAATGCTTTCCGTTTTCACGCTACTGACAATATGGATCCATCTGCCTCATAAGTAGATGAGGCATATTCATGAACAGAGTGAATCGAGTACTTACTCATAAGCTTTGTGACTGCCAGATACGTAAATTTTTTCTGCATCCTTGTTTTTTGACCTGCATAACAGGACATTATATGATTAGCGGTAACATTAGCGTATCTGTTGACACTCGAGGATGTCCAATGTTGTGGGACACGCAGTCTCTACGGTCCAATTTATTTGTTCTAAGTTGCACAGCCCATGTATGTGTAACTTTAAAGCTGTCTTGAAAGACATATAGCACCGTGTATTATGTACATATATTCACAGTAGTAGGTAAAGGAAGAGCCAACATCTGTGATTTAAGCCGGGGACTTTGTATCTGGAACTTGAGTTGTGGATTTTAAACGCTTGACTGGGTCATGGAGGGAAGAGAGGTAAGAAGCATCTGCCTTGTCCAATCCACTGAAAAGATAACTGAAAGGTGGCATTTCTATGTACTTTCCAGAACCTGGGACAACCTTCAGTTCGTCATTTTCCCAAACGACTCTTCCTCGAGCTATTGTCACTTCAACCTTGCCCTAAGGAAACATAGTAGAGAATTTCAAACTGAATAGACTGACCAAATTCGGGTTGCAATATGAATAGATGCAGGCATGCACATACAGATGCATAAAAAGATCTGTGCACAATATGCAGAGAAGAAACAAACCTAGCACATGAAAACAAGAGACAGTAGCAATGGTAACAAAAAAGTCCTTTAAATGAGCATTCAATTGGCAATGCTTCGACACCAATGGCATACTAATTGAGAGAAATATGCCACTTACTCGAACAGCCTGATAGTCTATACAAACATGCAAACAGAAGCATACTCAGTCTAGGGCAAGTGAAACAGTGTAGCATTTAGCTTGAACAATAAATGTTGAAATCGTGGACCATTAGTCACCCAGTATGATGGACAACAATACAGATACTTGCAAGGTGCCTATCAGGAACAATATGCATACTTGCAAGGCTGATACACTTCATATTTCATGGTTACTCTCATTTGGCGGGGTAAGCCTGCATAAAGCTGAGGATTTTAACTGAGGACTCCATCATTTATGAATTAAAGAGCTTGGTTTCAAGCCATTAATCAATCCTAGTGATCACATACATGCCATCCTTGGTCACAGCTCAGGAATACAAGGAGTTCTATGTCTCTTTTGAAATATGACAAAGACAGAACTCCATGGGGCATTTCCAAACTGGGTGCAGGAAGAAATGGCTCTTCTTTATGTAGTCGACTATGTTCTAATTCTTTGCACTAGTCTCAAAGATAACAACCTTCATTACCTAGTTGCGATGACATATGTGAATCGATTTTTTCCATTCCACTCAATTTGGGCCCCTGCAAGTTGCTCATTCTAGATCTTCCCTCGTTTGCTCATAGAAACTGAATTGAAATGATCTCCTACACTAGTGTATCTATGTGTGTTCTCTATGTGTGACAAAACTGTTTTAAATAGTCCTCACTCAAGTTCATCTTACCTGACAGTTACCTTTACTTTCCCAAAAACACACTCCCTTTTAACTGTTTTTTCCATATATTATGAGCATCGGCCTTCTCAAATTCCATCAACTCTCTTTACTGGAAAAACTGCTTCTTTAATATCCAGGACTCTCTGAAACTTTGCATTTATTGCCCAAACAAAATTTACTAGATTTGTCTGTTTAACAGGAACCTTCTTTTCATCACTTCAATTTTAACTCTCCTCACAACCCTCTTCTCATTCTCAACAGCATACATTTTAAACTCCAGAAGCAAAATATTACAAGAAAATTTTGCAGCAATTTTAGAAAAGATATCCTATACAAGACACAACAGCTACTTGGAGTGATGCTTAAAGTCCCTTAGGAAGTTAGACATCTGCAAACTCATGTTTGTCAGTGATGGCTTCATATGACAACTCTAAATACCCAGATGACTAAAAGAAGGAAAAGAAAGGATAATAACGAGGATCAAGAAAAAGACAAAGGAATATATGACAATGAAAAATGGTTACCTTCCCTCTTCTCCCCTCATAGACATTTGTATCTGTTCTGGAGTGGTGAGACCTTGCACTTATTTGAATGCTTGCATTAGGATTGAGTATAACTATGTCTGCATCAGATCCAGCGAGAATTGCACCTTTTTTGGGATATATGTTGAAGATCTTCGCACTGGAATATGTTTTAGGGATAAGAAAACCTTACATAATTCAGGCAGTTAGTATTTACTAAAAGATGCCCAGCCCAACTTTCTCTCGTTATTCCTGGAACTCAGGATAAAATCAATACAAATGTCCTGTATATGCCAAACTTGCAATCAAAGCTTACCATTCAGTGCTTGTAACCCGCACAAAATCCATGACAGAGATTTGGCCAGATTCCTGAAAATTACTTCTAATTTGGGTGACAACCAATTTAAGGGAACAACATTTAAAATCGTATTGTCCACAAGAACAAAAAAGCTAAGAGTCCACTCATCTTACCACCAAGCTATCCCAAATCAGATGCATTCGCTCCTCAATACCTACATGCCCAGCCAGCGGAAACCAAAATGAATTTATTAAATGAGACAACAAAATCAAAAGGAAAAACATAGAACTTAGGTAATGGGACCATAATCTATTACCATTTACACCATTTGGGATTTTACGGAAATCATCAATCCCAAGGGCCTTTTGAGTAGAGTTAAATGCACAGTGATCAGTCCCTACTAGCTGCAAATTGCATAGAACTATCACTATGATACTGCTGAAAAATGTAAAGTGTGTAAGAAATATCTTTAGGTAAAATCCAAACAAATTATGCCTAAATATGGACAATTGTGCATGAACCTTGTGGTAATTGACCAAACTTCTACCGATGGATACAATTGTTTGAAAAATCACATTTCAGATATTCCAAAGAGGTATCTTGAGATCAAATATATCTATCTTTTCAATGTTATTTTAGTACTTAAAAAAATGACAGATACCTGCAGAACTCCAGTTGAAAGAGCTGCTTTTAGAGCTTTATCATGTCCTGATGCCCTAATAGGAGGGCTCATGACATATCTGAGACATGAGAATAAAGTATGCTTGAAAATTTGTACAAAACAACTGAATATATTCTCCGAGTGACATTTCTAAATCCCTTATTATATTATAATAACAAATCCAAATGCAGATGGTAATAAATAGAACACTAGTTCTTACTTTGATGCTGTGACGAAGTCAGGATCCCAAAGCTTAGAATCATCAAGAACTAGACCAGAAACAACCGGCTCTCCAATAACTCTTTGTCCTGAAGTTTTAAGAAAGTGATCAAGCTTTCTCATCTGCAGCAATTACACATTAATAAAAACAATAACAGCAGGAGGAAGGAATGTAACATTGTTAGCAGAATAAAGAATCAACCACACAGTAATTCAAGCAATCATTTCAAGTTACTGATGATAAGAAGGGGCAGTAACTGTCCAAAACCCTTCCTTTAAAGGTTCCACAGTTATCATTCTTGGATCATGGCATATTTTATGGCTCTCAAAACTCAAGGCCTCAATGGGTGAGGTATCTTTCACTAAGAGGTCAGGAAGCAGGCCAACAATAGAGTAAGGCAAGCACAGTGAAATTTAGATAGCACTAGTTAGTCATGGGATAATGCAGAAATCCAGAACGAAACAAGTGATAGTTATATAATATAGATAGGAGCTCATTGCACATGGCAAAATCAATTTGTTTCAGAGCCTTTTTTTTTTTTTGTCCAATTTGAATAATAATGAATAAGGACTGGGATGAAAAGCATAATCCATGAGATTAAAAGGTCTCTGAATGACCAAACACTCAAAATGGCCAAAATGCCCTTTGACTTTGAGGAATTCGATGGGATAAATGGCCTTTTATCCCATTTTATATCATCTTCTCCTCAGTCCCTTTATCATCCCCTCCTTTCCACAAGGCTTGAAGGGGATTGATTTTAAGGTCATGGTGATGACCTTGTAAGCAAATGAGTTCCTGGTACAAGGTTCTTTGACTTTATATCCACAGTTTAAGTTGATTAACACTGGCACATTTGACTACTGTAATAAATAGAAATCTAGAATATTAAGAAATTAAAAACCTGACTTTCGAGCTTTAGCAATTTCTTCCATAGCATCAATGCTCATCACATGAACTACATAGATTGGTGTGTTCACAAAAGCCGCCAGACGAATTGCTCGGCCAGTTGCCTCTCCCTCCAGCTGCATGGCCATCAAGCTAGAAGCTAAGTTGTGCATGAAGCATGCATACACTCAAGTAAAAAAAAGCAAAAACCCATCTCTGAACACATTAAGGAAATAAAAAAAAAAAAGGGCATGTCTGGGTAGAACAATGAACAATCGAAGCTCAGAGTACAAAATATATGTCACTTTATTAACTGAATTCTCATACAGAATCAAATGCAAGTGGTTTCCTAGTGGCCAAGAAAATAGTCAAGGGGATTGCAAAGAGATGACTATGACATAAAATGGAGAGAAGGGAAGAAAATGAAATTTCACTCTTATATCAATACAAATTTCCCTCAAAATTTCACTTTCATGTGATCGACCCCAACTCCATTAAGCCAAAGTGACACGCAGTAGGGACCAATTTTCTTTACTTTCATGGTACCGCACCTACAAAAGCATGAAAACTGTTACGGTTTAGTCTGCTTGAGAATGGGGAACAGTTGGTTGCCGAGAGAATCATAAGTGGCTGAACTGAACTTAAACCATAAAGGAGACCACATCTCCAAACTCTGTCTTAACCCTCTCCTGGTCACAGGTTCACAGATATAAGATCCATATCATCTACAAAACACCTATGGTAGATAATCATCTTGAATACGATTGATCAGTTCAGTCATATCCATTGCAGAAAGAAATGTGATAAAGGCAGACCCTTGATGCATTTATGCACATCAGTTGAAGGTGAGCCAACATATGTGAAAGCCACATATTACACTGCTAGTGCTGGGCTAACCTACATGACAACCAATTCTTGCACCACTGTTGCTGACTTAAATAATATATTAGCATTCAAAATAAACAATAAAATGAGCCAGTAGTTATTTTTGTCAATTACAATTGCAACAGCCTATTATAGACAGGCGCAAGGGGCCAAAACTAGGTCACAACTAATTTTCAAAGAACCAATGGACATTGTAGTTTGTTATAAAAAAAAAAAGGCTGATAATCAAGATTAATGAACTAAGAAACATAAAGGAAGATAAGTAACCGATCTTGCAAATTACCACTGGGGGCCTTGAAAGAGCATGTCCCCCTGGACCAGTAACACCAAGTTCTATCATTCTCTTTTGCCCTTCAAAAACAGCATCTCCATTTTCTGCATGAACCATGGCTATGGCACCAAGAGTCTTGCACTGCTTTAATCCCTCTAACAGGAGCTCATCACTGATCATAAGAGACCCCTTGTACGCAAGAAAAAATTTGAAGGAATTGATCCCTACAGGTTCCAAAGAATGCAGATTTAGGTTCTTTTAGGTCTAGTTTGACAAGTACAAAGGGGGTGCAAACGAAGTACAAAAGCATAAATCACTTACAAGATCTACCACATCCACTACACTAGAAAAGCCATGCACCAACAAATAAAAGTCTTAAACACAATTGTCTACTAGAGACCAATGGAGCTTTTCCTAACCTAATTATTCTAAGCTAATGTACATAGATTGTGTTGAAAGCCTAAGGTAGCCATAAGATGTTATTTGTTTTCCAAGTCCAATTCCAACTGGATCACAATCTGACCAAATCAAGGAGATGCACAGTGAAAAAATAATGATGAAATACAGACCTTTCTTCTTCACCATGATTTCCATTTCCCTTGAAACAACTTTGTCCCACTTTGTAATTGCCATATGGAAACCATAATCCATACAAGATTTCTTTGCCTTTTTCTCATATGCTTCAAATCCAGCCATTAAACTGCCATTGACTGGTATAACGAAGTCAATATGCATTGTTGTTCCTCCAGCTAATGCTGCAGCCTGGCCACTGAAGAAGTCATCAATTGTCTCAGTACCCATAAACTCCATAGCAAGGTGTGTGTGTGGATCAATTCCCCCTGTAGTTACCAAAAATGCGTGGTGTAATGCCTCTGATTAGTTTTTTGTATGCTGGTTTTAATAACAGTTTGTAGACAGCACTCAGATTAGGATACAGTAATATCAAAATTAAGAGTGAAAAATAGTCATGTTTCCAGAAACACTTCATAAATACAGGAAGGCAAATATGGCACTTGTAACAAGCAACACATGTCAAACATGAGAAAATGTCAGACTAAGTAAAACATGTTCTGCCTTGATCATACCCTATACCAAAATTTTCATAAAATGAGCCAAAATCCTATATAAGGAGCATATTAGCATGGTAATCCTCAAATTCATACAACATATTGGGTTATTAAGAATGCCTATAAATGAATAGTATTTCTCCACCATTTAGATTCCAAAAAACTCTGTTTGATCTGAAAGCAAATAGTACATAAAGCTTTTGTTGTCCTGATATAATAGAGATCTGAAAAGAACCCAATAGAAGAAGCATACAACAAAAGGAGCACCAAAGAATTTTCCAATTTACCAAAAAACAAAGAAGCACCAGAGAGAAGACCCAAAACAATTGCAAATTTAAGAAGTGTTAGAACACAAGCTTTGAAACACTTGTAGCCATAATTTGACAACTAACCTGGCACTACAAATTTCCCAGTGGCATCAATCACATGAACATCATCACCAACCTGCCAATAGGATCCCAACAATACATTGCCATCAAATATAGCCAACCTAAAAAATGAGGACCTCAAGGGAAATGATTAAGCTTAGACAAGAAAGACAACTTAGAACCAGAAAAGGACCATGAAAACTCATCAATTCCACAAAGCGAAGCCTGCATCAGGGCAGTTATACAACAAAAGGAGCAAGGAACTCTGAATTGCTCAAACCGAAGCCATATGGTGTCTAAGGTGCTTGCACTTTTTAACATAAATGCATAGTGAAGTCAAAGAGTTCTGCAGATAATAGGTAAGAAACATCATTAATCTGTATGTCTGACATGTCAAATGTAATCAAAATGACATGCACGATTCACCATGTTACAATATGCCAATTTTCATTTCACATTCAAAATCTCCATGGTTCATACCTCTTGCTAGGAAAGAATATTAATATGTAACAAAAAAGATCCCCCCTTACATAGAGACATAAATAAATCAAACTTGGAGTATCAATTATTGGAAAATATCCAGTAATCAATACAAAACCTCTGAAATATCAACCTGATAAAAACTAGAATATGCCTATGACCTGAGTTATTGCTTTATGTAGTGGCTTACCAATGAACTAACTCTATGAATTCAAGTGGTAGCAAATACAATTAAAAATATCAAACATATTTCTCAAAATGAAAAGGTTGTTATTGACCAGTACTTCACTCACAGTCCTATTCAATTCATTTCCATTGTGGGCAAGGGAAAGAAAATTATTACGAAGGGAGAAAGTCATCTAACACTAACACTAACCAATCTCTAAACAAGTAAGCCAAACAAATTGACCAGAAAATGGAGAAAAAGCACCTTGAGATTAGGATTCACGGCTACAATGATACCATCCTCCACATAAACATCAGCAATTTCCTGGTGGTGAGCATTCACTACCATTCCTCCTTTAATCAAGAGCTTTGATGGTGACAACAATGATGACGATGACGGCATTCCACATTGACCTTCACCATACCCTGTCCCGTCATAAAACTTCAAAATAGAAATTAAAAAAAAAATTATTTCCTTTCCTTCACTTTCTTGGCATCCAAACAACATGTCAATTAAAATATGATTAAGAATTACGAGCGCAAAAAAAATTATATATATAAAAAAAAAAAAAAAGGAAGCCAGTGTTTAAGTCCCTTGCAAAGGGGATATCAAAACTTCCAGATTCTCTTTTCTTACAAGAAGAAAAAACCCGGAAAATCAATCCAAATTAATTACAACCATAAAGCAAGACACAGGTATTTAAATTTGAGAAGCAGCCAAAAAAATCAATTTTCTTGAAGTGCATAACAATCTTAAAATAAAAAATATAAAATAAAATAAAAACAAGTTTTATCTTGCTTTCTCCAATTTTCCGGGCATCCATCCAAAGAATTCAATTCAAGTTTGATCAGCACAAGTTTCAAGTACTCGCAAACCACAACATTAAAATTCCCTTTTAAGAAAAAAATAAGATAAAAAAACTCTTTTTTTATTTCTTCAGCAGAAACAAGTACCTGATGGTTATCTGTAGAGTGCGATGTGCCGGAGAAGAGAAGAAAGAGGAAAAAACAGCACGACTGGACATTGAAAGACGCCATGACTCTCTGAGTTCAACAACTCCACTCAAAAGCCGCGTCTTTGCGCCGGTGCAGGCTTTCAGGCCTTTTTTTTTACACATACGTTTACGGAAGCCAGGGGCTGTCTTTCCATCGCACAAACCGACAAAAATCAACTCAATCAAAACAGGAATCTTCAAATATTCAAATTGATTCGAATATTCCCGAAAATTAAAAAGAAATAAATAAATTGATGCGTGTGGCAGTCTGTAACTAATTACTTGCTGATTTATCTGCGCATTTGAAAACTTAGACCCCAAAAAAAATAAAAAATCGCAAATTAAAGATAAAATTTAAGTTTTAAATACTCGTAAATTAATTAATTAAGATATTAATTATAATTAATAATAAGATTATTTTAAATTTTATTTCATTATTTTTTAAAATTTAAATTTGAAAAATTCATTTAATCGATAAGTATTGTAAAGATAACGCGAATTTCGTTATTTAACAGACCCTATCTTGTTAAGACTAAACCTAGTCCATAGCTTTATGTGAGGGCTTCCTCCGCCGACGTCGTTCGGTCTCAGAACTATTAAAACCGAATTATGGTCGGAAGCAGCGGGGGGAGGGAGGAGACAAGATTTGACGAACACAAAGCCTCACCGAGAAACCCTAAACCCTCGGCGTCCGCTGTCTGGCCCGAGACATTGAGCTTCGAAATGCAGTTGTGGTGAGTTTTGATGAATTGTTCATCTTCTTCTTTTCTTGTTCTGTTTTTCGCTTGTTAGTCTGGACCGCCTTCATCGATTCGATTGTCTTTTTTTGTTTTTCTTTCTTTCTTTCTATCACCGAATCAGAGCTCGTCGAGCATCAACAAGCTCAATGTCTTCGCGGCTTTTGTTAGTTTGTTAAAATTCATGTCGGTTCGCAGTCACTTGTAAAAGTATGATATGTTTAATGTATGTGTTATGTCAATCTCATTGCCTGCCCGTTTGGGTTTTCTTTGTTTTTCTCTCGCATTTTTTTTTTTAAAATTTAGTCCCGTTTTTCTTCTAAAGAATGCATCTTTCTCGTGTTTTCTCTCTGCTTTGGTCTCCTTTATTTAATCTAATGGCTTGTCTCTTATCTTCTCAAAGATTTGTAAAGAAAAGGCGTTTTTGGGTCTTAATCCTTTGATAAGAAGAAGTTAAAGGAGGAGGAGGAGCTAGTTTGCTAGCTGAGAATGGATGCAATGGAGCCAATATCAATATCAGTATTTGATGAAGAAACAATAGCCATTGCCAGTGAGGACCACCACCAACAAAAATCAGCACCATGGTCAACGACAAAAACATCATCATCACATGGCTTCAAACTGGTTCCCTGGTTAAACTGGAGTGAGTGGGAATGGGTTAGAGATTCTCTTTTCTCTGAATCTCCTGCCAAGATATCCTCTGCTTTGACACGAGTAAGATACCTTCCCCTCCTTCTCTCTTTTCTCTCTTTGAATTTTGTTTCCAATGGAGATTGGAAAAGTAGAGAAATTATCATTTTTTACTCTGGGGTTAGAATATGTTTTTGTTATTATTTCGTTTGTTGTGTGTTATGATTTTCATCTCATTCCAATTTTAGATTTCGACATGGCGAAGTAGAGGATGTTTGCCAGTTGTGATTGATGTCACAGCTTCCATCATTGAAATTCAGCAAAAAGACCATTTCTACAGGTAATCTGTTGTTCTTTATCTAGTGTTTCAAAAGCTACTAACATGGATAGGAATGTTAGTTGTTCAGTGCTTTATTACTCAGCTTTATAGCATTACAAGAGAAGTAAGAGGTATGATTGGCTCCTTTGTTGTAAGCATGTCTTCACCTTAGATAAATGAGCTTACAGTTAATGAAGTTGATAAATATAGCTTTATTGTGTTTTTTGCTTCTGCTTGGAATTTACAGATTTTATTCTTTGTGAAAATCATTTGGATGGTTAATGGAAAATATTATTGTATCCCTCCCTGCATTTCTGTTATAGTTCTTGTTCTCATTTATTGGCATTTACTTCTTGTCCCTTTATGCTCTAGGAAGGAGCCATCTGATGATGCTATACAGTCAGAACAAATTCTAGCCATGCTATATTGTATGGCAATCTTAAGGTAAGAAATTTTTTTCTTCACTTGTCTTATCTTTTGTGATCATGCTGCCTTCTTCTGTCTTTAACATTCTCCTTCATTGGATATTGGATTGCAATCCTGAAGCAAGATTTATGTGCATCACTTTTATATTCATTCTTCCTAGTCCCCTCTTTCTTGTAGGTTTTCTTTGTTTCAAGGATATCAGTAATTGTGAATATGGCCTAAGTTTTTTCATGCATCAATTTCATATCGATAAATCATAATTGCATTTGTGAACATCACCTTTAACCAAATAAAGACAAAGGCAAAGGCAAAGGCAAAGGCTTTAAGTTTATTTGACATGGAGAGGAGTAATATATATAGATAATAACTATATTAATATGATTTTGGATGGAGGGGCATTCGGGTTTAAATCTACAATGGGACAACCTCTAAGTTGGATTCTTGAAAGATGGAACAGAAGTTTGAAAGTTTGAATGGTAATATTTTTTGAGCAGTACCTCTGCACTTGCTCTGTGGTGGTATCTCACCACCATATAATAAAAGGAAATTTCTCTAGTAAGATTACTTTTTCATTTATTTGAACCAATTTATTGAAAACAGTTAAATGGAAGTTACACTCTCAAACTTCCAATTTTTAATAGTGCTCTTTTAACAAGTGTTTTGACATAAGGTATGGTTTCCTTGAATTATTCATTGGAAAAAGCAAGTTCACAAATGCTTTTTTTTTTTTTTTTGTAAGAATAGACTATCCCATACATAACAGGCTGACAGATTCCCTGGGTGATTATGTGTGCATGCCAAAGGGTCTCTTTTTCAGAATTAATTCTAGGCCAATAGTATCTTGGAAGCTCTTTGGATGCATTTCACATCAAGAGTTTGCATTGGATACAATTATAGTTGCCCCTTTTCTGTTTTTGTCCATAAGAAAACAGAAAATATATTTGGTTAAAATGTTGGATTGGTTCGGGATGTTTATGGACTTCTCCTTGGTGACTATGGAGTTGATTTCAACTTGTATTGTCATATATGTCCATGCAAGCACATATTGAGAGTAAAAACTAAAAGGGTTCCCCTTTATTATCCATAATCTAGGTTAATTATCCCTTAGATCTCTATCTTGGAAGTTTTGAGTTCTAATACTAGGAAGAAAGTATCAGGTTTATAGGAAAGGGGAGAGCTACCCCCCATTATGTAGTTCATGTCCCTATGGACCTCCTAGTGGACCAAAAAAGAAATTATGGGTCAATAATCTTGTGTGAGATATTTGGATGCTTTTGACATTTGCAGTGCGCATTGGCTACAATTCCAACTGCAATTTTTTCTGTGTTTTGTCCGCAGGATGACAGAAAATATATTTGGTCAAAAGGTTGGGCTGGTTTGGGGATGTTTACAGGCTAATACTCCCTTGTTTCACTATGTACATTGCTCTCCCCACTTCTCCAGCCACCCTCTCCTCCTCTTCCCTGCCCTCAATGCAGCATGACCTCTAACCTAACTACATGCCCACTGCCACCTCTCTTCTTTCTTCTTGTTGCCTTTACCTGATTCAGAGTCTCCTTTATCTGTATCATGTTCTTATCTCCTTCACTGCAATGGCACTGTTTCTTGGATCTCACCCCATCCAAAGTTTGAAGCAAAGTTATATTTTACTATTTTTAATTTGAATTCTTGAATTTCACCATGCTTACGGTTGATATGCTGTGGATTGCAAAGATGGATTCTATATGGTACATGTTTGCTAAATGTATTCAGATATCTTGTGTTTTTGGGGGGATTTGTGACAGATTGAAGATTTTTTCTGATGTATTCATGTTTTGCCCTCTTCTTAATTCCCCTCTCTCTGTATAGAACAAGAATTGTCAGTATGAAGAATTCTTGTTCTATACGTGCACCAATTACTTTAGTATCATTTTAGATAGATGTGCTCTAAGCATGAATTTTCCCTTAAATTTCCTATTTCTATATGCCTTAAGACATACCAAAACATTTTACTAAATGAGTACCTATTAACATTGTAGGTGAGATGAACCAATTCTTTAATAGATTTGACAAGTTTTTACTCAAATTATATAACTTATAGTACAATAACAGTAACTTTTCATAACATCTTATGGACTCTTGTTAGAGGTTTTCATTATGTGTGTTGTACATGCAAATTTGGACACAGAAAATACTAGGCTTATATTCCTGCTCGAATTTTTTTGAAGGCTTGTGAACTGTGTTGTTGAGAAGATGCGTAAAAAGACAGAGGTTTCAATTGCTGAGGCAGCAGGTGCAATTGGTATTCCACGTACACTGATTGACATTCGCCATGGTAAGCAGCTTGAGCTCCATTGCCAATGGACTCTAGACATTATTGATGAAACCATGACCTGAAAAAAGTTATTCTTTCCAATATTTATGCATGCACATTACAGAAGTGGATGATACCCTTGTGCCCTAGATCCATATGATCAAAAATTCTTATCCAAAATGGCTGTGAACAAATCCATCAATATATACAATTTAAATAAAATCCCTATGCAAACATAAATTGCTAAATATTTACTTTCTTTGGGTTCAATTTATTTGCTTTTCTTTTCTGGGATTAGTTTTCTCATTAGGAGACCTGTTTACAATTTGGAAAAATATAACAGCTTCCAATTTTCCTACGTTTCTTGCTCAATTTTCCTTTACATTCTTTCTACCATTTGTACTGTATGTGTCCTAATTCCTGTGTATCATTTCAATTCTTTCTCTAATAATTAACTACCTGGTAGCTGCTGCCACCAAAAAACTTATGACCTGGTTAGAAAATTGATGCCGCAAAAGTCCATGCCTTTGCCTGTAAATTTCATTAGATTTCATAATTCAAAACCTTGAACCTTTCTACTATAGGTCCGCATCCAAAATCCCCCAATATGATCAAGTGCTAAATCACCACATTTGCAGAAGTCATGCTAATTCAAATCTAAGCATATAGTTGCAGATGCCTTTACACTTCTTTTTGTTTCTTTTATGAGCTTCTGAATATCTAAATTGTTTGGGTAATTTCCTCTTGTGCATGTGAACTTCTGTACTTTGATGCTGATCCTGTGATTACACCCATTATTTTAATTTGAGATGTTCTATTTAAACTGATTTATATATTTCTTGATGCCACTACGATTGTAGAGGGTTCTCACCGTGATCTCCCTGGATTGCCACTAGTTCGAGATTCAGCCGGTAAGGTATGCATTCCTAAGTTCTCTGCAATTAGTATGTGTGACTTTTTTTCATTTTATTCCCTTATTTGCAATCACTAATGTCTGCCTAATTATAATACCCATGCTATCTAAACTTCTCATTTTCCCATTATAACACTTCAATCTGGACAAGATGTTATGATGAGACTCTGATATTTATCACCCATGAAACTATATTCTTGATAGTTTTACGAGTGTGTCAGCAACATAGTTCATAATGAAATAAGAAAAATGTTGTTTGGAATATATGACAACTTAACCAGGCATCATTCAACATGGTTGTCTTTTTTTTTTTTTTATTAAATGCAACCTGCAATGAATGTTATCCTAGATAGCTGCCAAATATGATAATCCTTAAAAATAATATGTTTTGAATTATATGAGTTAACCAAACAAATTTGTGTGCCTTGGTTGGGATTAAGAATATTTTTCATATTATGAATTACATGAAATAATATTTTTCATATTAATAATATTATTTCTGCTGCTGGAATCTAGGCACTTCATTGGTTGAAATCTTATTATTGGGAGCCCCAGACAAAGCAGATTCCATTGTACAGAGATGGAACTGCTAACATCAAGAAGGAAATAAAAACTAGGCTTTGTGAATTGGCTTCATGCTTAAAAGTTAAGCAGGTCCAACATGATCCATCATTTGTTGAGGGAAACAGTATGTGTGAATTCTTGTTTTCCTCTTGGCTCTCTTTTTTGATATTGTTATGTTATCAGGCTAGTATGTCATGTAGACTTATTCCAATTGCACAATTGTGCACTTCACATCAAATTCTTTGGTTTGACTTGGCATGCTTTCACTACAGAAATTTCTGCGATTGATTGAATCACTATAGATTTTTTCAATCTTGTTAACTATCAGGCCATTTTTAGGTGGCCAACATCGTAAGCAGCTCCTAAGTAGTAAGTTTTTCTCACTTATGGCCAGCCAACTTCATTCATCCAAATCTGGGGGTAAGACATACTCTGGTCTGTTTGAATAGTTGTTTCTACTGAAACTTAGACAAAAGTTGTTTCTCGAGAGTTTCTGCATTTGTTGTTAGCAACAAGAATTCATGGCTAACAAATTTGATGATGCCCATTCATACCTGCATGGCTGCACCTATAAGATGCTTATGCTTTCTGATAATGTGCTTGTATCTTCAGGTTCTAAGAAGCAGGTAACCAAGACCTTGAAGTCTCTTCTTCATTTGCATTCTTCCTTCTCCTCAGAAGTATTAGCTGTGTTGCTGGAGTACTTAAAAAAGGCTTTACTTGCCTCAAATTTAGGGCAAGACATGCATAATTTGTTGGATGACTGGAAGCCTGTGATAACAAAATTCACTCGGAAGGAACCAAAAGTGCTTCCAATGTTACTGAATGCAGTGCTAAACATGATTGAGAGCCTTGAAGTCACAAAATATGAACCAGGTAACCATAAGCTCATTCTTGTTATATTTTAGATTGTAGTTTATTTTTTATGTGTTCCTTGTTCTGGGTCGTGAACTGAATCTGGAGGACCATAAATTGGTACATTCTGCTGATTAATCCAAGGACCAATGTTTGATCAGCAATATGTGTTGGATTGTCCTACAGGTTAGTCCACTGGTATTCCTTAAAGACATTGGTTTGGTTGCAAGGAGGAACAAAACCTCTTTTGCATGGTTCAAAAAAGCTACTCCTGTGTTTTCAGTACTCTGGTCATTCTTGCAGTCTATAAGAGTTCAGGAGTTTGTCGTATGAACTCAAGTATTTGTCCATATCATGGGTTGTTAGTAGGAAAAATTCTACACAACCACTTTTATGGTCAACTGAGAGGTCAACTTATGAACTCAGGTAGACTTTTGGCACTGTCTCCCTTCTCGACCCATGTATTAGTAGTAATGCATACTGGGGGGATGCAGAATCCCCCTGAGCTATTAATACCACATCCTCTCTAGCTTCAGGAAAGTGTATTAGTAAATGGCCTTTTTTCATAATAAATGCTGACTTTTTGTGAAAATCTTGTTCAGGAACTTGTATCTCCCGTTTGGACTCTAGGGCAGGGACCGGCCAAATGGAGCAACTTTGTTCTTTGTTTTCATGGCTCATTGGGCAACTCGAGGCATTAAAGCCTCTGCTCTCTAAAGCTGAAACTGAAGTCTCTTCAACTCGGACAAAAACATTGAAGGCAATTCTTATGGAGGTCCTACGAAAATGTCTTCTGCTTTTGCCATTTCACGACAAACAGCTCGTGGATTCTGCACTTTATCTTGCGCAGCTTATGGGTCACACCTCTCTGATTGAGAAACTCAACAAACTAAGTTTGCCAGGTTTATCAAGCTCGGTTGGCTCCATAGAAAACTCTTTTCCCTTGAATCCATTTGACCTTCTCGCGCACGATGAATTTATCGATCAAGCCTCCAAGAAGCTTGAGTTGGTTAGACTTTGCCCTAAAAGGAGCAAGTCTGGGGATACCGGAGATCATAGTGCGGGGAGTTCTGGTAGATGGACCGTGGCAAAATCATGGAACCAATGTCCCATTGGTATGTTGCCTCGTGGCCCTGGGTCTTCTGGTTGTCTCCCTGTCCTTGTCTGCAATGACGATGATCACGAATCCTCAGACTCATCGAAAATGAAGCAGACGTCGGAACTAAAAAATGCGGGTGACATGAGAGAAGCTGGAAAGGGTAAAACTTTAGACGGTCCAAGCATTAAGCAATTGAATAGAAAGAGGGAAGCTGATTGTGATGCTTACCAATTAGGTGAGCCAAGCGCAAAGAAGAAGACGGGAGAGACGGTGGAAGATTCCCTCTCAGATGGTGAAGATGCTCTATTACCAGAAGATGTCAAAGGCCGTCTGCTGATGAATGGTATTTGGAAGAGAGTTGGGGAAGAAGAGCTACTCGCTATCAAGTCTGGTGTAAGGATTTTGGTGTAGGCACCAGCTTTTTGCTGTTGTTCTTTGGGGGTGGGGGGGGGGGGAGGGGCATAGATTAATCATAGCGCTAATTTTGCAGCTTTATATGATGATGTAGACATGCTATAAGCAAATTGGATGCAAAATAATAATTAATAAATGCCATAAATTTAGGCTGATGAAAAGTAAAAATGTATTCCATCGCCTAAAATATATTTATTAATAGATGTGAAGCAAAGGTAATTTATGAAATAAATTTGATGGGGTCAACAAATTCCGCAAAATATGTGAAATAAATGATTAAAGGTGATGAATTATTTCCGCAAGCTTACTCAAATAAATGAAATTAGTATAAAATTTAGTTTCATTTTCCCGGATAAATCATTCAGTAAATACATTGTTTCTTATTTAAAGCAGTTCCAGCGTAAGGCCACAAGTGAAGTGAAGTAAATAAGGATATTTTGCGGATCTATCAAATAGAGGTTTTTTTTTTTTTTTAATTTTTATACAAGATCTTAAAATCGTATTCAAGCATTAAGTATAAATTAGTGATCGTTTAATTTAAAATTTAGAGTACAATTTAATATATAAACCTTAAACTCACTAATAATTAAAATTTCTTCCTCAACTAATTGAACAAACTTCTAAAAATTTTTTAAAAAAAAAAAAGATGTTATTCTCTTATCTCGCGTATACTCAAAATTTTACTCCTAAAGTCTCATCTGTCTTAAAATAAATAAATAAACAAATAAAAAGAAGCGATGGAGATTTGAGAACATTTTCGTAAAAAGACCCTAAAAAAAAAAAAAAGGCAAAATCATATTATTTTACTTCAATCGGAAAACTCCCGTACTGTACGGACGGATGGAGACACAGAAAAGTCAACAATGGTCCTCCTGCCCGAAAAAAGTGTAAAAAAAGTCAACCTGACCAGTTGTCAGTCAATCCCACAGTTAGATCATTCTCTCTAAACTCGCGTACTTTATATCTTTTATTAACCAAAAAAAAACAAAAAAAAACAAAATTTCTAGCAGTCGATTTAAGAGAGTCCGCGTTGGTCAATCATGTCTTCACATTTCACAACAAAAAAACCACTCGGACGAGATTAAATGCCATTTTTGAGGCCACCTTTTGTTTGTCCTAACTGGCCCTCCCACCATGAGCCACGAAACCCCACCTACTTTCTCTTCCCCCTCACATCCTCCTGTTATGCTGTTCTTGGTGTCCTCCGTTAATCATTTTTTTTTTCTTCGAGAAAAAACATAATTAATATATATATATATATATATATATGAACCCACCGAATGTTCCCAGAAATTTGCCCTTATTTCCATCTCTGAAGAATCATAGCCCAGGTATGCTGGACATGTTTCCCTTTCTTTTCCCCGTTTCAAAGCTAAATTCATGTTAAGTGGTGCTACATGCATTGTTTGTCCATACATATTTGTGCAGACCCATCATTGAAAAGATGATCACGGGTCCAAGTTATCTTGCCCTGCTTCCCCATTTCCAGACCCATCAATGCCATAGCTTGTGGCTTCTTTTTATCATTTCTTCAATATGATTTGCTTCCCCTTTGCAGTATAAGTTTACATAATGTACTTGTCTCCAGATGCCAGGTTTGACTCGGTCCAATAGCGAGGGTTAGATCAACAAATGACTTGAAAGAAAAATTTAATCACGGAATAGCAGACTTCATGGGTATACAAGCATCTTGCCCTGATGTGAATTAACCACAGATTAATGTGTTGTGTGTATTTGGAAATTTGTTTCTGGCTAAAGTCTTGCAGAATTCGTGTAAAAATAAGGGAAGACGAAAATCAGATGCGGGCGGGTTTACAATTATTATGATGGTAATAGTTGGTGGCTCTTGTGACACTAATTCGCTTAAACCAAACAAAACTTAATAGGACAAAAGGACAAGCAAGGGCACATGTTCGTTTGAGACAGAAACTCTCCCATTCTAGTCAGAAGAAGTCAATTTTCAGACCCATGACTCATGTGACATTGCTTTCTTTGTAGAGCAAAGGCAGCGATGATTGCTGGGTAGATTACAATTGGGGGAACACACAAACCAAAAAAGTGATGTATATGCACCAAAGCAATACATTATTAAAACACAGGGGCCGGTAAGTGCCTGACCATGGGCTCGGACCCGACCTGGCCGCCTGCAAACTGAGAGGGCACGAACTTTAATTTCTTACCGTTGGCCTGGCCGCGGAGCGAGTTGCAGGCCAGCCCGCCCTGGCATTAAGTGTTTGTGCTCGCGCACTTTTGAAGCGTCTGAATTGAAACAAGTTACCTATTAAGCCACGTACAAATACAATGATATAGTGCAATATTCTCTTTAGACTTCGGTAGCTGAAAGCTCTACTTGATCCTATGTATTCCATGAGTAAGACCACCGACCAGCTTGCATATTGGAACTGATTACAGCCTACATCTCTTGGCAAATAAACTTGTTTCCAATCAGAAAAGCATCCATGGAGAAGCCAGGAAGTCAGGGCACTGGTTCCAAGCCCCTAACGACATTCGTGCAAACAGACACAGATGCATTCCGCGATGTAGTGCAGAGATTAACAGGCCCGTCAGAGAGTGACGCAGCACAAGGATCAGCTCCAAAGGCTGCGGGCATGAAGAGATCAACATCTAAACTACACGAAAGAAGGCAGCAAACAAGACCCAAGCTTCAGATAGTCAAGCCGATAATCAACTTCAAGCCCTGTACATCCCCAGCCACCCCGGGAAATCCTTTTAGTCTTCCTGCAAGTCCTGTGGGCACACCTTCTACAATTTTCTCAAAACTTTCAATACAGGAACAGGATAACAGAGGAGGATCAGCAATGTTCGAGCTCAATAGCGAAGAAGAAGAAAGAGCTATCAAAGAGAGGCGATTTTATTTGTATCCAACACCCAGGTCTAAACCAGGATATACTGAGCCAGAGTTACTAACCTTGTTCCCACTAACGTCTCCCAAAACAAGTGAGAAACCATGGTCCTGGCAACGCACGCGTGTCTTTCCATAAAGATCTAATCTCGTCCCCCTTTAAAGCAGCAAATACTGTAATAGAACTCTCCTTCGTTTCCAACTAATTACAAGTTTACTGACTTCTACTTCGAAAATTTGGATTTTGGCACACCGTTTCATTCTTACCAGGAAATATTCATAAGAACCTAAATCCAACACAAATGGAGAGAATGACAAGATTTATACAAAATTTGATTGAAATCAATTCGGGGTGAACATTCGATGTGTCTAACCCGGCAGTGCTATAAGCTTTGTTGAAAACCTAGCAATGTTGCTGAACCAAAAAATGCATCCTTTGTTCTTTGTTCTCCTAATTCAACAGACCTCTATTAGAACTCAGAAAGGAACTACGCTATCCTGGTCCACACCCAATTGCAGCCCCTGCCATCTACAACACCTATGGAAGCATGCAAACTTATAATATTCTCTTTAAAGCTCAGTATAGAAGCTATATTCTCACAACAAAACAGCAACTTGGAGAAGACCAGAGCTGCAAAATTTTTCATCAAACTATTGACTGGTGAGTGTCATTAAGGTTGAAGATGATATCAATGGACGGAAGATTCCATGTCCTTACAGCTACAAAGATTTTACCTTTAGACATCCATTTCAGGTCTTGTACAGGTTGAAGTGATGGAAAGACCAAATGGAGACGTAAATTAGTACATGCGATTGAACTGCAAAAGAGCCAAAAAGGGTAGTTGCCAACCTTCACAAAGCTTCTTATGTGGTAACCAAACATTCACAAACAGAACTACTAAATCCTCTGCGCACGAGTATTCTCCGGTGGTTGGTTTCATTCTCTGATCCTTCTCTATAGGATAAAAGATCATCAACCCTTCATCAAGTAGGCCAAAATGACTACGAGCAGTCAAAATGGCATCGATGATAGCGTGATCAGGCTTGACAACCAAATCAAACATGCGGGAGAAAATGAGCGCTTCTTCCCCATGCCATGCATGGCATACGTCCACCAACCATTGCGGGGAACATGACCAGATCCTCATCAGGGTTGGGTCTAATTCAAGAAGACTTACAAGCACAACTCTGCTACCACACTCACTTCTTTAAGTTATATTTAATTCGCTATAGGACAAATGACTACCATACCAGGGGTGAGGTCCAAGTCCCACTCCCACTGGCTCTTGCGGCCTTTTGGTAACTCTAATACGCCAAAAGTTTATACAGAGGAACAAATCTATTTTGTTTTTTAGGGTTTGGCGGAACAAATCTTGATTGAAACAACACAGAACAACTAGCGGCGATGTGGCCGACAATAGCGACAGTCACCAGTGACGATTTCTTTCCACGTTCTCCTAAATGAGACTGCAACTGGTGTGATGGCACGAAGGAATCGGACTTAAATGTATTTACTTTATATAGAATGTTTTGTTATTAAGGCCCCCGTAATGCTATTTTGTGTTTGTTTTTTTTTTTTTTTAACATTATGCCTTATTCTTAAAAATGCTTTATTTATTATATTTTATTGAATTATTTTAATTTTTAAATTTAACTTTATATTATTATTTTAATTTTTTATAGAATAATAATTAATTATTTAAAGATATAAAATTAACTTATCAAGTAATTTGTATAAAAATTTATTTAAATAAAATATTATTTAATAATATATGAAGTTATTAGAAAATTTTTGCGATTATTATTAAACAATTAGCGATATTTATTAACAGTAAAATTTTAAAATATCAGCCCGTCAACAGCAAAACGATTGGTCGGGTGGTCGTAACAACGTGGAAATCGCCGGCGAGCAAAGACCACGAACGACACCCGCCCCGCGCAGCCCCCCACCCCCACGGAATCGATGATATTAACATTAGCAGAAAGAGGGCTAAAATTATAATTTTAGAATAATTTCGAATCCAATTTCTAAATTCTGTTAAAACTAAAGAATTAGAGCCCAGTCCCTATTCGACACTCCAATCCAACCATTTTAAGAAATTATCTCATTTTTTAAAATTATATTAAGATCAAAAAACCAAAAAAAAAAAAGAAAAGAAAAAGGTATAAGATTTTTGTTATTATAAAATAATTAAGATAATTATAATTATAATAATACTCTGGAAACAAATAATTAAGGGGGGGGGTATAAAAAAATCACCCCACTGGGATTCATTATTTCCGTCACAAAATATCTCGTCCGTGTGATTCTCTCTCCGCGAGTCTATTTTTCCTTCTCTATCTCTCCCCTTGGCTCTCTGGGTCTCTGTGAGCCGCGTAATAAGGAGAAGCCCGAGAAGAGAAGATGGCGCCGCCGGAGGCTGCCGCAGGAGGAGGAGGAGGAGGAGGGCAGCAGAGAGAGCAACCAGAGCAGCGAGGAGGAATCGGGCAGACAATAGCGGGAATAATAAGAATGGCGATCTTTTGGTATTTCGCTTCCAAATTCTTAGCTCCCAAGAAACCCCCTGCCGATCCTGCACTCCTCAGCTCCAATCTATTCAACAAAGCCGAGCCCTTGGTATTCTTTCTTTTCTCTTCTCCTCTTTCCCCTTCCCCTTCTTTTTTTCTTAGAAAAAGAACAGAAATTGATATAGAGAGAGAGAGAGAGAGAGAGAGAGGGATATATGGAGGGATTGCATAATAAATTCGGTGAGGATTGAGATTGACGGAGGAGATGAGTGAGTTGGTGTTGCGTTTTCATTCAAATTTCAAAGATCTGTGGGTACTTTCGCCATTTTATTGGAGTTTAATGCTGCTCCTTAGTTGGTTAGCAATAAAGTAGAAATTTTGAGTTACTTGAACAGTTTCCCTCTTATTTGGTCAAGACTCTTGCAGTATTTTCCACTTTTTTCTTTTTAATATTCTTTGGACCTAAATTCAAAATAATACTCTCCTTTTTATAAAAAAAAAAAAAAGTTTTTTTAACCTAATGATTCATAAATTGCGATTTTATCAAAAGGAACCGGCTTTTAAGTTTAAGATTTCTATGGACATCAATGAGCTCAAACCGGTATGGTTGTCATATTTGGGTTTCGTATGTTTGTTACCTATGACTTCATAGGACACCCAATTCTTCGTTTCCTCCCTTATTTAATTTATTTATTGATTTTGTTTGCTTGCCAATTCTGTTCTAATGATGATACATCTTACTTCAGGATATGTGGTTTTACCTCTCGGAGCATGAAAGGTTCAAGGACTTTGATGATGAAAGGGCTCTTATTTGGCATGAAACTAACATACCTTATGCTGTTTGGGCTCAAGAGAGTACCAGGTCTCTATCTTTGAAGTACTACCCATCTGAGGTATTAACCATTTTAAACACAATTCAAGTTCTTTATGTCTTCTTTCCATTGCATTGTTCTTTCAGAGCTTGTGGATTGACATCTTTGAGTGCACACTGCACCACACCAAGAGATATTCTCTTTTTTGGTCAATTATGTTACAATAAGCAGTAAGGAACATTTCCTCTTCTCTTTCAGGCATTGAAGAGCAATGGCACTCTTTTTGCTCATGTCTTCTTCACACGCTCTGGATATCCTCCAGACCCTAATGATCCTGAATATCAGCCTCTTGCTGCCTTTGGGAAAATATACTGTAAAATTGACTCCCTCGATTTGTTGCATCAATCTTCCGTTCTAGTTAACAAATTGGTTGATTTGCATCCTGAATTGTAAAATAGCCTTCCTTTATTTATAACTGATTTCAGCTCTTGTGACATATTTGCCAAAGTCAAAAGCAGATAAGAGGAGGAGTCTCCTCGGGAAGGCCTCTGAGGAGGGTGAAACAGCTTCTCAGGTCTCTCCTTGGCTGTCAATTTTAGCTCTAATTACTAAAAGATGTCATGAATAGACTTGGACTTGGGCTTTGTCTAGAAATTTAATTCTAAACAAGATGTGCTATCTGGATATTTGGAATTGGATATTTTGCTTGCTTTAGGAATTAGGATCTTAATCAATCCTTATGGCCAACTATTGCCACAGACATCTGGCAGGGAATGAGGGACTGTTAATTGGTTTTTTTTACTTTTCTGTTCCATACCTTTGCATGTGTCCTGAACATTCCACAATTTTGGGCCTTCTAATATCTAGTCTGGTATGTTATGGTGTTAATTTATCTTCAAAGTCTTGTTTGTAAGGCACATATGCAAGCAAAATTTGAAAATAGCTGGCAACTTTTGGGAAAAGCAGCTTGGGACTTGATAGCTGTTGAGTAGGGCACAAAAAGAAAATTCAATACTACTAGTCATGAGGTCGAGTGGTAGAATCACTTGTACTCTTAGTTTTAAGTCTAAAATTTGAATCCTAGTCCCCACAAACCAAAAATAATAATAATAATAAAAAGAAAAGTCAGTCTATGTAATGTTGTGCCAAGTTTCATAGGTCTTATGTTTCTAAGATATACTTGTGTTGCTTGCTTCAGATGGTTGATGATGATGGTCAGATTAGTTTGAAAGATGATGGCCCTGTAGAATGGGTTTCATATTGGAAACCAAATGTTACAATTAACTTAGTTGATGATTTCACAAGGTATGGTTGCCGAGTGCCAATTTTTGTAAGGTTTCTTTGACTTGCCAGCAAATTCATCTAAAAATAGGAATTCACTATCACCTGCTTCTTGGGACATATTGGCATTATCTTTTATTGGTTATATCTCTTTAATAAAATATTTATGTTCATTGAGATATATCTTTGTGCAAAATTTATCTCTGCATCTTTCTCCCCTTCTCTTTGTGGTGACCCTTGATCAAATACTGATTAGTGTACATGGGTTTGGTATCTCTTTTTTGATTGATTGTCCTTGATCTCTCTCTCTCTCATGTTATCTATTTGGTCGATAGTTGATTGTGGATAAAATCATCAGAGGCTTCTGATTACTATATTTCTAGGACATGGTAAGCAGACTAACAATCTTATCAACTTAAAGTTCTCTAGGAATTTTTGCAGGAAAAATCTACATAACCATTGATTTTGAAGAGTTAATGCACAAATGGTGTGGTTGAAATAACTATTTGTTGTTTATATGTTTTATTGTATAGGAAGGAGAATAGGTGGCACTCTAATTAGGCACTGGACATTGGATATATACTTAGAAAGGTTCCCATTGCTGGGAAAGATTAATTTATGTGCTTTGAGTGGCCAATAAACATCACCAAATTAATATCTTAAGATTCTGTCTATTTGGTGAAAAGTAAAATATCTTACAATTTCAAAGGAAAATGCTGCTCTTTCTACTCATTATTTTTTGAAGCTAGTGGACCAATACGGTCTTGCAGTTTTCTTGGACCAACCTTATTTGTGGAGAGGAATATTTTTTATCCACCTAGTCTAAGTTACATTAAATAGAGAATTTAAGTAACTCTTTCTTCTTAGTTGTTTGACTGTATGTTTTATGGATTCGTTCTTTTCAGAATGGTGGTTATAATTATCACTTGCTTCCCTGCTGTGAATAAGTGGATTTCAATGAATAGAACAGTGTATGTAGCAGAGTTTAAAATTTGTGGATATCTAGGGATGTTTTTCCTCAGGAACTACATCTTTTCTCTTATTGCAAATTGCAGATGCAGCTTTTATGAAGATTTTTTTGTTTTTTTAAACAGTTTCATTGTCATTTACATTACAAGTATATTCTTTAGCTTTTCTCCTCAAATGAATGTCATGCTGCATTTGCTGGTAAATGTACTAACTCGGCCTTCTTTCTTCCTTGATGCACAGATATCCGCACAATGGAGTGCCACCCAATATTGCTCCTTGTATCCTTGGATTACTTTGTTTCCCTTAAAAGTTTTTGCTATTTTGGGGCTTCTTGCCATTTCCTACTCTTTTTGGACTTTATTTAGACAGGGAAGTTGGGTTCTTTACTGTTTTTTCTTTGTCCTTACAAAATGTGTCTGTTTCTTAATGGGAAAGGTAAAACCCACTATATTGGATTGCCAACAATGTCATATAAGTTTTTCATTTTTTAAAGAAAACATTGTCATATAATTACTGGCATGTATTTAATTGTTTTAGTGAGCATGCATCAATTTCTGATGTAATGCCTACTATCTAAGGTGACCATGTTCAGAGCATATCCTTTGCTATAGTTCTGGACAATAGATTAAGATAAGTTTAATGTTTGGATAATAACTCATGGGAAAGCAACATTGGAGACTTAATTCCCAGCACTCCATTTTTAAACTTGAATGCAAATATAGGGGATAATTTGAACATAAGAATTGACAAGGAGTCTGGTCATACACAATCTTAAGTAGCAATGGCTGATCTGTTAGTTAAGCTACAGCATTAGAGATGATATAAAAAATGTTACCAGAATTTTCCTTTGATTTTCTTGACTTTATATGCAGACATGAACATTGAGCCCAGTATGGGGAATTACTTCCCCACTGTGTTCTTCAATGAGTTTTGGTTACTGAAAGATAAGTTGATAGCAATTAATGAGACGGTTACAGAACTGCCACTTAATCTGGAGGTGGCTCCCATAAGCATGACAAAGTGGCAACTATTCCTGCAGATTGATCAGTCATTCCAGATTCACCGCAACTATGGAAGCATGCTGGAAGGCGAGGCTGATGAGCTGAAGGTATAACTTGTCCATATCAAAATCATGACATTGGATTTACACTTCTAGCTGTGGGAGTTAACCTAGACAATACTAAGCATGGGGAAGCTTTGTGAAGATGCAGTATTTGGTCTAACAACATTAGTTTCCAGATATTAATGATCACGATCAAGAAAATGTTTCAAAATTCTACTCGCGGGCTGCCAAGATCTTTACTTTCAGTCTACCTTTGTTTGTCAGCGAGGATTTTATTCTTCTTAAGAAAATTGTTTTCTGTGCCTGTGCCCTTAGTTGCAATATGGAGATTCTAAAGTGAACTTCTAATATTGAATGATAGTTGAAGTGCCATTTTTTAGACTCAACTTCATTGAAACAAGACATAGTTTAAACAAATTTTTGTATATGTAATGAATTGATTATATGATAAACGAACTTCATCCCAAGTATTTTATGAAGTGTTAGACTGACAAGTTAAACAACTTTTGTGACAATCCAAAATTTGTGTGCTTTTGATCTGCATGGATTGGATTAATGTTTGAGTTGATAGGCAACTTATTTGACTATAAATGTAGATGACCTGCAGATGATTGCAGAAAAGAGGGAGGTTTCTTTTTTGAAATACTTATTGCTAATTGATTGGTGATTGTGGTAAAATTGTAATTGTGATTAGATGGGTTTGACTGAAATCTGGTGATGCAAAACCTCTAGTTTTCTGAATTTTGTTGCTAGTTTGACTTGCAGCTTTTTTTGCACCCATTCTGGAAGGTGAGATGTGGGAGTTATCAATTTTTGTTTCTGATGTTGATTAATAAATTTTTGTTCCTTTTTCAGAGAGTTTTCTTGGAAGGAAACCCTTACCTTTTAGGGATCACGATGGTTGTTTCATTGCTTCATTCGTTGTTTGACTTCTTGGCATTTAAAAATGGTCAGATACATTCATTGCAACTATATGTAATTGATGGTTTTGTGCGTCTGTTATGCTTGCTGCAAAGACTTCTTATCACTATGTTTGTCTCTGCAGACATCCAATTTTGGAACAAAAATAAGTCTATGGAAGGGCTTTCTGCAAAGTCTGTTGTTGTGAGCTTCATATGTCAGCTCATTGTCTTCCTTTACTTACTCGACAATGACACTTCATGGATGATACTTGCAAGTTCTGGAATTGGTGTCTGCATTGAATTTTGGAAAATAGGGAAAGCCATGCATATAGAGGTATGAATCTTATGTAGAAGCTTAATGCGACAGGCTTTTATGTTTGGGTATGTATAGCCAGAAATGTTGCAAAATTTGTTGTTATGGTATTGTTAAATATGGATAGTAGTCTTTTCCAGCATGAAAGGAACCTCTGGAAATTGATGTTAGACATATACAAACAGACTATTAGCAATAACCAGTCAGTTGAATGCATAAAATTGTAAAGATTCTTATTTTTGTTTTTTAGGTTAAACTGTAAATCTATGATAACCATCCTGGTGATTCTACTTCAGATTGATAGAAGTGGAAAGATACCCATGTTGAGATTCCGAGATCGTGAGTCATATGCAGGGAACAAGACAAAGGAATATGATGACCTTGCAATGAAGTATTTATCCTATTTGCTGTTCTTCCTTGTTGCTTGTTTTTCTGTCTACTCACTCATGTACGAGCGTCACAAGAGCTGGTATTCCTGGATTCTATCTTCACTCACAAGCTGTGTATACATGTTTGGTGAGCCTTTAACTACCCTTATTATGACTTCTTCTGATATTGCCACTTAAATCCTTTGAGAAACTGTGCTAAATTTCTGGACTGACTTTCTCCTGAGAAATTCTACTGTGTGTTTAGAAATTGGTTTTGAGCAACTTTCTGTCTAGAAATTTTCTAGACTGACCATGTGCAGCTTATTTTACTTTCATTGAAAGATTTCCCCAAACTTATGGGGTTGAGAGGCAATCTCGGTGGATTGAAGTGGTTATATAATGCATCTGGTATCTTTCATTTTTATGTTGACTAGTGAGTGCTCCATCAGTCTTCTCACGTCTTTATTGTTACAGATTTCAGATGTTGTGATAAGTCATAAGGCTTTCTCCTGCATGCAAAGCCCTGTCTCGAGATCTTTTCACCATATGAAAACAGATTATCTTTCTCCTTTTTTTTTTTTTTTAAAAAAAAAACACAAATATCTTGTCTTAATCACTTAAACTTAGTCAGCTTAGCAGCTTGCATGGGATGCAAATTGCTGTTTTCCCATAATAGGTTTAGCATTCTTGTGTCTGTTCTGTGCAGTAAGCTGGACAATTGCATCGTCATGCTCTAATTATATTGTAATTGCAGGTTTTATCATGATGTTGCCACAGTTGTTCATAAATTATAAACTGAAGTCTGTGGCTCACTTACCATGGAGACAGATGACGTACAAATTTCTGAACACCATCATTGATGATCTCTTTGCATTTGTTATCAAAATGCCAACACTACATCGGCTTTCTGTCTTCCGTGATGGTGAGAAACATTCTAATGATTTTTTTTTTTTCCCCCTTTCTGGACTTTGTAGCATCTGTTCTTGCAAGTGGTTCACAATAGCATTATTAAAACACAAAGGTAAAATTGGGTACATTGATGCTTACCATATAAGAGCCTTGTGCGCTGAAAATGCCCTTGTTTCTGTCAGTCATAATCTTCATTCTGCAACTGTCAAGCCCCTTGGTTTATTGCATTGAACTTATTTTCTGCTCCTACTTTAGTGCTTCAAGGTAAAGTGTAGTTGCCTATGACACATTATCAAACCCTCGCCTCACCCCTCCTCCCCCCGGCCACCCACAGGGCAAGCCAAGCAAAAGAAGAAACAAATATGGCTTGTTGGTTCCATTGATGTATCTCACAACATAGATTAGGTATATCGGTAGCTCGTTTTTGTGGTCTTCACATTCTTTTTTCTGTCATGCAGATGTTATATTTCTGATATATCTGTATCAGAGGTGGATGTATCCGGTTGACAAGACTCGAGTAAATGAATATGGCTTTGGAGGCGAGGATGATGAGGCCACTAGTTCTGATGTCACTGCTGCAAAGGAGGGAGAGAAGAAAACCAACTGAGCTGAACTTCGGCCAATCTTATGAACTATGACTTACAACATATTACTGTATCATTATTTTGCTAGGAAATTTATGGTTTTAGTTGATGCGATTACAAGGTGGACGTCTCTATGGGTCTTTTTCTGTTTTTTTTTTTTTTTTCTTTTCCGTCTTTCCTTTATAGAATTTTATCGATGGCACGATTAGAGATTTTGATTTCTTTTGCGGGATTTCCTGCCTTGTTCACCCGTTGCACTATGTGTTTCAGAAAGCTGTCTTTGATGCCGCCGAGCTATCATTATATTCTTTCCTATTTCCTTTGTAAATTATGAGACCCATTGCAAGCATTCCAGCCAATTTAAAATGTGACCCTCGCCGTTCGGTCATGGACACGGAAACTAGCTGTCACCCTCCCCTTAATGGAAATCAACAATTCCAACTCTCAGTCCGCGGGCGAATTCAAAATTTTCTACCAGTGCACTTGGGCACGCGTCAGCGCAGCCGGCCACAAGCCAACTGGGGTCATTTTGAGCCCTTTACCACGATGCTTTCCGCTTCTCGGGAACAGTTCACTCCTAGTAACATTTACGTCATGCTGAGACTACACATGCTCAACTTGTTGGCCCTTTGCCAGTGATATTAAAGCAGCAGTAGGTTGGGAATTTTGGCTTGGGGCCAAACAGCACCGATCGTTTGTAAATCCGTAGCTTCTGTGGTGACCAGACGCAACTAAAATTTACCAGCTAACAAGAGGGAGATGCAATAATTTATGTTGTAGGGCCAAGCATCAGAGGACTGCCTGGCTCTCCGTGAAATCTTGCGGAAACAAACTCGGGTGAGTTATCTGATTATAAAGAAAATATCTAGTAGGATCACAGTTTTCTTAGTGCTTACTGATTAAGTACCATCAATATTACTCCGGTCCCTCCCATGCCAAAGCTAACACGAAGGTAGGAACTCAGCATTGCGTTGGCTATCCTGCACGCTAGTTCTGGTTTGAAAATGCAACCTACTGAAGCATAAGGTTCATTTTGTCCTCATATTAAATTGCAGCCAGTCACCCTTTTTAGCCTTTTGACCGATATCAGCAAAACATGCAAATAGAACAGAAACAGATGAGAACCATGTCTCATCAACAACATAATTAAGTTTTCCATTTAAGGGAATTCAGTAATCTATAACCCTCAACCTGCAAGGGAACGGAAAGGGGGTAGGCAGCAACTACACAAGTTTTTGTTGTTTTTCCTTCTGCATATTCCCCATCTTTTGGTGCCTTTTCTTCACTAGTGTGTAATTCAAAGCTGGAAACTGTGGCTCCCTGATCTCTTACCATTAAGAATCAAGGATTAGCAGTGGTTTCTTAATGATTTGGGGTGTACTTCTCCATAAGGGATGTCAGTTTAGCATCAAACCGTTTCTCCAGCTCCACCTCTTCCTCCCAATGCCTTTTCTTCATAGCAGCCACCTCATCCTCATGCTCTTTATTCATCTTGTCCCTCTCAGCCACAAAGTCTTCCATCTCTTTGTCTTGACACTTGATAAATTTTTCAATTTTCTCGACCCTGCAGCCAAGAATTGTCATACAAGGAGAACATGAATGATGAAGCCCCAACAAAAATAATAAGAAAAGTTAACCATAAGGTTGAAAAATGGAAAGAGGAGTTGATTATCAATTCAAGCACTACTACGCAAGAGAGTTCAAACAATCACATACCGGTGTCTATATTCCTCTGTGTTAGAAGGATTTGCATTTGATTGCTTCACCTTCTCCCGTTCCTCTTGCTGTAGCTTCTCAAAATTCTCTTCCTTGGTGGTCATTTCCACGTGGATAGCATTGATTTGGTCTTTGAAAAATTGCTCTTGGAAATCCAACTTCAGGAAACCATTCAGTTAGTCATAATTATTCATTGCTCTCGCATAACACAAAATTTCACCAGTTGGCAATGAGTTTTCAAAACTTATCATGCCTTTATGACCTTATGTCAGCATTTCCATTGATTACTTATTTCCATCTCAAGGGTTCACAACACTTCAAGATGGCACACAAGACACACCAAAGCTTAAAACAGGATAAATATTTAACAGGCCTGAAGTGATAAAATATGCATAATAGCATAAAGCAAGGCAGGAGACTAGAGTGCAAGCTCACCACAACTGACAGTATGCACTTGAGCTATCAGAAAATGACTTATTTGGTAGGCATTGTTACCTCTTCCTTGTTCTGCTCATGGTGAATTTTGATCCTCTGCCTCACAATACGGTTTTCCTCCACTGTCATTTGCAGCTTCTCGCTCACTGCACCAAAAGATTCTTCAAGAGCTTTCGAGTGCCTCTTTTCTATGTCAACCTTTTCCTTCCAATAACCAAGCAGCTCGTTATCCTCACTCATTTGCCGGATTTGCTGTGTAACCATCTCATGGTATGATCTCATTTCATATTTCAACTTCGACTTTCCTGATGATAAAGAATAATAAAGAAGAATTTCCATTCTTTAGAAATTCAATATTTTGAATTTATGATGATAATGTACATCAGGCCAGATATTCCACTATTTAGGAATATTTATTTCTTATTTACTATTTAGTTCTTAGCCATCTCTATAAAGATGGCTTAGTGTTATTTTCATCAATTATCTGACCAATTATGAATCTTGAAATCATTGTCGAAAATTGAGTTTAAATGAGTGTTCATTTAGTTTCGTGAGGACTCTCGCATCAGTTCTTTTGTTTCTGGTTTGTCCTACATCACCTGATCAACAGAAAATCAGCCAAGCATGACTTCTAATGATATAAGGCAGATCCCACACAGGAAAATAAACTGAAACCACTAATTAAGGTTTGAAACAAAAGGTTTAAAACCAAAACCAGGAGCAAACACTGGGGGTGTTTAGGGAGAGAGGAAGAGAGAGGACCTTGTGAGTGTTGATTGAATACATCCAAATCTTCCTTCCCAGCCAAGTAACCATAGAGCTGGCGCTTCCCACCGGGGTAGAATAAGACTCTGCGATATTGCCAAGCATTTCTATCTGTTCCCTGTTCTGCAAAATGCTGATGCAGACGCTCAGCTTCAAAATAACCCCTGGCAGAGCTCTCAAAGATCAGGACACTCATGCCACGATGCCCCTGTGGACCATATGAGTGTCTAGCCTTCACAGTAGAATATTCACTGAAATAGTCAAGAAGCTCCTGATTGCCCATTCCAGACCACTGATATCCACAAATAGAACACACAGCAGAGTTAGAACATACAATTGAGTGAACAAACAGCCTCTAGAATAGTAGCATTCAACTTCTTGAACATGATAGACCAACAAAATATAGAGGCCTAATTTTAACAATACCAACTTACCAGGTAAAGAAATAAATAAAAATTAAAAAAAAAAAAGGAAATAGAAAAAGGAGTTAACCTTGTCATTTTCATCCTTGTCAAGCTTTGTATTCATAATAATTACCATTGGAGGCCAAACTATCTCGTGGTCTCTTTTTCCATCCTCTAGTCCTTTCCATTTTCCAAAGGCTTCACCAGCTGCAATAACTGAAGTTCCCCTCCGCCGCAGCTCCTCATCCAAAAGTTCTGCCAGTTCCCGATGGAGCTTCACCCTTTTTGCTCGTTTTGTTTTGGCATGAGTCATTAAGGGTTGTAGGCCTCTGTACCAGTCAATAGCACCAGGTCCACCTTGGCAAGCTGGACAGTGCCACAGCCTTTCTGGTTCACCAATCTCATCAGTGTGCAAACCTTCCAAAATCTCAAAAAATTGCTTGAACCATCTATTTTTCTTACGAGTCTCATGGCTCTTCACACTGTCATCCGAATCAGAGTCTTCACTCAGCAGCTCGTCATCATCCTCCAGGGCATCATCATCCTCATCTTCATCATCATTTCCGCCCTCTTCCTCAATATTGCTTTCCTTGTTTATTGTCTCATCTGTTTTCAAACCATCTTCTGAACCCTTTGCCAAAAGAGCACTAGCCCTGGCTTGCCAATTCCATCCATGCTGCAAAGGTGGGCAAATGACAGGTTGTGAGGCCACGTATTTGCTCTCAATGCCCCTATTCAAGGATTGGGACCTGTCATTTCCTCTTCTGGTTGGATTCCTAGCCTCAGTTGGATTGCTAGGATTGATAAGCATCCTACCTGATCCACCATTATTTCTCGGCTTCTGCACCACATCTGGTTGTCCCCAGGGTTTAGGGCTAGAATTCTGTGATCCCCAGGGTTTTGCAGGACTGGTTCCAACTCTGTTCTTGGACTTCCTCGAAGAGACCTCCTCCCACTTCCCATCATCTTGGACAGCATCCACACTGACATCTGCTGTGCCATGACTCAGCTGTTCAACTGTAGGGTTAGAGACTTCAAGTTCATTCTTTCCCTCAGACGCCAAATTGTTAGTAACACCAGAAACAGATGGCTTCCAAACCACCCGAGAACTCATCCTGTAAACAAGGTGTTTTGACTCATCATTTCTGAAGAAAGTAAAGTCAATTGTGTCCCAAACTAAACTAATGATCCCCTCAAGCCCAAAATTGCAAAGAGACTAGAAAACTAATAAAAACAAAATCTGTGACAGGTTTCCATATTCCAAAGATCAAATTGATACACCGCGTATCCAAGGATAATATTATGACAAATAAATGCAACAATACAGTCGCAGGTCTTGATTTATGCTGAAAAATGAGCTGGTCCAGGGGGGCAACTGCTGTCAACTAATATGAAATCAATCTGTATCCTAAATCAAAAAATATTCAAATCTTCAGAATGGAGCAAATAAAACAAATCGAGGACTAAAAATTAGCGACAGATGCAACTAAATTTTTCAAACGTTAAAAATGCGAGGAAAATAAAAATAAAGGGCAGGCGATTTTCACATCAGATGAATGAGATACCCCATTGGCACAGCTAAAGATGAACTATTTTATGGGCCACAAAACTAGACAATTCTACAAAAATATATAGATTAATCTTTAAACCAATCAACATGTTTCCCACCAAAAAACTGAATGCTCAAATGTCCACAATAAGTACATTAGTCATGAAGGCAAGATAAGAAAATGGACTAACCTAACAAGAACAAGATGAACAAAAGTGCCTTTATATGAAAAAAAAAAAAAAAAAGAAAAGAAAAAAGCAGCGACAAACAAAGCCATACATTTAAAAACTAATTAATTAATTAATTAATAAAAATCAAAATATACAGTAAGATCCGGAAAGAATGGACTCGTATTTGACACAGTTTCAGACCTGAGAAGGAGGGGGAAATTGGAGTCCATCAATAGCAAGTCTTTCTTTGTAGTTGTTCCCTTCTCTCTTCTACCGAGTATTAATCAAACTACTATATATATATATATATATATATATATACACAACTTCTTTTTTTATTTCTAAACACTGATGCAATTGTACTATTTTCCTTCGATTCCTCCACGGCCAAAACGAGAGAATGCATTTTTAAGGGGAACCAACAAAAAAAGATAAAAAAAAAAAAAACAGATAAAAAAGAAGTTCACAATATAATGATCTCCAAAAATAGTCCGTATCGCAACGCCACAGAAACCATCAAAAAATAAAACCAAAAAGATCTATGGATCCATCGCGAGAGAAATGGCCCAATGCGTATCATTTCACACGCACACGCAGATACACGCGCCTCACCGTGAGCCTAAGCCTCTTGCATCTCCCACTCCCTCTCGCTGCGGGCGTGCGTGTGTGTGTGTGTGTGCGTGCGTGTGTGTGTGTGTGTGTGTGCGTGCGTGTTTTGAGTTTGAGGTCGCTTGTTTGCGTATCTGAAAACGCGTTAAGGAAACTTACCTGAAGACGCCGGACTTTACAGTGAAACGCCGGAGACCCTACAGAACACACCGTTGAGCAGGAGAGAGTAAGAGTAGTGGCGTGACTGAAGACCGTCGAAAGAGAGGGCTTTTAAAGCGGAGACGCAGCCCGGGCTCCAAATTTTCATTAAAGATGATTTTGTAACATCTTCGAATCCGCTCTATTCTGTTGCTTTTTCTTTTTCTTTTTTTTTTAATTTTTTTTTTAATTATTGAATTTATTTCAAATCATGGAAGACAGTCAGCGAAGAAGGCTAGTCAGGGATTTTTGCAATACTTTAAAGGATTATCTAAATTTATAAAAATACATGTAATATTAATTTTATGTTGCATAAAATTTTGAATGTCAAATAATTATATTTTAACTTAACTTTTTTTTAGTAATTATAGCATAATAAATATAGAATTAGTTTTTAAAAATCCAACGTTGGATTGGAAATTACACGAGATCTTTAAAATAGAATGGAAAATTCAATGCATCCATGCTTAAAAGGAAAAAAAAATAAATAAATGTTCACTTACACTAGGCAATATGAAATTTATTGGTACAATTGGTACTTTATTTATGTGTAATTTTATTTTGTTTGTATTTTGGTTGGGTGATTTCTCTCCACTTGCAATGTTGAGGAGAGAAGGTAAAGATCCACATAAATGAACTAACTAAAGCATGATGGTTGGTGGGATTTTTACAACACTTAAAAATTTTCAGCAATGCGTGCAATATTGATTGCCTTTGTGTTGCATGGGATTTTGGGTATTGGAGAATTATATTGCAATTGGATGCTTTAAAACTTTTACACATTTTAAATTTAGAATTTGGTCTTTGACAATACTATATAAGATGCTTAAAATAGAACAGAAAATTCAATGCAATCATACTTAAAAATAATAATAACAATAAGAATAAATGTGCAAATATACATTGAATTCTCTTTACATTTTTTTTTGTATAGTTGTATTTTATTCATATGTTTTTTTTTTTTTGTGGTTTGTGTTTTGATTAGATTGCAATAAAAAAAATAAATAAAAGGAATGCATGTGCAGCCAAAATAATTTTAAAGGGGAAATATGAAAATCTCTAGAGGAGAACTAAGTTAAAATTAACACAGATAAGTGAGTAAAGACAAGAACGTTAGTGTGATTTTGGCGACACCCAACAGCTATTAGGCTAGTTTCTGTAGAAGTACGTACAATAATTAGTTACAATTCGTGCTGTGGGCATGGAGTTTTGAATGTCCGAGAATTATATTGTAATTTAATACTTCAAAAATTGCACTTATTTTAGATTTGGGATTGGTCTTCGAGAACTGAATGTCCATTTAGAATTACATGAAATGCTTAAAATCGATCTGAGAAAAATTCAATGCGTTCGTACTTAAAAGAGAAAGAGATAAATATAAAGACGTACAAAATTTTCGTGGGTAACTTTATTTTGTATGTTTTTTAATTAGCCGAACTCTCCAATTTGTTCGAGAAAAAAAAAAAAACATGAAAAGAAATACAGAAACTTAGCAAGGAAGGTGCGTTGGGAGCAGTGTCGTGTCCCGCAAATTTCGATCAGGTCTCCAATTTGTTATAAAAAAAAGAAAAATGAAAAGAAACACAGAAACTTAGCGAGGAAGGTGTTGCGACCAGTCATTCCACAGTGTTTTTTTTTTTTTTTTTTTCAAAAAAATTAGATGGGATTTTTAAACATACTTTATTTTAAAATTTTTAAAATTAGATGGTCTTCTCTGTACACAATCACCACGGAACCATTCGACTAGAGATGGTGCTGGAGATACCTACTCGACCAATTAATGAAATGGCGATCACTGGGGTAGAGCCTCCTGGATTCAGCTCTCTTTGTTTCTTTCTTTTTCTTTTTTTCTTCTTTTTTTTTTAAATGTTTTTGCAGTGGTTCCATGAGGTCCAGGTAAGAACGATGGTCGAACGGTTTTGCGGAGACGAGTTTGTTTGCGCTGGCTGCTAGTCATCACAGGGAGGTCACGAGGCGGCAGTCCCGTTCCGAGTAGCCCTTGGAAATGTAAACATCTCTTTGCATGGCAGTTGAAACAGAAAAATTGTTGGCCGATGGAAGGAACTTGAGTGCACGGCTTGGGCCGAAGCAGTTTAAAGGGAATCTACACAATCAATTTCCAATCCAAGAAGGTGTCATCGCCTTGTGAAGATCAACGAGTGAAACATGCAGGTGAAGCTATTTATGGAGATGGACAAAGCAGTCGGGAATTGTTGGCTGCATGTTTAAAATCAAGGGACCAAATGAAACTATTTCAAAAAAGGGAAAAAAGAAAACAAAAGAAAAAGGTTGAAAGATTGTTCTCTTTTATTATTATTTTTAAATAATAATTAAAATAATAATAATAAATTATAAAATTAATTAATATAAATTTATCATATTATTAAAATTTTAAATATTTTAATTTTTTTATTAATTTGTCTATATTATTTTAAAATTGATCAAATTCTTTTTGTTCTATTCTTTTAATTAATCTGTATTGCCTTAGAAATTAAGTAAATCCTTTTTTGTTTCTCTACAATACTCTTATTTTATTTTCTTCATAGAAATTGTGTCAAAAACTATTAAAGTCATAAGTATCTCTAAAAGAAACACCATAAAACAAATGTTTTGTTATCTTATAAATAATCTAATTAATATTTAAATTGTTAAAATAATTTAAATTAATATATATGTTATCGATAGGAGGAGGCAAGTCGAGTGATTTGAATGAGAATGAATCGAGTAAGATAGATTTTAAATTTGAGGTCTAGGATAAAGAGGATTTAATGTGATGTCTTGGCCACGGAGCACCATGACACCAAAAATTAGTAACACTCGTATATTCCTTGACACGACCAAGGCAGTGTAGGATTGTATTCGTGAGACTTATTTAAAGGTGAATGATGTTGTATAAATTTATGAGATCAAAACAAAAATGTCCTGTGCTGAACAAGGTACTCATTTTGTCGCGAAATACTCTAATTATTTGAAAGAGTTGTGGTAAGAGATAGACCTTTGTCAAAATGTACAAATAAAATATAGTGATGATGCATTTCTCCTCGAGAGATTTGCTAAAAAGGATAGAATCTATGATTTTCGTATTAGGTTGAATGTGGAATTTAATCCCATTTGAGCACAAATCTTAGGAAAAGGAGATCTTCCTTTATTAAACGAGATTATTGCTCTAATAAGGGTAGAAGAGAGTTAATGCGAAGTGATGATTGAAACTCCAATAATTGAAAGCTTAGCCTTGGTAAAAAAAACTAGAAACCTGAAGATGATGGCATTTAATTAACAACTTGGAGGAGAAAATTGCCAATCAGATTTATCTAGATTTATTACTAATGACTCTTTATGGTGCACATACTTACAAAAATCTTAGCATACAAGAGAAAAATGTTGGAAGCTTCATGGTAGGCCACAACAACAACAAAATAATTGGAATTGGCCTGTGAAGGGTGGACCATTATAGGTATGACTGTTAAACACAATCTGAAGGTTGAGGTGATTCTGAGGAATAAGCTAAATTGAACAAAGAGGAAATACAGAGGTGGGGAAACTTCTTAGGGACGTTGGAGAAGTTTAGAGCTACATGTTTATCTTTTTTGGTACTCTCAGGTGAGACTTAATGCCATGCACTAACTGTTTCAAATGATATCCATTCTGGTTCTTAGATCATTGACTTAGGGGCTGATGACCACGACTTATAATTCCAAAAAATTTTATTTCCTATACCCTAATTCCTAGTAATTGAAAAATCATTATCACGAATATAGCTTCAACAATTATAACTGGTCGAGGTGATGTTGGTATTAATTAGCATCTCATCCTTAAAAATGTCCTACATGTGCCTAAATTGTTTACAAACCTTATGTCAATATAAAAATTGACAAGAGATTTAAATTGTTTTGTGGAATTCCATTCTTTATATTATGTATTTTAGAATTAGTACATAACGAAGAGGATTGGATATACTAAGGAGAAAGATGGGCTTAACTACCTTAGGAAACCGAATGAACAAAACAAGGTTTATCTTTATCATTATTTTTTGAGTCTTCTATGTCAAATAAAGGCAAAATCTGGCATTATCACTATTATCTTGATCACCCATTGTTCAGTGTTCTTAAGACTATATTTCCATAATTCTTCAAGGAAATAAATGTAGATTGTTTCCATTGCATTGTTTGTGAATTAGCAAAACATAAACGTGTCTCTTTTCAAATGAGTAATAAAAGATTCACTTTTCTTTTCTCTTTAATTTATAGTAATATTTGGGGTCCTTAAACCATACTAAATATTTTTGGGGCTTGTTGGCTTGTATCCTTTATTGATGATTGTACTTGTGTGACATGGATTTATCTTTTATAAAACAAATCAAATCTAAGTTAAATTCTTCCTATATTCAACATGATCAAAAATCAATTTGGAGTTGGCATCAAACAATTTTGATCAAATAATATAAGGGATTACTTCAATCAATTTTTGTCTTCATTTTTTTAAATAGAGGACATAATTTATGAATCATCTTATGTCAACACCTCACAAAGAAAAAAGAAAAAATGACCATTTATTAGCAATCATAAGAACATTTCTCTTTCAGACAAATGTTCCTAAAAGTTATTAGGGATAGATTGTTTTAACTACTACTCATATCATAAATAGATTGTTATCTCAAGTACTTAGCTTTAAAAGTCTTATGCAAGTCTTATTTTTCGTTTGTCTTAATTTCAACACTTCAAATAATTTTGTTCTTAAAATCTTTGGTTATGTCACCTCTGTCTACATTCATTCTCAAAATCGGAGTAAATTAGACCCCAAAGCTCTCTAATGTGTTTTTATAGGCTATTTTTCTACTAAAAAAGGGTATAAGTATTATCATCCTCCCACTAGGAAATGCTATGTTTCTGCACACGTCACATTTGTTGAAATTGAAAATTATTTCACTGATCCTTAGTTTTAGGGGGGGGGAGAAATTATTTGTAGAAAACAAGGATAAAGATTTCCTTTTACTTAACCTTCTAGTGTTGTCTAAACCTTTTACTTCCATTTCAAATGAGTCTAAGTCTTCTGCTTTAAATGAGTTCAAACTAGTAAAGATAACCAAAACACAAGTTTAACCTACTCGTCCACTACAAGTTTACATGAGGAAGAAAGCTCATATTGTTCAACATAATTATGTTCAAGAATTTGAATAAGATTCTAGTAATGAGGTAATTACTTGTAATTTCTAATTCCAAACCACCATAGATCATACTTGATAAAAATAACCTTAATATGTTCATGACTAATGATCTTGATATATTCACAACTCTTCAAAAAGGAATTAGGATATGCACCAAACACCTAATAAATCCATTTATATCCTACTATAAATTTTCTATTGCTCATAAAGCCTTTCTTACTCATTTAAACACCATGTCTATACCTAAATCATTATCTGAGGCGCTTAGTCATGAGAAATGGAAGGAAGTTATAAGAGTTGAAATGGATGCTCTTGAAAAGAATGCAACATGGGATTTGGTAGAATTGTTAAGAGGGAAGACTTCAGTGGGTTGTAGATGCATCTTCACAATCAAATATAGGGCTGATGGATCATTTGAAAGGTATATAACAAGGTTAGTCACAAAGGGCTATACACAAACTTAAGAGATTAATTACCTTGAGACATTTGCTCTAATTGCAAAAATAATTACCATTTCAGTGTAATTGTTATTAGGTAGCTAATCTTGACTAGAATTTATAATAATCTGATATTAAAAATACATTCTTACATCGTGATTTTGAAGAAGAGATATATACAAAGATTCCTACTGATTTCAACTCATAGTTGAGAAATGAAAAGTTGTGTAAATTAAAGAAACTCTATCTGGTTTGAAACAGTCATCTTAGGTTTGGTTTGAAAGATTTTCCAAGGTTATATTTGGTATGGAATACAAGTAAAGCCAAGGTGATCATACACTGATTGTGAAACCATCAAATTCAAGAAAAGTGATAGCATTGCTTATGTATGTGGAGGACATAATTGTAATTGAAAATGATTTAAAAGGAAGGGAGATCTTGAAAGAGTGTCTTGAGAAAGAATTTGAAATTAAGAATCTTGGAAGATTAAAGTATTCTTTTGGCATTGAAGTTGCTTACTCTCGGAATAGAATTTTTATTTTTGAGCAAAAATATGTGCTTCACTTATTAAAAGAGAGGCAAACTACAATACAAGCAAGTTCAGACACCAATAAAGAAGAATTATTAACTTAGAGAAACATTGGAAGATGAAGTAGTAAATAGAAGTGCTTATTAAGGATTTGTATAAAGGCTTATTTATTTTTCTCATACTAGGCTTAACATAACTTATGTTGTTAGGGTAGAGAATCAGTTTATACATAATGTTAAGGAAATTCATTTCCAGGCTATATGTCGTATTTTACAATATTTGAAAGCAACTCGGGGAAAGCGTATTTTATTTTAAAAGAGAGAGAAGTTAACTCTAAAAGCTTATATTGGTATTATGTTGGATCTATGATAGACGAGATCCACATCAGGTTATTGCACTTACTTATGTGGGAATTTAATAACTTGGAGAAGTCAAAATGAAATGTTATGGCTAAAATAAGTGCAGAAGCTTAGCTTAAGTTAATAACACTTGAAATTTGTGAATGAATTGCTCTGACTAAAAATAATCATAGAGATTTGAAAATCACATGAGAAACACCTATAAAACTTTATTGTGATAGCAAGCCTACTATTAAAATAACACATACCCTTGTACGTGATCACACCAAACATATTAAGGTGGATAGACACTTCATAAAGTAAAAGATAGTAAAATAATTCGCACTTCATTTGTGGCTATTGAAGCACAACACGCTAATGTGCTAACAAAAAGACTAGCTACTACATTTCAAATAATAGTTAGCAAGTTAAGAATAAAAAACATCTATTCACCAATTTAATGTTGAAAATAACTGTGTACAATCATAAAATAATTTATATACTTAAAAGATTTAATAATCTATAAGAATTTGTTATCCTAATTTATAAAAATTTATCTATATAAATCTATTATTAATTAATTTTGCCTAGCCTTTTCTATTTTAGGCTCAGCTGTATATGTTTGTAATAGGAGTGTAGCTCTGTTATGTTCTAAGACAATAAAAGTATGAAATGTTCTCCCAAAATTGTCAAGGCCCTTCAAGTCAGAACACATGAAAGAGTAGAACAAGATGGATGCTTTAAAAAAAGCAAATTTCACGGTCATACTGGCATGAACAGGTCCGCATTGATGATTTTGCTCAGAATGGAAAAAGGAAATCACTCACTTTTGTACAGATTGTTAGCTAGCCTCTCCAAGAATACATCAGTAAGGCAATTGCATGTGTTGAATTACATTTTCCACCCGATGGTAGGAGTACTCTTTACTGTGGTCTATCAGCCTAAAATTCAGTATCAAAGCAAGCTAAAAAGATCTTTGAAACCATGGACCTTGCAAAAGGGATGTAGCTCAGACTATACCTGCAAATCATGGGAACTTTTATCAATCACAATGGGGAGACGACACCCAAGAAAAAGAGAGAGGGAGAGAGCAAGAGAAAGCATTGCATAAACTATGTACTTGGACCAGTGAAACAATGCCATAATTTTCTCCAATTCATATGTGCATGAAACTATGCCAAGAAAGATAAGATATGAAACAGACAACAATAAAAAATTTGATCAGTTGAACTAGTAGTATATACCAAACAATGACTATTGTCACTTTGATTACTCCACCAATTTCTTCCTAGAAAGAGTTGGATCCTTGGAAAGGCAGTGGACACACCCATCCATATAGACACCAAATGACTGGTGTACATACTAAAACCCAATATTTGACCCATGCAGAAATTAAGCATAAAAATGTGGAACACCACAAAGACATAAATTTGATTGGGAATGTAGTACATTAAGTCCTTTCAGGCAGACATTCTCTTCGCAAAACTTTTTACTGGGATATTTTCTCCTCAACACATATCAGGACAGATGATAAAATATTTCACCTAAAAGGCAAAACATTGTTTTGTTGTTACCACCAAAGGCAAATGCACCTCACTCGTGAGGCTAGGAATTAGTGGATTATAATCAGAATTTTCACAATCGTAGGCACTTTATATTCATACAAATAGAGATTCTGTTCTTCAAGGGACGACTTTGATACCATAGAAACAATATTCTATAGCTAGTGCACATGAGTTTGTTGTCTCTCATCTTCTTCCTACTTGGTTCTACATCACATTTCCTGTTGCCATAGTGCCATCAACCAATTGACTAAATTTAACTGATGCAAAATACAGACTATCAATAAAGACAATGAAGTAAACAAATGACAGTCAACCCAGAACTCACTATCTTATGATTCAGAGACATAAGAATATGCTTAAGGTTAATGCTTGGCTACTTTAACATACCATACAAGTGCACCAAACTCTAAAATAATTGCTAAAAGTGTCAACAGCTTGTTATGAACCTGTTCACCACAGTAGAACATCAAAAGCTGTGAGCCAGTCTGAATAAAATTGCAATGTATAATTGCAGACGTATGAACGAAACAAAAAGGGCCAAAGCGTTAACCTACATATAGAGCACAGAGCAAGGCAATGATTATACTTGCGAGATATAGCGCTGTTGCATATATACGAACAGGATCAAGCATCATTGTCACTTGGCGTTGTGGGCCTATGAGGAATGCTGTGCTGCCATAGAAAAGAGTCAAATAAGCTTCAAATATAAAACAAACAGAGAAAAAATGTTCACAAAACAGGCCACTGATGAAGACTGTAGGACATTAAGTCAATTCAAAATGTCAACCTTTAAAAAAAGTTCCAAGTCAAAGATGTCTCAAACTAACACAGAAATATCTATCAAACAAGAAAGCTGAAAATTTTTGATGATGCAGGAGAATACAACCTGCAATTGCTGCTGTTCAAGGGGAAAAGGAAAGAGAAATCATGAAGCAAACACTAAGAGCATGCTCCAACATTATCCATTTTGAATTCATAGTTTTATCTATATGGCTTGGGCTTAGATTTAATTTTCAGATACAGATACAAGCAAGCACCCAAAGGCCATATGTATCCTGGGTATTTCTGTTTTACCAAGGTAAGTTAGGGTAAAGAGTTGGAGCGGTGGAAGTTAGCACCAATATAGTTTTAAGGTTCATTCTAGTCCAAGACCAGATGTTAAAGACACTAACATCAGAACCATTACAACAAAATGCAGAATCTTCTTCTGTGATTTTCTCCATGTCATCTACTCAGGTAGATGCAGGTGGACTTAAATATTCTGCAGTTAATACACGTCTCAATGATTGCTTTGGGAAGGATGGTCATGGAATATCTAAAGGGCACAAACCTTCCCAGCGAAAGCAAATTGCCAAATGTGAATGTAATGCCGAACTTGACTGGATTGAAGAAAACCAGCATTGACTGCAGCATCAGATGGAAGGAGAAAACAAATTAGTATCACTGAAAGCCACCGCATTCCACCCATTTGAATGTGATAGTAAAACATTTTCTTTTTAACTTGCGGCGAGATTATTTCCAAATATACATTTTGTTGTTATCCATTATTCAAGAACTTAATTTAGTCTAATCTAAATGGCAATGTACAGATAATATGTCTACAAAAAAGGAACACCATAGATTTGATTTGGAGTTATTTGAAAATTGACAGGCCAATGCAGAGCTCTTTGGATATTTTTTCTTCATCTTTAACTACCAAAAATACATTTATTATGAGTGAAAAAGACCCAGCACAATGGTAGCCAAGCTTCTGCACAAAATCAATCATTAAATACAAATGAAAGCTAGCTATTGGAGTTGGTAAAAGGGGTGTGGTTCTTCACAGCATCTAATGCGTTTAGATCCGAATGCACTGAAATGCAAGACATGGGAACACCAACTTGATCTAAATAATAAGCCCGCAATTGTTCTAGTTTGCATCCTTAGACATATTCGAATGCTACACATAAAAGTCATGAGTTAAGTCATACTAGCCGTCATGTAACGCAAGACGGATCATTGTGCAGATCAAGCAGCAAGTAATGAAATTTCTAAATAAGAAATTATAATAAGCAGGCTTTACCAAGAGCGTACAAGCTAAGCCAGCAGCAAAACATATCGCGAATCCGTACAACCGCTGCGTGACACAAAATCAGAGTTAGAAGATCCCTCAAAGATCCGAACGGTTTTCGAAGAGTTCAAAGAATAAGAAGAGAAGAATAAAGAAAAAGGAAAAAAACATACACCCACACTACCTGTTTAGTGGAGAGGGTGCAGCTGCGATTGAAGTTGTCCATGAAGGATGAGCTGCTGGCAGCTGCAATAGACAGTTCATCATCTTCTTCTTCGCCTTCGATTTCGATTCCCACTAGCATCTTCATCTTCTCCAATGCCTGGTTCATCTTCTCCATTCTCTTCCTCCTCCTACTACCTGGGTCGGTTCGGTTGGATTGGTTTCTTGGGCAATGATTAATCGGGGGATTTACGTTTACGGTTCTTGGTTTTTTATTCACAATAATGCTATGCTAGCTCTTAATTATTGGAAGAAGAACCTACTTTCAGATCCCGTGTCGCTATTCTTGTACTTTTGCCTACAGAAAAAAAAAAAAAAAAATCTAATATCAATTTTTGACTTTAAAATTAAAAATAAAATTTTTTAAAAATTAAAAAAAATTATTAAAAAAAAAAAAAAAAAGGCAAAGGCTGTCTTGACTTCAATAAACATAGTCATAAACTTATTTTTGTGATGTAAGGTGGAATAATTAGTCCTTTCTTCTAAGTTCTTTTTGTTCTTTTTTTCCCCCTAAATATCTAACAAGAATACCGAATCGTCAAACTATAACTCAAAAAGACTTTTTTTTCAAATATAATCATTGTTTGTGTAATAAAAAAGAAAAAAAAAAATTTACCCAAACATTAACGGTTATGCAATGCCTGTCCGCTATCTTTCCAGACTATTTTCAACAATGCTCTTGCCCTCTTTTTCAATCTAACACAGGGATGTTAATCTACTGACAAGGTCTATTAGTAACAACACACCGAACACACCAAGCAATGACTCACTTGACTTAGAGCTCTATATTGAGCCCCCCAGGGTCAATTGATATGGGTAATCACTCTTGATTGGCGACGGTTGTCAAAAAGAGTAAAAAAAAAAAAGGAAAAGGTAAAAAATTCTTACAAGATATGCATTATATGCACAGCAATTCTTACAGTTACAGTAAGTGCCAATTACTTGTCTTTTTTGACTTTGCATTTAAAGAAGACAAAAAAGAAAAAATTATTCTAAGCTGAACTTCAAGCCTCAATCCAAATCCAAATTACGTCCCGTATTCTATACATCTTATGTGGTTAATTGTATTACAAAAATGGAACTCAATTTCCTTTGATAATTTTTTTAATAAAAAAACTTAAATATTACTGTAAATTTAACAAATTCAATAAATAAAACATTAAGTATATAATATGTTTGAACATTTCATTGTTCAAAATTATATGAATATTTATATAATATTTTCTTATGAGATAAAATATTACTTATTTGTAATGCGAAAAAAATAAAAATTAATTCTAAACTAATTTACAAATCAATGCATTCTTATTTATTAACCCCTATCAATCGACTTTCAATAGAGGTAGCCAATTCATTCTTAGACATTCAATTATACATTATAAATGTTATCTTTTTTTTATTTAAAAATAATAATTATATTGAACTTTTTTCTTCTTAAATAATGGCAAATATTTAATTTTTATAAAATAAAAAAAAGATCTAAAACTAAATGATTTATTGAACACTCTTTTGAGGAAGAAGAAAGGATGAAAAATAATTCATATGGTTCTTAGTCTATCAAAGAATTTATAATAATCCCATAAAATCATAATGACCAATTCTCTTGCTTTTCCGGAGTCTTTATTTAGCAACTACTTTTGGAATCTTTAAAGAATTCATTTAGCTATATTGATTTCATTTTTTTTATCAACAATACTTATCATGCATTTTATACCAAACATATATAAGACCATACATTAAAGCATGAATTCATATAATTTCATGCTTAACCTCTCTTTTTATCCCTAAAATTTACTTACAATTTGATTCAATATTTGGTGCTTAACTTTCATGTAAATGTCCTTCATCATGTTCATACTTAACTAAAATTTTAGCATGGTATATTGAGAAGTAATTTTTGGTATCAAAATTCATTCTTTTATGTTATTTATTTAGTCAATAATTATTTTTTTATAATATAAATTATATCATTTCCAATATAACTCCATTCCATTTCTTCCAAAATTTTTTGTTCGTTGCTAAAACATTTCAAACTCATCGAATTATTATAATATCAAAAATTGTAAGAGAACATGAATATATAAAACATGAATTCTCATTTACTTAAATACAATGACACAAGTGTTTATATATATATATATATACAAAACCAAAGTTTTCTGTAACAATTTGCTACATAAGGCAAGAATATTAAGTGAAGAGAATTTAAGGTACAAATCACTAAAAATATTCAAGATCAAATCACTTAAATAAGGTAAAATCAAATTAATCAAATTATAGTAAGATATCATGCTAGTTAGCAAAAGCATGCAAGCTTGCCTAATTATTGTAATAATCAAATTATAGAAAGATATTGTGTTAATTGACTAAAGCATGTAAGCTTGTAGAATCATTATAATACTCCCTTTCAAGTTAATGTGTGGAGATCCATAACACCTTACTTGTCCATTAGATAAGAGATTTTATCACAACCTAAGGTCTTGGTGAAAAAATCAGCTGGTTTAGATTATGCCAACTTGTAATTTCTCACAAACCATATGACAATCAATTTCAATGTACTTTATATGTTCATGAAATACTATATTGGCCATAATATGGAGTGTAGTTTGATTGTTGCAAAAAAGAGTCATTAATTGGGTATGCTTGATGCTTAAATTAAAGAATAAAGTTTTGAGCCAAATTAATTCACAAGTAATGGACGCCATAAAATGGCATTCAACTTTAGCAATGGAATGAGAAATAGTGGTTTGCTTTTTGCTATGCCTAGAAATAAGATTGTCACTAAGGAAAGTATAATAACTTATGATGGATTAGTGGGTAATTGTACAACTAGCCCAATCAACGTCATAATAGGCATAAAGCTAAAAAGAATTGGAAGAAGAAATAAGAATACCGAAGCCACGGTGAGGTTTAAGATAATAAAGAACTTCAATGGCAATATCCATATAAGGTTGGTATGGAGTTTGTACGAATTGACTAAGAAGATTAACAACAAATGTGATATCTAGTTGTGCAATAATGAAATAAAGCAAATGACTAACCAAATGCTTGTATAATTTAGGATTAAGTAGTAAAGGCCTAACATTATGAGATAATTTTAAATTTTGTTCCATGGATGTATATGTTGATTTAGCACATACAAAAGTAGCATTATAAAGGATATCTAAAATGTATTTTTGTTGAGAAAGGAAAATGCCTTTAGATAATTGAGCAACTTTAATGTCTAAGAAATATTTAAGTATGCTCAAATCTTTAATATGAAATTTCTTTTGAAGCAAAGATTTTATAAATGCAATAGAAAAAGGATTGTTGTTAGTTATGATGATATCATCAACATATATAAGAACAATAATAATGTGACTAGTAACTTTAAGGGTGAAAAGAGTGATCACTGGAGGATTAAGTAAATCCAATTGCAAGTAATACAAAGGAGAACTCAGAGAATCAATTCCAATAAGCTTGTTTAAGAACATATAAGGATTTATAAAGTAAACAAAAAAATTGCTCACTGTTTTTCTCCTTGCAAAAGAAACTGAAAGGTAGTTACATGCAAATTTCTTTAGATAAACCACCATAAAAAAAGACATTATTAACATCAAGTTAGCTTAGGAACTAGTGTTTGGCTACAACAATAATAAGTGGACAACGTATAGTAACAAGTTTAACAATTAAAGCTAAAGTTTCATGGTAGTTAAGACCTTCAGCTTAAGTATAACCTTTACGACAAGTTAGACTTTGTAATGTTTAATGCTACCATTAGACTTATACTTTACCTTGTACACTTCTTTGCAAAAAATAGCATGGTTACTAGGTGGAAGGGACACAATGATCCAAGTCTTATTAAGTTGTAAGGTTTAGATTTCAATAGTTATAGTTTCATGCTAATGTTTATATTTCATGGCAAAATTGAATGAAGTGAGTTTATAGGAAAAAGAAATGATAGCTAAAAAAGCATAATATGATAAAGAAATTTTATGAATTAAGAGAAAATTTTATAAAGGGTATGAAGTATTTGTAATTAGGTAGCATTGATTATGATCAGGAAAGGAGAAAAAAGAAAAAGGGTTTACATAAATAAGTGGAAGAACACAATAGAAAGTTGTGGATGATAGTGAAGGTAAAGTAATTAAGGGAATAATAGTCTTATGAAATATAACATGTTTACTTGTAAAGATTTTGCATTTAACCAAATCAAAGACATGATAATTCTTTTATTCATACAGATAACCAATAAAAATACATTTTCATGTTATTAGCCCAAATTTATTTTTATTTTATTGATGAGTAAAGTAAAGGTAACAAAAAGGGTATAAGTGATGATATTAAGGTTTTTTTTTTTTTAATTTTTTAAGTAATTCATAAGGGGACTTATTATGTAAGACAACAGAATATTTTTTACTATAACTTCTTCCAAGGCCAAGGGTACTAAAAGTGATAATACACGTGGCCTACATCTTACCTTTCAGCTCTCTTTAACTCCTTTTGTTGTATGGTGACTTTTTCATCTTTTTTTCTTTCTAAAAAAATATAATTTTTATGGGAAATTGAAATGAGATCAACAATGTTTATTAAGTAAGTTGTATTTCTTAACCTAATTAATTTTGAATTTAAAGTATGCATATGTTTTCTAAGGTTTTGTATCTTTTATTTTTAAAAAAATATGTTATTGGTATACAATAATTGTATTGAGAATCAATATTCAAATAGTGATTAATATATTTATTTAATTTTATTTAAAATTTATTATTTAAATATTATTAAATTTAAATAATTTTTTATATTTAATAATACTAATTATTTAATATAAATAATTTAATTTTTAATTTTTTATTATTAAAAATCATTAATCAGGAATATGACTCATTTAAGTAATAATAATATATTTTTTTCTATTTTAATGGCGGATCTATCTAAAATTTATATCAATTTTAACGCCCTGTTTCTTAAATATATATATTACAATCACATCCTACCTTAGCAGCCAAAATTGTCAAAATAAAAACAATGTGGAAAGAACAGCCTCATACGATTTTGATCAGACTCTTAGCAGCACACCCACTCTTTAACCAAGCTTTTAAAGAACTAGTGATTCTAAACCACATATTAAAACGTTATAGAACTTTGCTTGTCATACCGTAAGGGGACAAGTACGTATTTCCTCAAGTCAACTGTACCGGGGAGAAACGAAGAGCCAACTGGTATCACTAGTTAGAGCCTGCGAGACATCGGAGGACACCATAATTTTCAATTTCTCGAGGTTCACCTTTTGATACCAATTCATTTTGTTCGCATGCCAATTCTGTTCTAATGATGCTACGTTAACGCTGATGATGGGGTTGCCTCCTTTTCGCTGGTTGGGATGCTTGCACTATTTTTTTGACATTCTCTAGTGATTTTTTGTTCTTTTTTTTTTTTTTCTTTTGACAAAGAGGGAAAGATAGGGACAAAGATATTATATCAGTCATGCCAAAAATTTGTAGACCGCAAATTTGGCAATTTAAATTATTATATAAAAAAAATACAACTTATAAATTATATACGAAAATTAGACTTTAAAAATTATAAATTAATTAAAATATTAATTATAATTAGTAATAAATTAATTTTTACTTTAATTAATTAACTTTTAAATTTAAATTCAGAATAAATTAAATTAATTAATTATTATTATAGGCATAGCTGGTATTTTATTATTTTAACATTATGTGTCGTTGAAGAATAAATCTAGTATATAGTTAGTTATGTAAGAGCTTGCTCCGCCGACGTCGTTTCGGACTCAGAGCTATTAAAATCAAATTATGTGGAGGGCCGTCGGTGGGGAGGTGGGAGACGACTGCGAACTTGTTGAACGTGGTCGGAAGCAGCGGAAGAAGCGGGGGAGGAAGGAGGCAAGACTCGACAAAGACAAAGCCTCCCCGAGAAACCCTAAACCCTTGGCGTCTCGCTGTCTGGCCCGAGACATTGAGCTTCGAAATGCAGTTGTGGTGAGTTTGGAAGAGGCAAAACGGAAGCGACAACAATAAGAAAAGAAAAGAAAAGAAGAAAATTGAAACGAAGAGCCCTAAAGCCACACAGAGCCACCTCGCTGCTTTCACTCTCTCCGCCACCGCCGCCGCCGCCACCACCACAAACCTCCTAATTTGTCTATACGGACTATTAAAAAAAGTGTTTACCGTCGACGTCGTTTCAGGTAAGCCAGCTTCCACTCCTCTTCTTTACGGCTTACAGGCCATTGCTTCTCTCTCTCGCCGCCCTGTTTTTAACATTTTTTTCGTTTTTTTCAATTCAAAGAAGAAGAGAAAGAAGAAGAAGAAGAAGAAGGATATGATATAGAAGTATTTCTATGGTCAAAATAGACAGCCATTTCAAAATTTTGATTGATGTGCAGTGTGGGGTTTTAAAAGGGTTTTGCCTTAGCTCTTTGATAGGTACACATTTGGTTGGTCAGTGAATTTTGGCGAAAAAGAATATTATCTTAAGTGATGGGTTACTTCTTGAATGTGGTTTTTTTCTTTTTTCTTTTTTTTTTTTTCTTTTTGTGTGTACGTTTGTGTTCTATTTTAGTTTCATTTTACTGTTGAAGCTAGATCATTGCTGCTCTATTGTTTGTAATGTGTATGAAATGTGGGAAAGGTTTTGATTACTGGTCTTGTTGCTTAAATTCTCGAAGGACTTAAAAAAAAACCGAGTGATACGAGGGGCACATTTCAAGCAACAGTCCAGATTGTTTGACTTGGCTTGTTGGGTTGTGGGAACTAGAAATAGTGGTCGTTGTTGATGGAGTCAGAGAGGGAAACCTCTTGAGTTTGGTGAACATCTCATAGTGAAAATTTAATGTTTTCTGAATTTCCTGCTACTCTAAATGTTTGTTTGTGTTGTTCTCATTGTTTGTGTTTCCTTCTTACTTGTAGAAGAAGCAGCTTCAGGTTTATGGCTTTTGATTTTCCTCAATAATGCTCATTACTTCTAAAGACACAACTGACAAGGAACGTTAACTCCTGACAATGATGCTGTGTAGAATGCTGTCAACGTTTCAGACACGTTGGGGCTCTCTCCCTTATCCACTTCTTTGCCATCACACTTACTTCTTTACAAAAACAGTTGGTAATATTCAAGCTCATATTTTCCATATGAATAAAAGAACCAACCTGGGCTACTCAGCTCTGCCCACAACCTCATCGATTTGTCAATCTGTTACTCCAGTCAATGGTGCAATTTCCAATAAATCAACGAAGAAAGCACGCCGGGAATCACCTGAGGGAGTGCTTAGATTCAAGCTGGATATGTGCTCAAAGAATGGTGACCTTGATGAAGCTCTTCGCCTGTATGATGAAGCAAGGAGTAATGGGGTCCAGCTTAACCAACATCACTATAATGTTTTGCTTTATTTGTGTGCCTCTGCTGGTTCTTCTACTAACAAAGGTAGAGATGATGGTAAGGTGGATTCCTCAGGGGTAGGATTCAAAAGGGGATTTGAGATTTTCCAGCAGATGGTTATTGACAAAGTTGTGCCAAATGAAGCAACTTTCACTAGTGCAGCAAGGCTGGCTGTTTTATTTGAGGACCCAGAAATGGCTTTTGATTTAGTGAAGCAGATGAAGAGCTTAGATATCACACCAAAGTTGAGATCATATGGACCAGCTCTGTTTGGCTTCTGTAATAAGGGCTTGGCAGAGAGAGCCTACGAAGTTGATGGACACATGGCTAAATCAGGGGTGTTGGCTGAAGAGCCTGAGCTTTCTGCTCTTCTGAAAATTAGTGCTGACCAAAATAATGCAGACAAGGTTTATGAGATACTGCATCGATTGCGTTCCACAGTCAGGCAAGTTACAGAATCAACTCTTGGAACTATTGAGGATTGGTTTAACTCTAAAGATGCAGCGAAATTCGGAGCTGAGAATTATGATGCGAGCAAGGTAAGGGAAGGAGTTATGAGGGGTGGAGGAGGGTGGCATGGACAAGGGTGGTTAGGAAGCGGGCCGTGGAAAGTTGTAAGGACTCAAATGGATGAGAAGGGTGTTTGTAATTCTTGCAGTGATAAGCTTGCTTGTATTGATATTGATCCAACAGAGACAGAAAACTTTGCTAATTCACTAGTTGACTTGGCAACCCAGAGGGAGGTTAAGGCTAATTTTCTCAAGTACAAGGTACATCATCAGCTTCTTTGTTCCTCTTACATTGCTACCTGTGTTCTTTCTTCAATTCTTGTTAACATGCATACCATGAATGTGGAAATAACAATTTAAACTTTATATGCTCTCTGTTTTTCATCAGCCACTTCCAAAGGTTTTTCCTCTCGTCCTTTCCAAATTTGGCTTTGGAATCATAACCATTTGATTCTACTCATGTATATTAAATATTTATTGAACTTTGTAAAAAGTCTTGGTACCTTTTCTTTTTTTTCTCTTTTTCGGATAATCGATGTAAAATTATTTGTCAATGTCCTGGCTGAGCAAGTAAATTCATTCAGGAATGGCTTCAGAAGCATGGTCCATTTGATGCTGTTGTCGATGGTGCCAATGTCAGTCTTGTCAAACAACGCGCTTTCAGCTTTAAGCAGGTAAGAGGATGTCCAAGATAAGCTTTATGAGGCTGCATTTGTTAATTTCTTGAAGCAAGACAGGAATTTAATGGTTGCTTTTTGGTTGTAGCTTAATAACGTTGTGAGGCAGTTACGTCAAATAAGTCCATCAAAGAGGTTGCCACTCATCATTTTGCACAGAAGTCGTGTGACAGGAGGTCTAGCTGAACATCCTAATAACAAGAAGATTTTAGAGTTTTGGAAAAACTCTGGTGCAATTTATGCTACTCCTGCTGGTTCAAATGACGATTGGTAAGTTCAGATTTTGTGAATGATATATCTGCTGGGATTTCATATGCATTCTCAAGCTTTATTTTGGTTAGCATTTTATGCACCACAGACCCTATCAGTAGCCCAACTTAAAAGATATTAACAAACTGGCATGAAAAAAAGTCCAAGTTTGCTCTTGTTCTCAATAAACATTATTAGATTAAGTGCAATCAAACTCTACAAACCTATTCAAAGTCCATTTCCTGGCATGTAACAACAGTGGTTGTGCTTGCACTTACTACTGGGATAAACTCCTACCACTGATAACCATAGCGTTGCTCATTCTATAGTAAAATTATGTCACCTCTTCTTACACCTACTTTGTGGGGCAAAGTCTACATCTGATAGCAAAATTGATTTACAAGGCTTAATATTGTAGTGAATGCCCTACCACCATTGCAATGCAAAATTTCTTAAATATCGATAGCTGACAAACACACTTCCATGGTACAACATCATTGCATCCATGGCAACATTATGAACACCAATCTTTCCTGAATCTTCACACGATATAATGATTCCTAATTTTTGTCATTTTTTTCCCCAAAAGGTCTTTCTGCACCGTCTAAAGCTGTTTCATCTTGTGAATATAAAGATGGGTAAATCTTCCTCCCTCAAAGCATTCTCAAAGTTTGAAGTAAATCCTCTTTTATTCCTGTGATTGTGGGTTCCAACTATTCTTCAATTTCTTAACATTCTGAAAAAAATTCCAATTGCTTGGGAAGTTACAGATGGCAAAGGTGTATTTTGTGTCTTATCAGATACATCATTTGAAACTAAACAAGCCACCTTGCCATCAAATAAGTGTTGCCTAGGCCTACCCTAAAACCACCAAAATATGGCCAGCACTTATGCTACCATCCTTATCCTTTTCCTTTTTCAAGAGCCTAAAGGCCAAGGAATAACATTAATTCTTGACGTCAATATCAAGGAATTATATTCAAACAAATACCCAAAGTAGGTGAACAAATATGAGTGCATGACTGCACAAAGGATCTCATGATCATCATAGTTCACAATAAAACCATCTAATTGTGACACTTTTCTCATCAATTAGGGGTTTTTGATCATTAATAGCATAATTTTTGTAAGACACCATATCAAATGTAATTGCTTTTGTATAAGCTCAAGTAATGGGTAGTTGATTTACATGTAATGTGTCTATAAAACTAGCTAGTGACCTTGTTTAAGTCCTCATTTTGGTTTTCAAATAGTAAGTGCTTCTTTTTGTATAAATTTTGGGTTTGTCTACATATCTGATTAAGGAGCTACTACCTTCAAAAGCTCTTGAGTTTCTTCAATCCACGTGAATCTTGGATAGCCACAGGGATAGAAGTTTTCACCGCATTCATCTTAGAAACCACTTGTTAGGAATCCATGGTAAGGGTAAATGGAAAAGAAGAATCTAATACCTTGATCTGAGGATACAATTTTTGAACTAACCTGTTTAGTGTGATTTTTAAGAAACTCAAACAAAATTTATGGTGCTCATCTACTGATCAAGAAGTCTATATGCTTGGAGAATGGCTTTTGGCTTTTGAAGCTTCAGAATTCTGATGTTCATATTTTTTCTTTCTTTTTTTTCCCATGTTTATCACCAGGTACTGGTTGTATGCTGCTGTTAGTTATAACTCTTTATTAGTAACAAATGATGAGATGAGGGACCACTTATTCCAGCTACTTGGAACTTCCTTTTTTCCAAGATGGAAGGAGAAGCATCAGGTAATTGTGCCCTTCTTATGTGACAAGTTAGTTTTTATCTTTTCTGTTTTAACACTGCTTGTGTTGAATCTTGAATTTGTCTGGTTCTACTCATGGATGAAGCAGAAGGGTTGTAGTAAGTTAGTGATTAGCGTAAAACTAGCTAAATACTTATGACATGAATCTTTCGTGCAAAATACTTACAATATGAATCTTTCAAGTATTTTTGTTAGGGTGCTCCTTATATGTGATGAACTACCTCACATATGGAAAACTTGACTAATATTGCTGAAGCTTCCACTTCGTGAAACTAACTTGAGGTATAAATGGTGATTGTAAGGCATTGATGATGCCATTGTCTTGGGGGGAGAAAAATTATCTTTCTGGTTGAAATTTTGCAGGTTCGGATGTCAGTAACAACTAATGGGGTTACCCTGCATATGCCCCCCCCATATTCAATTGTTATTCAGGTGAATTGATCAGCCTATAGTTTACAGTTTGTTAGTGATTGACGCTTCACTGAACATGGGAGTCCCTTGTATGTAATTGCTCTTTGTTGTTAATGTAAATGCAGGAGTCCGAAAATGGTAGTTGGCATGTGCCAACAAATGTGGGCGATGATCTTGAAGTCCCAAGGCAGTGGTTATGTGCCACTAGACACAGGCAGAGAGATTGATGGTAAATACAGTAGATTAAGCCGAATACATGACAGACTGTCGATAAGGGACAGACTACTATTGAAAGATGCCAAAAAATTGGCTACAAGGGACCTTGGTCAGCTCTAAAACAGTTGTACCAGGCGAACAAAAATGCACTTTAAAGAGGAATAGATCTGAATTGCATTTTGTTAAATGAGGAGTTGTAATATTAGCTTTTTTTTTTCCTTTTTTTTCAGTTTTTGAACTTGAGAATCATTTTTGTTAAGTGGGGAGTTGTATCTAACTGAATGTTATCTATCACTTCTTGGCTGATGTTTTAAGCCAGTGCAACAAATGAAGTTAACTCTTGTGTCAATATCATATTTAAGAAGCTGAAAATTTCCCTGCAGTCCTGGTTAAAATATTGTTGAGATGGTAAAGATTTTATATTTATTAAAAATTGATATTTTAAATCATTTATAAATTACTACTTAATTCTTATATTCTACTCCTCCCTAAATTAAGAGGTTTTGACACTCACTGATAATTTTCATATTGATAATTAATATACACCTTGATAGAAATGCTCTAATTACCATTTTTTCTAGTTATGACTTGTTCATTATCAATCTTCATAAGGTAGTTCAATTAGAGAATGTTCCTCCTCAATTCTGGCTGTCATCAATCTTAATTAGGGAATAAATGTTAACTAAAAGAAATGTTTAATTTCTTATTTTCAGGGATATATTTCTTTCTTCTTGGAAGTAATCAGCATTGAATTTCTTTTATCCTATTTTAGTGCTCTTCTTTGTTCCCAATCCTTAATCTCCTAAACTATGGACTTTTCTTTGAGGTGCTAATATGTTGTTTCCTTTGATTTCTCCTATTTTTCTTATTAACTAATTTTTTCCTTGCCTCTCCTATTTTTGAATTCATGTGCTTTGTTCCATGGATTTGAAAGCAGTCTATTCTTCAGAGGCATGTTTCCCCTGTTTAGGGTAAATTTCATTATTGCATTACTAATGTTTCGAAATTGTGGACTTTTCTATGCTTTGTTCTGCAGATTTGGCAATATTGTGGTTTGGAAAACTCAAGACTAACTTTAGTTGATCATTTGCAGGGTTTCACTGTAAGAAGTTTCTCATAGGTAATCCTGTTTTAGGATTAGCCCATCTCTCTTTCTATTTTTGGGATTTGGGTTTGAGTTAAACAGAATTGCAGATGGTAGAATATGAGAATTTAAATGATCTCATTTTTCCTCCCGCCCAAGTACATTTTCACATAAACAATATGTTAATTTTGAAAGTTCCTTGCAAAAATACAGGGATTTGATGAAGTGAAAGGAACCTGCCAAAACAATTTAGTTTGTGAAATCATGAAAATCAAGCAATTTAGCTATGAAAATTATACATAATATTTACAAAATCTACATAGGTGTGGTTCTCTCTCTTCTTTTAGTCCTTTGTAAGATTATGTGACTTACTAGTATCCAAAAACATGTTAATCGGACGTTTCAATGTCTCTGTATGCTTTTGTGGAGATGAGGATCCTTGCTTGCATGTTAGTTATATATTGTCAGATATGAGTTATTCAGTTTCTGTTGCATATAGATAAAATGTGCCTAGATTTTTAATATTTATTTTTTAAGCATGTAGTCCCTATTTCCTTTCCAGGTTTGAAGTAAGGAAGGCAACGATATTCTTTCTTGAAGTCATTTGCTTTTCTTTTTCGAACTTTTGAACAAGATAAAAGAGATGTGAAGAGGAAAATTTTTGTAAAAAGAACAAAATATGGGGTTGCTGCCTAAGTAGAAAAATAGAGTTCCTTGCGAAATACATCATTATATTTATAAAAATGGCTGTTTCAATTTTTGAAAGTCCTTTCGGCAAAAAAATTGTGTATTAATTGTTTTTATAGAAGAGACAGCTCCGGGAATAAAAAATAAAATAAAAATTAATGGCGACACAGTTGATCGAAGAAAGATTGCTTTTCAAATGAGACTATACCCATCTTGTATCCCCATACCCTTAATCCACCAAACCTCGATGGTGATTTTGATCAAATTTTCAATTAAATTTCATGGCTGTAGATGGTAATGGCCTTACAAATATTCGTGTATTTTGGCAGGTTTGTATCGGATGCTTGTGGCTAATCAATCGGCGAGAACGATGTGTTTTAGTAGAGAATTTGATTTGGGTCTAAAAAGACAACTGAGTTTTTTCCCTTTTTGATGAAAATGGGCTAAGGCCTTGGATGAGATGAAGAGAAGATATATATATATATATATATATATATATATATATTAACAAGTTGCCTTGTATCTTTTAACCTTTACAATTGGTGTTACACTGCAAGTTCGGGACTTTTTGGTGTAAATTCAACAGGAGTAATCGTAGGATAACAAACTATTAATACATTCAGCAAGAGACCTTGGTGAGGATTCAAACTTGACCTTTAAATCCTATTAGTAAAAGGTAATACATCCAGCTAGCACTTCGAGTCTTTCCAATTCTATAGAGCTCGATCTAGTTCAATTAACTGCACGGCAATTAGCTCGCACTTCCCCCTTTGACCCTTCCTTGACACCGATCGTGCCCATTTTGATCATGGCTTGTTGGAAATCAAGGAGAAACATGGCTTCGTTGAACGCGTAACCATTCACAATGTTTTTGGTTATGGGACTGGCATACAGCGCCTGGTCCGAGAAAAGAACCCCAACTTTCCTCTGCAGACCATTGTAGTAGAGGTTGTCGAAGGTGTTCCTTGTCCCGTCCAAAGGTTGCTCCGCGTTGTCTCCAGCACTGCATGTTCTGGACAGCGTCTTCGCAAAGTCTGAATCCATGGTGGGATCGGCGCTGCTCAGCCGGTTCTTGAACGTCAAGCACTTTGCCACTCCCAATGTATGTGCTCCTATAGATGCTCAATGTATAATCAATTAGTATTATTACTATTTACGGCTTCCCATGTTAGCAAACAAACGCACTACAAATACAAGTTCATATTACACTATTTTGATCATCAGTTGCATGTTTGGGATCCCATTGTTGCTTCAAAATACTATAAATAAACTCGTAATAAAATTTATAATCCAAATTTGTGTTTTATATATATATATATATATAGCTATTGTTTAATCCAAATTCAAAGTTTCTAAATGACAACCTCATTCAGATTTCAACAAGCTAATTGTTCGATGTTAGATTAAGAAAAAAAAAAAAAACAGAAAATAAAAGAAAACGTAGAAACAAGAAAAAAAGCTGTGACTAGTGGGTACCTACCAGCCAGAACTACCATTTCTTGAACACTGAGACCACGCTGCGCAAAACTTCCAATAAGACTGGAGGCATTGAAAGTGGGAGAAGGCAAATTGGCGGTATCTTCAATTTTAGATCTCCTGCCATCCTTCCTTCCCTTTGGAATGTCATACACTGGACCCCCTGTCTGCCTCCACCTCACACACACACACACACACACACAAACATTTCATGATTGTGATCACCTTATTGAATGATGATGAAGTGGATAATCTTGACCGAAAATTAGATTCTTAATTAAAAAAGAAAAAAAAAAAGTGGACGACGAATAATGCTAACAGATTGGAGGACTACTCAAGCGTGCTAGATGCACATATGATCTTATTTTCCACTTAGGCCGTCGTATGTATAGCTAAAGGGGTTAGCTAAATACCCAGAAAACTGCATCTCTAGCGGCCATGGCAACAATATCAGCGCATGAGACCACCCCTGGGCATTGATTTTCTAGTTGCTCTTTGGCATCGTCGATAACTTCGAACCCTCTTAAGCTTAGATTAGCTGGGGAATCCTTCTCTGCTTTGTTGCCTTTGGTGGATTCAATGAGAATGGACCCATCACATCCCTGTTGAATTATAATTTAAACAAATTTTTTTTAAAAAAGAAAACAAGTTATCAATTACAAGTATTTATTTTGATTGTAATTAAATTTTCATAATTATAAAATTTTTAAAGAAATTATAACACCAAAAAGTGAAGAAAAAACTATTTTAAAATTTTTTTAAGGACAAAAAAAAAGAATTGCTTAGAAAAAAGATTTTCAAATTCATATATTTTTTTAAAAAAATTTTAAAAAATACTCTAACATTTTTTTTTCAATTTTTGTAAAGAAATTATTTTTTATTTTTCTTAAAAAAATTTTCTTAAAATTAATTTAATTGAATTAATTATATTTTTTAAATTAAAATAAATAAGTAAATTTAATTAATTATAAAATTTCAAAATTTACCATTTTAATATTGTTAATCAAATATTCTGAATAATACAATACACAAATTCAAATCTAATTAAATATAATTACAAAATATAAGTAAGAATGAATTTAGTTATAATTTAAATTATTGCATTTTTTAAAAATAAAAAAAAATTGAAATATTCAACGTGTGTATATATAAAGAAAGATATATATATATATATATATATATATATGTACGTGTGTGTGTATGTACGTACCTCAATGAAGCAGTCATGGAAATGCATTCTTAGAAGACCAGCTGCTAGAGTAGGATCATTCAGCAAAGCTCTTGTGACAGTACTCGTCACGACTTGGTCGGCAAATGGGCAACTCATAAGGTAATAGCTCATGCTCAGGCCATCCACCGCGCTAAAACTTAGGCCGCTCACTAGTAGCTCCACGACCAGAATCACACCAAGAATATTAGCCATAACCATATTTTCTAGCTGTAGCAGCGACTCGGGCAGCACACAGATGGCTCTGTGTGTGTGTGTGTGTGTGTGTGTGCGTGGTGGCACAATAGGGTCCAAAGGGCAGACACAGCTATATGGTACTTCGTGTGAGAATTGAAACTCTGTAATGTGAGTGGACCGACAACCAAGAGGCGCACACTGAGTCAAATAGTGGTCCGAGAGGTCGAGAAAGCTTTAAAAGTGGGCAGATTGAAGAGTAGGGAAAAAGGCAACGTCTATATATATATATATATAAGTACACAAGAAACTGAGAACAGGTCGTAACCCCCCCCCCCAGTCTCCAAAAAAAAAAGAGAGAAAATGATTAACTGATATTGCAATTGCAAAGTTGAAGATAGTGGTCTATCGTTTTCTTCACCTAATCCAGCCTTTTTTTACCCTTTTTTTTTTTTTTGGGTTTTTGTTCCTCTTCTTAAGTGACGAGGGAGCGTAGGTTAGCTGATTAAACTTGGACCCATCAGAAACTATTAACTCGCGAACAACTTGAGTTGCAAGCCAAAGCACAGGCAGATCCAAATATAAGATGTGAACCTCTTCAGCCACACATTTTCAGTTTCCTTCTTTGGCAAGTTAAGCCGGCTGAGGGAATTAAACTCGTCTAACTTTGGTGAGTAAGACGGGCAAGAAGCTTTTAACTATGACCACGCACGCATGCATGCGTATCTGGGGACAACTAATCGGAGCTACAGTTCCTAAGTGATGGTTGAAACTCGGAAGGATTACCCAAATTGATCTTGCATTGCACATATGCCATGCGTCCCATATGCGCGATACAATGTTATATTATCGTGGAAGTCTCCATCTAGCGAGTCAGCAGCGGGGGGAAATGGCAACCACGTACGACAATTTCTAGAAGCATTTCAACTTCCAATTTGCTCGAACAATTTATAGAGAGCCAATTAAGGTCCTTAAAACTAGTTGTCACCAAACAAGGTCAACAAACGCGATTAATTATTTCCAACACAATTAATTTAGGTGGCCAGCCTGCCACATCCTTTCTTGTTTTTTAGTAATCAAACTGTAAATATGGTTCATATTCAATTCTCTCTCCCACTCTTCACACACACACCCACACACCCACACCCACACACACACAAACAGAGAGTCAGGCCGTCACGCTTTTTACAAAATCTGCCTTGTGACATTAGCTAACCACCATATTTTGTCCCGCATGTTTCGTACATGAACATGATTGATTGAATGACCATGCACCCTTTTTGTTTTAGTTAACCATTAAAAGATGAAGTTCTAGAGAAAAATTAGGTAATAAGAATTAAGGAGAAACATGAGAATAACAACAATAATAATTAATAATATATATATATATACAGATAGATTTGACTTTTTTTAGTTCAGCCAAAAACCCAAAATTATGGTACGTTGCTAGTGGGTGGGTGGCAGCAAGTGTATGCAGCTGGTTTCCACGAAAAAACCGAGAGTGGAGCGTCCCTTATCACCTCGATCGTGGATGTGGGGGAACATTTGTTTGCACACAAACTCTGGTGTGCGCGTTGAATTTCAACCCCCTTTTTTCTTTTTTTCTTTTCTCTATTTTTTTATTGTGCTTTGGGACACGTCACGATACATATGGATATGCTGGTGCTTCACTAGTAGCCTACTCAATCGCTGGAATTAAAATACTAGTGGTCGGAAGGGGGACTCTTTCACAGTGACTTGTGATGGCTCTTTTTCTTCTTCTTTCTTTCTTTTTTTTTTTTTTAATTTTTTTTCTATATCCAAAAAAGAAAAGAGAAAACAAAGAACTGTACCCCAAAAAAAAAAAAAAGAAAAAAGAATTTTCTCAGATAAAATCACAATACTATCTGCCTCGAAGAAAGAGGGGGGTATCGAAAAAATAGATATATCAAACATAGACACTTAATTTCAGTATTCCAAATGGTCTGCACGAGAATTCGCTTCCTCAAACAACTGTGTTGCCAAATTATTAAAAGTCAGCACTCATACTGAATTGATTTTGAGCCACTAGATTTATATGGGTTGAATGAAATTTAATATATATATATATATATTTAAACACCTAACTTTTTAACCTGTCACAGTTTTTTTTTTAATGTTAATATTATTATAATATTGTATAAATGGCACTTCTACTTAAGAACAAGAATGAAATACAAATTTACAGCCTTTCTAATGTCGATCTACATGATTTTTGAGACTTGAAAAATATTTTATGTGGAAATTAAGAAATTGGCATGTGGGACAATAGTTCTTCTAGATCAATTTGCCAATCAGACAATAGTCAGAGACCTAGAACATGTTTTTGCGTAACGAAAAATTGCTTAATGTTTTATATGTTTAAGCAATTAGCACATCAAGCTATTGTGCAATAGCATCTTCAAATTAATCTCATTTTATGATGTTGATGTAACCAATACTTGAATTTCATAACAAAACGTAATGCCATAGTGAACAAAAAAAAAAAAATGCTTAAGACATTAAATAATTGCATAGTCGGATGATGTAATAATTGTAACTTGAAAAATTTACACCACAAAATGTTTCTTTCACTCTTTAGGTGCTTAAGAATTGATAAATCACATAATTGATCGAAATAATAATCAAAAACTTGAATTAGTATAATAAAATATTGGTTCCATGCTTTTGATTGTTTAAGTAATTGCGAAATCACATTGTGGATCCCCATAATAATTAAGACTTAAATAATTTTGCTCAACAAATCGTGAGTTGGTAGTTGGACAATTCCGTGGAGGAGCTGTAACTGAAATATAAGCAGGTAGGATGAGTCTGGATTGTGAACTAGTGGTTAGAAAACTTTGCTTATTAACTGTGATTGAATGGGAGTCGTGTATAGGGTGTGGGTGGTCTCTGTACATGTATTTTGGGTTATGCATATTTTGCTTAGCCAGATTTATCTACATCTATATCTATCTATTTATATGTTATTATATGTTATATGTATATTAGTATTATCAAAATTAAAAAAGGATCAATAATTCTAATCATTGTTTTGAAGGGGAAAAACAAAATTTATATGATGATATTTACTTAATTTTAAATTTTTTTATTAAATTTATATGATTTATAATATTTAATACTAATTTAATAGTTAATATGTAATTTTTTTAATTTTTAATAAAATTATGATTATAAAATTAAATATATTTATTTTAAGTATTAGTTTTTTACTCAAAAAATTTTCTTTTTAGGTTGTTATGTGTAATTAATTATAGTAATATTATTAATTATAAATTTAGTTATAATTAATATGCGATAATATAATTTACTTCACTTTTTTGGCATTCACTCAACTTTAATTTCATTTAATCTTTTTAATATAAATTTAAAATTTCATTCAATCAATCCAATGCAATTTTAAATTTTAAAACTCCTAAATTAACTAAAATACTAACTATAGTTAATAACTAAATTAATTTTAATTTTAATTAAATATTTTTTCTAAATTAAAATTAAAAGTAAATTAATTTAATTGGTTTTTATAAAAAAATATAACTTAAATTTTGTTATTTTAACACTTTTTGTTAAATATTTAGAACTTGCACAATCCATAAACTTAAGTTTAATATATATTAATATTATTAAAATTAAAAAATTTTGGAATTATTGCTTTTAAAGAAATGCTTACTTAATTTTAAACATATTAGAAAACTCTCATATTAATTAGATTCTCTTCCTTAATTCTAAGAATACTAAGAATTGGCCTGCATCACATATGGATCTTTTAAAGATGTAATAAGTTTTGAGTATTAAATATTTTAGTATTTGAAGAAAAAATATTTATTATAATTAATTTAAATAATATAAAAAATGAAGTCAAATTAATATTAATAAATATACATAAAAATCAACCAAAACTAAACCAATAAAAATACTTCAATTTTAAGGTAAATTGTTACTTCAATTTTGTCAAAATACACTTTTTCATAGTCGTCGTTAACAATCTTATTAAAAATAAGTTATTAAAAAATTTTTTTGTTTATTGGTGACTATAAAACAAAACTCATCATTCATTTGTTTGAAAAATATACTGCATTTAGATTATTATTAATAATAAAATATATTATTTGCTTATAGAATTTTGCAAATAAATGTATGTATTAATATATTGTCTATATTTAATTAAAAATATATTCAACTTCTTTATTGACAAAAATCTAAAGAATATTTTCATTTTATAAATAAATAGAACGGGAAGAAAAAAAACAAAAAGGAATACCTTTTACTTCTTACTTCAATAAAGTAGTAAAATTGTTTAAGAAATGTATTGAGTAAAAAATCAATCAAATCTAATAAAAAGTAAAATGAACTTTATTGTTGTATTTTAATTATAACTAAATTTATAATCAAAAATTTATCAATTATAGATACTAATATTGAAAAAAATTGCTTAAATCAGAAAATTGATATATTAAATTAAGTAATTCAGTTAAAGAAATGTAAAAAATAATAATTTAAATTAAGCATAATGAATTATAAAGTAAAAAAAAAAGATATATGTTAAAATTTTAATTTTATTAAATAGTAAAAAAATAACAAACTAATTACTAAATTTATATTAAATATTACAAATCATAAAAATTTATTAAAAATATTTAAAATTAAATAAACGTTATTGTATAAATATTTTTGACTTAAAAATTACATAAAATTATCTATTTTTTAATTTTGAAAATATTTATATACATTAATAATAAAAATTAAGAGAAAATTAAGTTATTATTTTTGTTGTAACTTTTATTTAATTTTTAAAATATTAAAAAACTCTTACTTTAATCAGATCATATCTTCCTAAAATTTAAAAATATTAAAATATTTTATATTAATAAAAATAATAATCATAATAAAAAGCTCAAATTTAATTCCCTACTTAATATTAATTTAATTCACTTTCTTCAAATTAGGCTTTCTAATTTTGAAATACTAACACAATACAATTCATAAAAAAAAGGAGTTGATTAAAATTAATTTATATTAAAATTTTTGATTATATTATTTTAATTTTATTTTATAAAAATTAAAGTTAAAATTAAGAAGATTTTTTTTAAAAAAAGTAAAAATTAATTTATTTTTTGCAAAAAGAATTTCAATAAAAATTTTTCATGAATATATTATTTTTTAGGAAATGAACAAACTTATAATATCATAATCTCAAACATCCAAAGGAAAAGAAAAAAAAGAAAAAGAGTTGAACAAACGAAGCAAGGAATGGATTAAACAATGTTGAAATGCGAAAAACAGTGGCATGCCAATGGAAGGATACAGAGGCAACCCCGCTGGTGCTGTTGGGGCTCCCACTGGCCGGCACTACGTTCCACTGCTGGATTCCCCATTCCCCCATTCAAAAGCGGCACTACCACCTTATTGCATGTAATGATCAATCCAATTGAATTACTATGTCCCAAAGTATAAATAAAATCTGATAAAGTGAACAGATAAAATAAACGAGGGGTGGATTTTTAGTGAAAATGGGTGTTCAGCGCTTTGTTATGTAACCAAGCAGGGAAAAAAATAAAAATAAAAAAAAGTAAATTAAATTTCATGCTGCATTATTTCATTTGTGGAAGGCAATGTAAAGAGGTGATGCTCTTGTTTTACCTCAATCATTGCTAAAATTGTGTATTATTATTATTATTATTATTTTCCTTCTAACAACATATGTTCTTAAATTACATCTAATAAATACATAAATAAATAAGTGAAAGGCAAAAATTAATGGAATCCTTTTTAATTTTTCAAATGGAGAAGAGGTTGGTGGATTTGGTCTCCATACCTACAATAGAAATGAACCGACCCCGAATTCCTACATTAAATCAATTTAAGCTTTTAGCTGTGTATTCAATTTTTCGATCGCATACAGAATTTTTTTTTTTCACAAATATACTGAATAATAATAATAATAATAATAATAATAATAATAATAATAAAAGAACATTTCTTGTTTATATTCGATCACATGCGCTCCTTACGGGCCACACGCACCCCTTACACATGGGGACAATTGGACGCGGATTGGGCTTTAAAATCCGTTCGGCCCAGTCGCCGGAATTTTGAGATTTTGGTAATGATAAGCGATGCTGTGCAGTATGACATTATATTGGTTTGAGGGAATAAATCAACAATTAGTAATAATTATTTTTAATTTTTTAATGTAATCTTATATCTTTTTAAGTTTTTAATTTTAGATCTTAATATTTATATTTTATTTTAATTCAAAATAATTTTGAACAAAATATGGTCAAGTAATTAATTTTTTATGTTGGTTATATAAAATATGTACAAATTAATGAAAATATACATATTTAACATATTTAAGTTTTTAAACTAATTTTAAATTTTTAAATTTTTTTGATTGAGTTTTGAATTTTAAAAAATATTTTTAATTTTATACAATTAATGGTAAAGAATTATCTTTATTAGTGTTACACTATGTAATTTAGAATAATCTAAATAATTATAGCATGCAAACTTGTTAATTGAATAATTAATGATCGAGCGATTTCGACCAGACCCCCACTCTTTCCTGCTTGATCAATTCTGATTTGTTAGTTATAATTAAGTGGAATTTGGATACCCTTTCAATTTCAATACAATACTCTCTCTCTTTTTTCCTCCATAAAGTAATAGTTTTAACAACAAAATATTCATCTATCGTATTTTCACTTCAGTAAAAATGGTAGGGGATCATACATATTCGTGTAACTCATGTGGAACTATTATGCTTTTAAGCTAATTAAAGAAAAAGAAAATTTTTTTATTGGTAAATTTTGAATCCAAGATTTGCATCTTGTATTTCTATTCAAAATTGCTATCTAGCACTCAAAAGAAGTTGAAGTACGGTCTTAACAGGGTTACCACAACCATGTCATTAATTTTCTTTTTAATAAACGGAATGCTACGATACAAAAACTGAGCACAGAATGTATCATTGGGACACACTGATTTTTGGCGCGCTTGCATGACTTTCATATGCGTACAAGCAATTAAATAACACAAAACACCCATTTGATCTGAAACCACCACTGTTGATTGTCCCATAAATTTTTCACACCGTTGGCTTGTTGCAAATCAATGATGATAGTGAAATTATAGCCATTTGAAATTCTTGGTCTCACTTGTAGGGTTAGGTTGCAACAAGAGTTGAATTGGCAACCATTTATTTCAATTCAAATATTTGTAACTTGTATGTTTCTATCTTCCTTTTAGGTACAATCTGAAATGGGAGTTTCGTGGTAATTCATCATGTCTCTAACCATTTCAGCCCATGTTTAAATTTTTATGATAACGTCCTCTAATAAACGTGATTAGGTGTGAAGAATTCCTACTTAGAGGTAAAATTGTGAGAGTGATGGGTTCCCCCTATGAGGGAGGTTAAATCAAGAAAGCAACGAGTGACTCTCGGTTTAGAGTCACAAGGGCGATGATTAACATCCCAATGATGCCTTTTTTTTTTTTTCATTCAACAACAAATAAAAATAAAAATCATCCATATAGGTGATAGCGTGTTTACCAGGCAATTCATGAAATAAAAATGGTAAAACTTCATTTCCTCTTTTGCTTATCCTTTTCTCATGGAATTGAGACTAATTTTCTTATTTGAACTAAGAGACCCTCATAAAATGGTATGGTCCAGGTTGAATAGAGGCATTGGAATTTTCATTTATAAAGGAGACTGGCTAGGTGAAATTTCGGGAAGATTGACTTACATATTATTTTCTTTATTTTTTTTCAACTTTCCTCAAAGGACAACCCAAGACAATTTACAGTGATACCATCTTTCTTGTTAATGAACAATATATCTAATTGTAGCTATTGTTGTGTTTATATGAGTGTGTTTATATGAGATAGAGAGAGTATGTGTTTATGGGATGAAAGAGTGAGTGTTGAGAGATGATGCAGAACATGAAGATTCTCAATGCAGACAACAGATTACGTTAGATGGAGTGTCAACTGAAATAGAAAGATCTACTAGAAACAAAATATAAGTTTCTGGGAATAATTTAAAATTTAAGTTTGAAGTAGAAGTTTAAAATTTAAAAGAAATTTAAAAGGAAATTAGATTTAAATTTAAAATTAAAAAAAAAAAAAGAAAACATGTGGTTACGATTATTTAAGATCTTCTAATAGATTTTTGAAAGATATTTGAGATTGCATCAATAACCCTTTGATTAATTAAAAATTTAAAAATTTAGTACAGTATCAATTTGAATTACTGAGCACTAACAATTTAGTTTTAAATTTTAAATTCCTAAAATTCAATAATGATTTCAAAACATTTCTCAAAAATCAAATAATGGTATCAGAATATTTCCTAAAGTCTAATAATAATATTAGAGTTTTATTTATCTCATAAGCCTTTGAAAAATAAGTATGGCAGCATTTTAAGAGAGTCATAACAAGTTTATGATCTGTAAACCATAATCTTGAGATTTTTCAGCAGAAAAAACCATATTCGAGTTTCAGTTTAAAGACCAAAGAGTTTGAAGACACCAAGTAAAGAAGTAGTAGCTTAATGGAGAAGCATACACTCCAATTAAAAGGCTCCAACAACCAGTTTCCAATAGTTTGAAGACTATCGTTTAGTTTAATTTGTAAAGTAAAACTTGAGTACGTTTTAATAGAGTGAAAAACCATATTTCAATTTTTAAAGTTTAAGAGATTTTTCAGACAAAACCGGATTTTAGCATTTAAAAATATTTTGAGAGTTAAAAAAAACAAATAATTTGTAACAATTTAAAGAAAGATAAAACTTAAGTGTGTTTATCAAAACTAGTCTTTAGTATTTGGAAATGTTTTAAGAGTCTGAAAACCAACGTAATTCTTAAAGAATTTAAAATTAAACTAATGTAATCTTTAATTTTTAACTATTACTATTAATTAAATTTGTTGATAAAATATCTAGTTATAATAATTATGATTACTATAAAATTAAAATATTTATTTTTTTATTTTCTTCTTCTTTTTTTTTTTTCTTGGCACAGCTTCCCTTCTTTCTTATTTCAAATTTCTGTATTAGTTACGCAAACTTAAAGGTCACACACGAATTTGTAATATTTATTTTAGACAATCTATTTGTGCGGGAATATAGGCACAAAATAAGTATAATCATACATAATTTAATTTTATTAGTATTTGAATCCATGACCGATAGAGATAATGCCACTATGGACTCCTAACAGCCCATAAGCGCAATTCAGAAGTGGGCCTACACACAGCTTGACCTCCTCCCCCATCAAATTCACAGTCGGTAATCACCCACAAACAAAGGAAGTCGGCTAGCTCGTGACCTGACCTGGTTTCCCCTCTGAATCCCAAAGTCACCTGCTAAGCTCCTAACATTCCCAACAACACCTCTCCTAGGCATGAGAAGACACATGGCAAGGTAGACACTCTCCACGTTTGCCATAAGTACTACTCACTCTCCTATAGTCTCAGTAGAATCCCTATTCATTGCCACGTGACTAAAGACGTCAGGAACAAATTAGAAATGCATACCAAAAAAAAAAATTTTTTTTGGAGGAGTCAACAAAATCCTATTATAAATTCATATGGGCATTGATCCCCAGCACTATTTTATCTTTTTTTTTTTCTTTTTTCTCAAGAAAATTCATCCGACCTAGATATTGAAATATTGGACTTTATAGCCTTGCCCACACCCCCCAGAACTTCCTCACTTTTGTTGGATTTGACCTCCTCGTAATATCTCAATTGCCATTAACCTTGGTAAGGTCGAATATTGTTTTGCATGGTGAAGTGTAGAAAGTGGGGATGCCTTCTCCTCTCTGTTTGAAGAGCTAGTGTAGTATTTTGTCTAAAAATATTTTAAGTGTGGTAAGGAAAATCTCTTAAATTTCTAATATCTCATTGCAATGTACAAATTCTGTGTTCTTTTTGTTACTCAAGGATCCCCGTTGTTTGCTTGGCAAGGAAGCAGGGCAAGGTTGGACACCGATTCAATGCATTTTGAACACAATATTATGAGTTACCATTCGCATATGTTCCACACTCAAGAGGCAGTCGATACAACCAGGGTTCCTTTTTTAATTGTTGGTTCAAACTAGAGTTTGAACTCGAGATCCTTAGTTTTCCAAATAACTCTAGTACAAAACCACACTGTTATTTTTCTTTTGGGCTATCGGAAACTTTAAAAAATAAATAAAAAAAAAATCTACTTATCATCCCCCCCCCCCAAAAAAAGGAAAAACTATTAAAAAGTTCAACGTATGGTTATCAACCACCGTACTCCAAAAACAATTTCTCGACCAAGTCCAAACGCTAACTTGGACGCGAACGCCAATCTTTTTATTTAAAAAAAAAAAAAAAATCTTATAAACTCCGTGGGCCTCCCTCACCCAAAATCTTTCTAAACCTGAATCTAAGCATTCAATTGGATGAATGACACCTTAAGGATCTAATGCAGTTCAATACAGACACCAACCAAGGCAAGACATATCAACCTGTTCTCTACCAGTCAATTACGATTCATCAGCACTGATGCTGAAATTCTTTTCAAGGATTCACACGCCTTGAGCACATCAGCTTCTGAATGGGCAGCAGACAAGAATAATCTAATTCCCACAGGCAAAGGGCACTTATCAAGTGTTGATCTCTTAGAAGTTACTACGAATACTGAGTCTTCCTTCAATGCCTGCAAAATCGTGCATGTAAAAAATGAGGATTAAGAACTTGGTTCAACACCCAGAGTGCAAATATAACCAAACCAAAGAACCAATAATAATATTATTGGCTTAAGGGAATTCACTTAGTTACAATCTAATTTATTCCACTCAAGTGCAACAAACATATCATAATTACTTACATGACTGGTGATTTCTTCAAGGAGTTGCAAATCATCCTTTACAGAACCTGTGGGCTTCTCTAGTTTGAGGAAAACAATAGGTGATTCTGGATTGCTTGCTAGATAGAGGCCCTGTATGTTGGACAATTCTGTATATTGCCAACATATAATGCTCAGGAGGCCATGCAAAGAACAAATGTAAAATAATGGTAAAAAGGCAAACAAAAAACGAAAAGGCCCAACAACAGTAGCAGCAAAAGCTATTAGTCCTACGCAAGACGACAATAATTTGTGGGACCAAAAACAATTAGTCTGTTATATAATGTATCAACACTATAGGAAATAAACAGAATGGAGCACGACAGAATTAATGATCTTGCCCATACTACTTACAATCTGAGGCTGAAGGACAGGTGTGCTAATTTTCTAAGCATATTTTAATTCATTTTCGCATCTCATAATTTCTACTTGCTCCAAATTTTCAATCAAAAATTTTAGGTTTCACTGTAAGAAGAGAACTTATGACCCCATTGATTATTAATGCATTGACAACACACTTCCGGATGGATGAAGAAGAACAGTCTCCAGCACTTGATTGTGAACAATCAGAGAATGCCATTTCTGAGGAGCCTCTAATCCGCAATGCTGGTGATCCTAACAAGAATGTCTTACTTGCTACAATGACATAGGATACATCTTTGTGTGTTTTACTTGCACCCTTTTCACGTGATGGGAATAAAAAAGACGAGTTTGATGATCTGTGAATCATTTGATTTAGATTCATTAGATGCTAATCATAACTTTGGTGCCTTGAGTGATCTTGGAAGCAGTGGTGGACAAAGGTTTATGTTTGGGAGCAATAATGATAGAACTCAATATCCAATGGCTTAATGCTATTATTCTTGAAATGAGTAATGTGAAAACTCAATCATGTGTAAGGATTTGTTGTATTCAACCTATATATTATGCTATTTCATTTTTAAATCTTTTGTACGAACATTGTGAGATTAATGTCATTTTCTTGTTTTCATACTTTATAATTAGTCTTATATTTGTCAAATTTTTATAATAAGACTACAGTTAATTATTTTTTATGCCAGGATATTGAGAGACCTTTTCCAGTTTGATTGCTGGTCCAGTTTTGACAACATTGGTTTGAAGATACTGGTCATCCCTACTACAAAATACTTGCAAGAGCATATGTTCCACTTGATTGCGAAGGCAAAAAGTTGAACAACAATATAAAGTGTTGAATAGCGGTAGGAGGACAAACCTTTCCATAAAATGGCAATGTTTTCTTTCAGCCTTTTTATCAGAGCAGGATTATCCTCCAGAATGTCAATTGCAGTGATTGCAGCACTTGCAAGATATGGGGGCAAAGAAGCAGAAAACAAATAACCAGTGCTGCTCAGGCGCTGCAAAGGATCAAAATACAAGGTGTCAACACAATTTACTTGAGGAAAAAAAATTTTGTAATCACAGTTTTTACTTGCTCATTGAGTTGCAAAAAGTCTTGGCTGATTACAAAATCCATTGTTAAAGAAATACTTTTTTCATTAGATGTAAAATTTCCCATACTTGGTGATCAACAACCCTGGCACTTCCAGTGCAGAATCCTCCTTCAGTGGCTAATGAGTGTCCCATAGCAGCTGTTATAATATCTATCTTATCGGTCTGCAAGGCCACACCATGGTAAACTACAAAGTTTGAGCAAATAACAACAACTCATGTATTTAAACATACCGAGACCCCACAGTATTCAGTAAGACCTCTTCCAGACTTGCCAAGCACACCAAATGAGTTGCTCTCATCCAACAAAACACGGAAGCGATATTTCTCCTTTAATTTGATGATCTCGTCTAAGGGAGCTATTTGGCCAGAATTCTATAAATTTCAGAATTAATTCTCCAAGTCAAGAAGTTTACATTTTAATTAAGAAAAGGAAGAGAAATAAAAATCTCTGATTTCATACACAAAATGGGCGATGGTAACATTATTGAGGCAGATCATGAAGAATAAAAATAAATACTAGTAAATGCGTATATACAAGTGACACCACAAAATTGATAAGCATTCCTCAAGAAGTCATGTTGCATTGTAATTCAAGTCAGCCGAATTTACCAGTGCAGGTATGAAAAAATACAAATTTTTTAGTCCCCTTAGTCCCACCAGACCATAAGCTAGAATAAATCCATTTCATTCAACAAATCAACCTAAAATACTTAATATTTTTATCTGGTGAAGCCAACCCTAACTAGTTTGGGAATAGGAATGAACATTATCTAAGCCAAAGCAGTTCTCAGTAAAATTTTGCTTCCCATCACACAAAACAGTATGACTAATTGGTTGTAAGGCGACTACACAGGTCACATAGCATTGGGAGACTATTTGTGTTGAGTTGGCTTTAGCACTTTTCATTAGCTTATTGCTAAGAAAACCTAAAAAACCAGAGACTATCAATGCCCTTCTAACTTCACAAAGAAATTATGGGCACTTGCATAAGCAGATTATCAAAACCAAAAATAATAGTCCAGGCAACTTATCATATAAAGATTTCGAACACAAACACATATTCTAATCATTTGGCATTCCCAAGGCAGCATATCTTCATTAAGCTGATATCCAGTGTTTCTAAATCTTCTCATCAGTTAAAGTGAGTTAGCATCACCTTCTATGAGCTCCTCATTGTAATTTTTCTTTGTACTTGTTTATTTATAATTTTTTGGTGACCAATGATGGGGGTCAGGGTGGATAAGGCAAAGGTGAAAGGTATGAACATTATCAACAAGCGATGCTCCAATGCAATGCCTAGGAGTCACTAGATATCAGAAGAAACAAAGTGGAGAAAGTATGCATGACTAACAAAAATACCTGGTAAACAGCTTCGACTATGATGTAACGCCTCAGTTTCTTAGCCCGCTTATTCTCTGTGGTAATTTTTTCCAACGTATTTCTTAATGATTCCATGTCATTGTGCTTGAAATAAACAATGGTGCTTCTAGAAAGATAAAGACCATTCTGAATGCCCCAATGGACTCCCTCGTCACTGGGCAAATGAAAAAATTTAAACTGCATTTATATTTTACAATGCATGAATGACAAATCAGAACATTTTTTCAAGCAAAGGTTCCAAAATAGAAGAGCCAACATCAGGGTTTGGGTAACTGTGTTAAACAAGAACAGAGTGACTTAATGCAAAAATGTCAACCAAGTAACACAATACGGAGATGCAAAATCAAAATATTTCCAATACAAAGTGAACATAATTGACCAGGGACAGAAAAGACTTATCCTACGATGCAGTCCTCCTGGAAGTTATCAACAACTTTCTACACTTCTAACAGGTGAGAATTAAAACACTAAAATAATGGAAAATGGGATTCAACCTTACTAGCAAATGAATTCTTCCTGACAAGTTTCTATGGTACAACCACATAATAATAACATTCAAAAAGTCAGGTACAGGTGCACTCACACAACAATGACGTCTCCTTTTTTGCAAAAGCATGGAATTGTACTGAACATAGTGGAAAGTCCATACGAATAGAGAATCGAATCAGGAGTCCCCAAAAACTTTGCTATTCTGGCTTCACAATCAAGGTGCACATCTATGGAAAAAAAAAAGCAAACAAACAAAACAAAACAAAACAAAAAGAATGTTGAGAAGTTTTAAGTGCCAAAAAGATAAAAGTAAACCTTCAAGCTGCTTCATTTCAAATAGCTTCAGATTGAGAATCACCAATTGTTCCATAGAAGCTACGAGGACCACAGGAACCAACACCGTATTTTTCTAATGCAGAGGTGCATGACTCCTGAGATAAAACTTCATTAGGATTTCTTTTCCAATAAATAGCTTTTGGAGAGGGAAAAAAAAAAAAAGATACAGAGAACAGTTTTTCTCACAAGTAATTTCTCATGTCCTATTAATCCAAGATAATTAGCAGATGAAAAGTTCACAACTTCTTTCCCATTGATTATCGTGTGAGGCCCTGCAGCACTGCATAAGAGGGCAACAGGTAAAGTGGGATGCTGTAAAAGAGCAATTCCATTATTACTCAACTCAACTCCAGCTAAACCCCAATTTTAATGGAGGTGGGCTTTATAAATTTTTTCTATCATTCCCTTCTAATCTGAGCTGTTCTTACCAGAAACAAATGTTTCAGTCATAAAAATTCCATTACCATATTTTTGTTTGTTGAGTAGAGCCATGAAGAAATATTTGGAAAAGAACGAAAAAAAAGTCCCAAATGGACAGGAGAAAATGGCATAAATTATGGCAAATGCTTTTCTTCTTCACAACAAGCAGTGACAAATAAGGATTTAAGCAGATAAATGGTTCTTATAAAAATCAGATAAGACTCTTATACAGGAATCAGGAATGTGCTCACCTTTCCAATACTGGAGGGTCATATTGCATTTCTTCTGTAATAGGAGGAATGAGGGACTCTGGAACCCATTCATCACACAGTTCATCAATTTCCTATGGACATCAGATACCATTTTCAGCAACAAATTGGTAGCACAGCATGGTAAACAACAGAAAGGATGGTAATAAAGCAGAAAAAGAAATAAAGCTTTACCATACTAGCAGAAAACAATGGTATCAAATAGAATATAACCAAAGTAGGATGCAATCAGCAAAATGGCAGGTCAAAGGCATGCCATCTGATAAAGAAATCTACAATCTGATGCTAGAATTCACAATCCGCCTCTCATTACAGTGTAAATTCTTTTAAAGGGCTTGAAAAAATTCCAACTGATGCCCCTTGAGTATTTCTGGTAAAGCACTCCATCCATCCACATCAAGACAGGTGAGTTTCTTAACTTCCTACCTCCCAAACTTATCCAATACCTAGAACACCCATTTTTGGCAAGCACAGCCCTATAAGCATAATCTGCAAGCTAAAGGATTATCAATCCTTTGCAAATGTATGATCAATTTCAATGTTTTTAGATCTGCTCTTTCCAAAATTTGCAGTGGTATAAATTTTATCAATTTATCCTTTCTGAGAGATTTTGGCATGCCAAGAAACAGCCAGGGCCAACTGATATCAGTACACTTTATTTCCCAGTATGGAGACCAAAGCAGTAGTGACTACAAACAAAATAAGTACAACAAACAAATCCACACACATATTAATTGCCAAGTTCTCATAAAAATTGGATTTTACAATCGATAGGACATATCTGCTTTAAGCATAGAACTGATTCTAATCCTAAAGATTCTATTCTAGGCTTCTGCTTGAAGGACAGAATAGAATTCGAAGACAGAACAAACCTTCTTTGTTAGTGGTCGCTTGGGGGGTTTGTAACTTTTCTGGGAAAGTAAGAAAAGAATAACCACTAAAAGAAGACCCTCAACAAAAAGATGCCCTGCAACAAGGGAGCCAATAGAAAATCTCGAGTTCATTGCATAATTAACAGCTATAGCATATTAACATATCAGTTGGATTTGAAATTGAAACAAGAAAAAAAAAAAAAAAAAAAATCTCACCCCCAATAGGAACACCGAATACAACAGCTCGAGCAGAGGGAGCATCCAAAGCCAATGTCATCCACTCCAAAGTATTATTCATAATTTGCAAAACAGTCGATGCCATTGCAGTCAAATTCCAGAATGCACAGAGACTTCCAAGCCTCAATCAAATCAACAAAAATCACTCACTTGAAGCACTGCAAAACAACCGAAATATGTAACTGTAAACATGAAAGCATTAGCTATTTGTGATAGGCCCACAGAATGACGGCCCTCTTGTTTTCTTAAGGTCCATCAATAGGCTCATTAGGCCATGAGCTATACAACATGAGGTAGCCCTACCCTTTACCATAAATCCCACATCCCCTCCCATGATTTGAACCTAAGACCTCCAAGATAAACGTACATCTAGGCTCTTAACCACAAGCGTGTCCCCAAGGAGACGAAATGACAGCCTTCTTAATACATGTATCCATGCATACACACACAGGGAACCTGAATAGAAATGCATTTGTGCAGCACTTTTATCTCTCTTTTTTATTTATTTAATTTCAATTACAAAAGTCCATGCTATCAGCAGAGGACCAATCACTGATTCTGTCAGAGTTCAACAACTACAATCCAGACTCAATGTTAATTTGAAGGGGAAAAGCAGTTAGTAACAGCGAAACATGAAGAATTGCAGTTAATAATCAGGACATCTCTTGTTTTTCACAATTAGCGGACAACTCTAAGAAAATCTAAAAAGAAACCAGTCTGAAAAGAAGCAAGAATTTCACAGAATCATAGTTTGACTGCTTTTCTAAGCCCATCACCAGCCAAGTGCTAATCTTCCACAGAAAAAGCAAGCTAAATAACGTTTGAGTCTTTGTTTTCTTTTTTTCTTCTCTGCAATTTCTAAAATATTCATGTCGGATAAATTTATATATATAAATTCTTGCAGAGTATCGACCGCTCAGATTGTGATTTGGAACTGAAACTCAAGAGATCAGAAAAACTAAAATAAAATAAAAATAAAAATAAAAATGCCACAGCAACGCAAAACTGTATCAATCCAGAATGAACACTACTCTGGAACCAACCATTATTTCAAAGAAGAAACGAAGGAAAACAAAATCCAATTCACACCGAAAATTTCACTAAATTACCACACGGATTTATTTTCCTGAATTTCTACACACATACGCAGAGAGAAATCAAAATCTAAAATGCGTTCAACAAATCCTACATCAGAGTGCGACAGAAATAAATCCAGAGATGGAAAAGAGAAGAGACAGAGGGAGGAGATTGCCTGCTTGCTTTGCGAAGAGTGGATCGTCGGACGGTGATTAACAAGGGTGACACAGTGATTGGACGACGGACGAGCTGACACGAATTTATAAGCAAATAAATAACAATAATAATGAATCTAATCCTAGGAAATACGAATGGCGGATGGAGGCAGAGCACAAGTTGAGAGATTGCCGATTTAATTTTATTTTATTTTTAAGAATTTTCTTTTCGTCTTGTCTCTCCTGTACTTATTATATAATGATTAATAATTTTTATATATTTAATAGATATGATTTTTTTAATAAAATTTTAATAAAACTATGAATAATATACCCTCCCACCTCATTTTACTTAAAAAATAAATAAATAAATAATAAAAACACAAACTAGTATAAATCCTATCATTAACTGAAAAAGTGCAAACGCTTGTTTCAACGACCGCAGCCCGCCGAAGATCAAAGGTGGACTCAGTCAAAGTCAACGTTGGAGGGCCGGTAAATAATTATAATTACATTCGTAATTATTGAGGTAGTGACAAATGTGTGAGAACGGTAAAATCGTCGTATTGCATGCTAATTAGAAGTAAAGGGATCTCGTTGAAAATACGGATAATTTTAGGGCTTGCACGCTAATCGTCGATTTGACCGCCGTCAATATTAATTTTTTTTTTATTATTATTAAAAAAAAAAACAAAACAAAACAAAATAAAAATAAAAAGGGTATTTATGTGGATCGGCTTCTCTGTTGCGAATTGCAATTGCAATTGAATTCCAGGAAGAAGAGGAGGAAGTCATCAGATCTTTAATGTTTATGTTATATATGATATGGATGAGAGATGCGGAAAGCTTCGTCAACTTCTTCGCGGTCGTCGTCGTCGTCATCATCATCAACGTGATCGCGCGTGCTCGGATCGATTACTTCTCTGTTCCCGCTGCTGTCTCTCCCATTGGATCGGTTGACTCCTGGTCTCGCCTTCCTTAACCTTCTTCTATCTATCCAACAGCAGGAGGTAGATTTTTCTTCTGTGCTCTCCCTGCTTTTATGCCAATCGTCTTATTGATTTCTGAATTATTATTCAGTATTTATTTATTTGGTTCTGTCTCTCATAAATGTCTAGTTGAGGGCTTGAGGCTTTTTAGACCGGTTGCATTGTTGTGGTTGCTAAATTGCCCTTGTAGCATTCTCGTCAAATTTTGGAAGCTTTGAGATTGTTGCACGTCTAGTTCAGCCTACTACGTGCAAGTCTGTTCCTCGTGTACAGAGTTAAAAGAAGTTCTGGACTATGTTGTTTTTGCTTTGATACTTGGGATGGTTTTTGGATGTGTTTTGCCTCTTGATTGAGCTTCCCGTCTCCAACTATATTCGTTGCTTCATTGATGCATGAAAGCATTAGGGATTACGCCGCAAGGAAAACATTTTATTGGGACTTTTTAGCTATTAATTCAATTGGCGTATTCTATAGGACCTTTTTCTTTACGTAAAAACTGACCATGATAGTTTTTGGCTTGGAATGAATTGCATTTTCCCCATCCGTAACGACTAAGACTTGCACTTGCCACAAAATGCAGCCACCACAACAAATAGCTTTGAGTGTTATTATTATTAACTTTTTTTTCCTTTTTATGAGATCAGCATAAAATAGATAGCTACTAGAAGGAACAAAAAAAAATCCGTAGCTTCAGCTCTTAATTTTCAGTTTATGGGAACTGTTTTATTTCAGGCCGTCGGGCAGATTTTCCAACTGTTGTTATCAACATCAGCTGGCATGTGACACTCACTTTATGCTTTGCTCTACGCCTGTCTACAATACTAGCTGAGTTATTTTTGAGAGTTTGCTAAATGAAGGGTTCACACATGAGAGGTAAGTCCCCAGGTTGGGCTGCCTTTGACCGTAAGCAGCGGCAGAAACAAGGTCTCCTGCCTGAAGTTAGCACAGATCCTTATCCACCCATGCCAGGAACTCTCACCCCTTGCAATTCCCATGGAAACTTGCCAAGGAGTGACATATTTTCTACAAAGTCTTTTGCATCAGCACTCCTGCCTTCCACGGATTTTCAATCCTTAACTGCAAAAGTTGATTGCAATAAATTAGCACAAGTTCATGATTCTGGTGGAGATAAAGGTATTGAAGGAAACACTCAGGGTTTCATCTTGAAGGCACTCAAAGAGGTTCATGGGTGGGCCGATGATAGTTTGATTGAGGATATTATGGCTTCTGTGAATAATGATATTGATAAGGTGTCAACTTTATTGCATGGAATGGTTGCCTCTAAGGAATCTATAGCGAACAAGGGAACACAATACAATTCTACTCACAATGATTCCAATTGTGACAAAAGGATAGTCACAGACAGTTTGTTGCGAGAGACTACTAACCTTGGTGCTGAAATTACAGCAGACATTACTGATCTTAGCTCTACTATTGAGGACGTACTCAAACATAATGAGCAAAAATTGAGAGATCAACATTCAGCTTATGGGCTGAAGCTTTATGATGATGCTGTCGTCAACATGAAATTTATTCTAAGCCTCTTGCAATCTGTGCCCACTGAGTCAGAGTGGGAAGACGATGTTTACTTGAGTCAGCGAAAAGACGCATTAAGGATGATGAGGTATGCCCTTTATAATGTTGCTTGCGAGAAGAGTCTTGCTAATTTGTAAAATACATGCTGCATGCATTGCATAATGTTAAAGTATAATATATGATTCATATTCTAAACCTCACCTAACAGTTTAAATTCTTAGGTAGAATAATTTCTTAATAGAGTATTAGGGTTTTCATGACCAAGTGATTATGAATTTGAATCCCATTACTCTTACATTTAATTACAAATTAATTATTAATTTCTAATTTGTTTACACTTTAGGCCCAAGTGTTCAATTAATTATGTATTTATGATTTGTTCATTCTTTAGGCCCAAGTGAGCCTGGTTTGTTCACGCTTCCAACTCAAGTGTGTTTAGTTTTCATGTGAATGATTTATATCCTAAGTCTCACCTAATAGTTTAAACTTTTTGGTAGAATGGTCTCTTAACACATAACATATTACTTATGGTATGTATTTTGGATTGCCACTTAATGGATGTCAATTTTGGCCTGCTGTTCTGGTCACTTATAACAATATCAGAACCATTCTGTTCAACAGGTTGGCTTCTCGGCACTCCAGGGCAGCAACTAATGCCTTTCTAAGAGGAGATCATTTTGCTTCCAAGCAGTACTCACTAAAGGCTCAAGAGGAATGGTTGGCTGCTGAAAGACTCAATGCGAAGGCGGCTAAAGAAATTTTAATCATAAGGAACAGTGAACATGATCCATGGAAATTGGATTTGCATGGTCTTCATGCTGCTGAGGCTGTTCAAGCATTGAAAAAACATCTGCTAAAAATTGAAACTCAGGTTCCAATGAATCACCATGGGTCCCCAAATATATTGAAGGCAAAAAATGGTAGCACACATTATTCTTCAGTCGGAACCTTTAATAGGAATGATGTGGCAAATTTGGATAAGCAGCAGACAACATTTAGGCAAAGACCATCATCAATACAGGTTATAACAGGTATTGCTTTTCTACTTCTTCAAGGTCTATGAATTTGCGTACAAGATGCCTGTATGCCATCTACCAGGTTCTAAGTTGCTATAGATGTTTCATCTTGCATATATATGGTGTGTTCATTTCATTTGGAAGTCTTTAATCGGTCTCATTTGATCCATTAGAAAAGGGCAATGCTGCAAAAAGTATTGAATATCTGACTTGGCAAAGAGAATATCACAAATGCTTTTCCAAGTATCTGTTATGATGATAAAGTTTTGTGCTTTGGTTTTCTGTTTTTTATAAGCCCTTAATAATGGGATCATGTTCTTGTGCAACCATACTTTGTATAACAAAGTGAACAGTGGATTCAACGTCCAAGCAAGTACAGTTGTACACAATTATTTCAGTAGTCAAAGACTCTGTACGTGCATGCAGTCTATGGTGTGTCTCATTTGTAGGACATGTATCAATGGGCCTCAATGCACAAGGCTGCTGTAATACAAGGCCTAAGGAGAGTTATACATACTTCTCCCTGGTTTAGAGAGACAATACCCTATTTGGAAGCCTAGGTTTCCCAAGTCAACGATGGAGTCTTTTGGTCAAAGGAAAAGTATCCTCAAAAAATTGTTAGGTTTTTTATGTCTGGTCTGTCTTCAGTTACGTCTTATGTCTTTGATCTGGTCCTATCATTAACAGATTTTGTAATTTGAGTGAGATTTGTCAATAAAGTCTAATTCTATTTGATCTTAGTTTGGTTTAGGAGTACTTTTCCCAAACTGGAAAGTAATGCTCATTTTGGGTCTATAAATATATGTTTGTGAACTTTGGCATCATGAGTTTGATCAAAGAGAATTTCTCTCTTTTTTTAGTCAATGAGAATTTATATCTTGTAAGAGGGTTGTTGGTCAATTTCTGGGTATTTGCTTCTTGTTCTCTTCTTTCATCTCTTTTTTTTTCTCCAATTGTTCCTCTAAATTTCTGCTGCTGCAATTATTCTGGATACCCTTCATGGCTTCATAAAACAACCATAAACTTGTCCAAATCCACCACAATTCAACATGCAGATCCCAATCATCATAAATATCTTCCCAAAACCTAAAATTTCCAAGCTTTCCCCAGCATAAACTTACCTGGACTCCACAAGGAGTGAACACATTAGATCTTTCCTGCATTCAGTCATGTCACTGAAGTATGTTCTCTCTCTGTTTTTTTTGATAGTTCAAATTGGTGCTGGGGGCTGTCCAAACTCACAAATGATGTAAATAATCCTGTTGCTTTGCCTAATGGATTACATACATGGTCTGATGGTCTGTTAGTATGTGCTCATGTTAAATTGCCTATATACATTGTGTGTACTTGTCAATATGAATAGAGCAAACAGCTATACTTGATAGTGGATGTGTTAATTGATTGTTATCTTGCCTGTGCAATAAGTTTTCCCTAATCTGCATACAACATCTTTTTTGAATTTGACAAATTGTAGTTGACTTTATTTAGATTTGTGACTGGTGTGATTAGTACAGTTGCTACTATTTGAAGTAGATCAGATCAATATCATCATAGAGGAAATGTTAACTCCTATTAGTAGAAACCTTGAGAGCCTCACATTCTTACAATTATGCAATGAATAGCTTATTATTGTTTATGACATTGCGAATACAACACACAGTGTTAATTGCATTATTTTCCGCTACAGGTGTAGGTAATCACAGCCAAGGACAGGCTGCACTCCCAATAGCTATTAGAAATTTCCTCAATGAGAAAAGGTAAGATATTTCCCTTTTTCTTTCTCAGTTTAAGAGCAAACATTTAGTGTACATTTGTTATGGTTGACTGGCTAGTTCAACTGTACTTCACACCAACTGGTCATAATGTTTAATCTGACCTAGACCTCAGCTATTCTTCTTGTCAAACCTTGAATTGAACGGGTTGACTGGTTGTTGAGCTACCAACCTTGGTGACACTGTTTGTGACCTGCAGTTTCAAACACAAGATAACCACATAATTGATAGCACAATAACACTTTACCAGTTTAATGAATGCATGATTTTAATCTTGGTTTATAGCAATTTTGCCAATTTATAGACGTTATTGTGATTTGAATGCTATCAGATACCTATTCTTTCCTATCTGTATTGATGGCCGAGTCAGTGTCAAACATTAATTTGTATATGTAGGCCCACTATGCTGTGCGATGCAAAACTCTCATCTTACAATTGAAGAATGCAAGTTCAATCTGCAAAAGCGACTACTTCCAATAAAACATTGCATTGTGTGATGTGAACAAATATATTTTTCCGATAAAACCCATTTTACCGGGACAATATAACTTCGTAATGGCCTTAGTTTTTGTTTTTAGTATTTACCAACGGTTAGTTCAATTGGACAGATATCGTTTTGATGAGGCAAGGCCAGGTGTGATCACTGTTCGTCCCAAATTTCATCACAGATAAATCAACTGATATTGGCATGCAAGTGAGGTGATGTCATTGTGTGTTGAGGTAATGGCTACTTTAATCTGCTATGTAAAATATTTTTATTGGAATATAAGCTCGGCACGTACATGTAACATTGTCTATTTGTTAGCTGGAACGATCTTGTTTCGTATTATTAAATGGGGTTTGTACTGTATTCACCAGCTGATGTTGACACTGTTGTACTCATAATTTGTTTAGTCTATTCTGCAACAAGCTTCGACATTTGGAAATTTTCCAAGGCCGTTGTTTACAATTAGTTATATACCTAAATTGTTGTTTAATGAAGCTACTATTGAAATTTTTAAGTCTTCGCAATATTGCAGAAATTACACTACCAACAATTACTTTGAATAAGCATTTGCAATATTTGTCTTGCCTTTACTTGTCTTCCTGATTCCAATTTAATCTAGTTATTTTGATGGCTTACCTGCCTTTACTTGGCTTTAGCTATTCCCCCCCCCCCTCTTTATTCCAAATACATGCGAAAGCACCTCCCTACGTGCATATAATTATTCGACCAAGTAAACAAATGGAGCATTTTTAGACCCTTTCTTCGGTACTGCAGAAATTTGAGGCCAGCTTTCACACGCCAAGTTGTATATAGCTCCTCGGTTTAATCATACACCAGTCATCCATGCCATGTTTAAGTGGACTCTCCCCTGGGCCTCGAGTTATCTGCTAACCATGTCAATTAACTAGGTCAACCATTGGGGTCAAACAACAGATCAAAGGAAGTGCCCGTTTGATTGAACATTCGAAGGCTCACATCAGATGCGGGGGGAAGAGAAAAAAAAGAAAAGAAAAGAAAAGAAAAGAATAAATTGTAGGGGAAACATCACTTCTCTCAGGTATGAGGGCATGACATTTTATACACGTCCAAAATAATGGAAGGCACGCCTAAAAACTTCCCTCAGTTTGACCTAAATACTCCAGGATAATCATTCCACAATCTGGACAGCTTCAATGACGAGCAAATTAATAAAATATGTGACTACCATTCTCATACGCTGAGCATAACACTGACGGAGCCCCCAGAAAATCATCTATCACATTCACAGAGGATGATGAACTGACGGAACCTTGCGTTATGTATGGATTTTGCGGGTGTGTATGCTTGTTTCCCTTTTTACTGTGCTTCAAAATTATACAACAAAAATATAGGATTGTCATACTCTCGGCTCAAGAATTGAGAGGAAACATCAACAGATTTATTGCTGGAAAATGGCTCTTTCTCTGCTGTAAAGAATTTTTCTGCCTCTTTGGCGGAACCCTTTGCTGTCGGATTGAAGTGACCAAACGCAAATTGAATCATCCGCAAACAAGAAACCCAACAATGTCGAAAGATAATACACAGCCAAAAGTCACCGAGCACTCCTGCTCCTTAGCTAGGTTTACTTGTGAGGCTTGATGTCAGGGTAAAGCCCCAAAATGTGCTCTGGCATGAAGTCATGTCGGGTCAGAATCCCAACAATTGGAGGTCTCTGCAATGATTAGATAGGCAAAGTCGCTTATGATTGTCCCGGTTGCAGGGAAAACAAAAGGAAGAAAAAATATAGTTGAGGCCCTTGCTAGTGAAGAAAAATCAAATAAAATGTAATAAAATACCAAGGTAAATTGGCAAAGAAATGAGATATAAAGCATCCAAGGAAAATTAGTATAGAAAAGTGAAAAATAAAACATCAAAGTGTACGAGACTCTCACAACATGGGATGATTAAGATGTATGTAGCCTTATCCATGTTCTTTGAGAGAGGTCTATTATAAATATATATATATATATAGAGAGAGAGAGCATGAATGAGTTACCTCTTGACTCTTTGGCACCACACACATGTGCCTGAGACCAAGTTGTCGAAAGAGAATTGCAGCTTTGGCCAGCGACATTGTTTCAACCACTGTGTATGGGGATGCATTAGTGATGGGATGCAGATCAACAAACATGTCCATCTCTTCCTCTTCAATATCTACATCCTCCAGCTTGATACCCTTCCCCGACCCTGCCTTGGCAAAATCAAATGCTGCAACTTTACGCAAGATCTCTTCATCATCAAGTATCCTATCCCGAGAAAAGATCTTGCCCTTAAGTAAAACAAGCAAATGAGACCTCAAAACCAACCCACACAATTCTGGTGCATCTGACAAAGGTGGTTCATCAATCACGGGGAACCCATTATGTCCAGTACTTCTCAGAGCATGCAATATATTTCCCACTTTTTCAACACCAGAAAAGGTTATCAGTGGCCCCAGAAGGACGTCACGTACGACCAGATTGGCCATGTAAGGTTCTGCATGGGCCTCCATGAAAGGCATGCCCTTTAATTTCACAATTTGTTCATAAACACCCTTGTTGAAGTTATCGGCTACTGTTTTTGAGATAAGCAGGACTATCATCATCAGTGGAAGGAGCAAAAGATCATTGGTGAGCTCAAGCAGTATCACACAGAGGGAAACGGTCATTCTCATGGTACCACCAAGCAGAGAGGCAGCTCCAAGAAGGGAAAAGAGACCAGTGTCCAGTTTGGAGACATTTTTAAACAGTCTACCGACAAGACGGCCATAACATGCTCCAGCCAATATGACAGGGATGAAGAGCCCAGATGGAATAGCGATTCCATAAGTAATAATGCCGAGAAAATAAACAGTACCAAAGAAGATGAATAGAGAAGAAATGCGAAATTCATTCTCAGTGCTGGTGCTAAGTAGGTTGCGTATGGCATCATCATTTGTATTGAGAAAGAGGGAGGCAAGATCATTGTAGTGACCTGATGGGCATTGAAATTTTTTGAAGTTTTCAGATTCTTCTGTACCAGGGCAACTCACTGATTTACTTGTAGGGCAAGGGATACACTTCGCTGACCACGGCAGGCCATAATAACAGAATGACGTCAAGAGAGCAATGGTAACAACAAGCAAGACTTTGAAAGCAGGACCTTTTCTGCAGCAGTAGGACAACATGATCAGAAAAACCTGTTCTTTTCGTCAAAATGCCTTATCAGCTTGTGCCTCGTCAAAGAATGACAAGATCAATAAAATGGCTATCTTTTGCAAAAAGAAAGGGAAAGAAATCAAAGGGCGTAAAAAGTAAGAACAAATGCTTGTCATGCATTTACAATTCTATTTGGGGACTGAATAGTGCACCATCCCTTTAAAGCTAGTAACAAGATGAAGCAAGTAGAAGTGCCAAGGTATCATGATCAGGTAGGACAACATACTCATTAATGATGCTGTAAATTCGCAGGACCTTGTCGATAAGATAGTTATACAAGCTTCCAAAAATGCCTCCAATAACTCCTAAGAGTATCACTGCTAAAACATCCATGCCGCTATATGATACTGTAGCAGAACTCACGTCATACATTATCAGGCCTCCTTGCCCAAACAGGCCACACTTTCCAGTAGAGCAGAATTCTATGAAAGCTCTCAAAACCATGGCAACTACCGCAGTTGTGAAGAAAGTTCTCCAAAGAAGAGCACTCCTCCACCTGAAACAAGCCCAAAGGAAAGACACTTTCAGACCATATAGCATATGAATAGGGTTATTCTTGCGCTGACAAATTCATCAATGCTCGTTGAACAAGTCCTTGTTAATAGACAGTCACAATCAACATGCATTTTGCTTCATTTCAGCTTTCTTTCCTCTGCTTCAAAGATAATTTAATTTGGCATGCAAAATATATACAGATCAACTAAGCCTTAATCCCAAATTTAATTGAGACAAATTGGGGGGGGGGGCATACCATGAGGCTGCTTCTTCCAGAGCAAAGAGGACACCGCCAACTGGAGCACGAAAAGCAGCAGCTACACCAGCAGCTGCTCCACACGTGATCAAGTCTCGTCGGTCACGGTCATTTTTGAAGTATCTCAGCCATTTCCACGTTAAATGGTACTTGCGAGAACCACCCTGCCCTAACAAGGAAGCTATGCATGCACCTGTATGAACCATAGGTCCTTCTTTGCCAACAACAAATCCAGCAGAAACACCAAGAATGGCGCCAAATACCTGCAGAATTCAGATTTGTAAACCATAGAAACATCATGGTACATCCTCAGATAACATATGAGACAGGTAGGCAACAGGTGCATCAGGTTGCTAAATTCAGAGTTATACACCTCGTAGAAGTATCTGCCTTATTACTCAAAAAGAAGGGAGAAAAGGGCTGACTATGAAGGGCACAATCAAAATCCAACACAATTCACGGAAAGCAAGTTCATTTTTCATTGGTCAAAAATTTCTTCGGTGGCATAGATGGCATTTTCTCACATGAACTGTGTCATGTCCCTGAGAACTTGTTTGAGCACCAAAGAGCTATAAAAAATATACTGATGGAAAAGCATCGCAACCTTACGGTTGGTAAGAGCATCTAGATCAACCAAGTCATCTTTTGGGTGCATGTTAAGCCAAAAGAGAATCTATCCAAGCAGCTAATTACAAATAGAATCTCAATATGTTGATGGCATGAAAACATAGCCCATGCCATGTTAGTGAAGATTTGAACATCAATTGGACACAGGCATAAAAAAAAAACTTATAACCAGTGAATCATCTGTTGAAGACTAGACTTTCCAAATATTGCCAATGCCTAATGTTTAAATAAAAGTGCCCATTTTTTTGTTATATATATATCAACAAAATGACATCAACAAATACTTGAGCTTTTCCCCATTCAAATGTTGTTTTAGAGGGTTTTTTTTTTGGGGGGGGGGTGTGGGAGGTGGCGCTGGTGGAGGGGAGAAGGGGAGCTGGAGAAAGGACCATTGCAAGAATGTATAATTCACCTTTACAAAGAGAGTACTTGGAGCCAATACTGAATGAGCATCAATGCCATTCAGATAGGCTTTCACCTCAGGAATGCCAGAACCTGCTGCTGCTGGAGAAATGAAAGCACATAGAACTGCAGCTGCAGTTGCCAAGACTATGTTGCAACCAGCATATGCTGCAAAAGCCAAGTAATATCTGCACTGGAACCATTGGCGGATTACATTTATCACATAAAATTAGCAACCACATTAATTAAGGGACTCAAATGCATCACCATTATTTAAACATCAATTGCCCTGAGCAAATGCTTAATAAACCACATTATCTAGGGATGCAGCAGTAAGCAAACTGGGATGACTTCTCCTAATGGTACTCTTTGCCATGAGGGAAAATAAAAATAAAAAAAAAAAAAATTTGGAATAAATGCTGCATTTGACAGATAATAAAAGAATAAGAGAGCAATCTTATATGGAGCTTATTCTTTTCAGCTTGTGTCCCGGTCATAAACCACATTATCAAGGGATGCAGCAGTAAGCAAAGTGGGATGAGTTCCCTTAACAGTATGCTTTGCCATAGCAGAGAAAAAAGCAAAATCTTTGGTAATAAGTGCAGCATTTGACAGATGATAAAAGAAGAAGAGAGCATCGTATTTGGAGCTGATTCTTTTCAGTTTGTGCCCCAGTTTGAAGCACACAGCTCAAAGAAAAATTACAAATAAGTATGGCATAATGCAAATCAACAAATAAAATACTTAATAGCTCTACTTGTAGAAAATTCTGCAATGATACCAGAGCCAGGGATATATCACATATAGGAATTTCAAGAGAACTTCAACAACACAAAATTGCTAACCACCCTAAAGAAAGCCTCATTATTTTGCACCCCGATAATTGTCTCGTATGGCATTTGGAATAGAATGTCAGGGTTATTTGCTTCCATCACTTAGATATCCTGAACGAGGTAAGTGGAAGAATGGTCATGAATTGGCTGTGACAACCACAACCTCACTCCTTTCCAGCTGGTCAAATTTTAACATGGAATGGCGCTCAGCAACCGAAAGGCATGCTTACACTGTATAGTCAACCTACCTTAGGCATAAGCCACTTGAATTAACTGCAAAATTTCTAGGTCAGTGCTTTCCCAAATGTGCAAATGATGAAATAGCAATGCGATGAAGCCATTATCCCAAATGCATGGAGAACTTAACTATTCAAAGGATTAGATGAGTTGCGAGTGACATTCAATCAAATGGAGCATTCAAATTGTTACAAAGTCTGGACATTGGAAACCTTTTGATTTTGACCAGATTGCTCCTTGGTGAATGACTATGGTGACTCATGGAGAAAAATGAGAACTTTTGGAGGCTGTTATTGGAGCCAAATATGAATGCTTTTTCCATTAGCAAGTTCTTTAAAGAATTTGATCAGCATCAATTGAACAAGGACAAGTATACCAGTACCAAAGAGGGTAATCCCATTGCCTAGTCCATATTTTAGAAGAGATCGTCAAGGTTTGGAGTAAGAAGAATTATGCGTAACAATCATTGAGCATGCAGTGAACTTAAGGGATGAGGATACGGTTAGGCAGGCTCTGTCAGATACGGGATATGCTCATTTCCTTAGAGGGCTATTAGGAAAACAAATGCTTCTTACTTTTTACCCAAAAAGGCAGAACAATGTTTGTTAGGAAGCCTCTTGGGAATGATTCTTCCTGCGGAGGTTTAAATGAAAAAAGGAAGATCATTCACAATAACAGTTTTTTTATTCATAAGAAGCAAGAGGAAACAGTTCATTAGCTTCATTGCAAGTGCAAGAATGAAGTCCTAATTCAATGCCATTTCCTATTGCGGAGTTATAGTTAGGCTCTCAGCCCCTGCCTGCCCTCCCCCGACTCCCACCCCCAAAAAGAGGTACACAAATATCAGATGTGTAAAATGGTGCCTCGTAAAAGATGTTTCGTACAATTCACTGGCGTGGCAAGATCCTCAAAATAAATGCAATTTCCATTCTCACATCACATCACAAAGACAGAAAATTGGTAGACATATAAGATAAGAAAAGAGGAATCATGAAATGCACCTGTACACCAGAACAAGAATTCTAATGCTTATTGAGGGTGCAATGGAGTTTGAACTTACTTTTCCTTGTTCATGAGATAGGTTACCAACAGCAGCTTGAAACCAGCTATGTTCTCAACCGCAATGTTGTTGACGAAGCCAACTAGACCAGTACCTAGCCCTACAATGAGGGCAAATGCCCACTTGAGAACAATGTACTGAAATATCTGAATTTTCTTCCTTGATCTCCAGTCCTGTTTGAATAGATCATTTTCGACAATCCTACAATACATTACAATGAACAAAGGAGGAATTGACCAGATATCATTTCTGACAAAAAAAAAGAAAAAAGAAAAAAGGGGGAATTGAATTGGGTGCCAGTTAACTGGCCATTAATCCATGAAAATGAAGAACTAGCTAAATGTTTCTATAAAAAAAAGTGGCTACTAAGTGGCAATCAAGTAGAAGTGGCAAGCCTACCAGTACCTTATGTTTTCCCAGTTTGAAGTTTTCAATTTTTAGTTTCCAGTTTTTTAACAAATGTTAGAATTAGATCAAAGAAGGTGGAAGAAATTGGTAAGGGAATGTGACAAAGAAGAGCTGGACAGCGGTGAAATGCAGATAAACATGGAAAGGGCCTTAAGAAGAAAAAAAAAAAAAAAGCTAATGTATGGATTGGATTGAATACTAAAGAGTGAGACATGCAGCACGTTTAACCGATGAAGATTGGCCTTGAACATTAGAACTCGTAGCTGATTGGAAATGAAGTTTCTGATTTGAGACAGAATTTTAAAATTCTGTTATTTCAGTTACAAAGTTACAGCAAAGGAGTTGGTGTTCAAAGCTAATGTTCCAGCAGCCTCTAGTTTGTTCTAAGTCCATTTTGTGATCTTCTTATGATACACGGTTGGGACCTGACTAAATTCATTTCTTTGTAATCAAGTAATTGTCCATAATCTGTCAAAAGTATGGAATTGCTTGTAACTTTAGTTTTCCTTGCTGTAAAGCGGAATGACTTTCCAAAGCAAGGCTGTTTTGTACTCACGTATGGCTTAATGGTACGGTTGTACTAAGATCTTGTAAGTGTTTCCTACAAAATGGAAATTACAAAGAAAAGGGGATTGATTGTTGCCCCAATCTCTCTGCTTTCTGCATTTCTAAGTCCATGGTCTGTGACGGGAATCTTTCCTTGCCCTAAACATTGTGTTCTTGCTGCTGCTTTTACCAGCATTGACTGATACCATCAAAATAGAGAAAAAAGTAACTTGATTCCCTAGTCTAACAAGCATTCTTACACGCTCACAGGTCCCGGCCTTGCTTTTTACACATTTTGCTGATCGATGGAAATATATTCAGCAAAATTTGCAACATACAAGACAATATCTCAAGTTAACGAGCATGACTAGATTATAAATGCATGCAAATAGATTTGAAATGCCACGAATGGGAACAAATAGTTAGATACCAATAGAAAGAAGGAATACCAAAGAGGGAAACGTTTTTTTTTTTTTTTAATAATAAAAGCACCCATCAAAAAGGGTAAAAATGAGGAAAACAAAAAGGCAAAGAGGAGAGAAAGAAGAGAGAAGGCATGGTTACTCGTAGTCGAGGCTCTCAATGGGGCAGGCATTTGCACCGAAAATTGCAATCTGGGAAGTAGCGTTGAACCTCCTCCTGCTGCCGTTATTGCTCTTTCCAATTAACAGCGGTTGTCTCATTCTGCTGAAGCTTTCATCATATTCCCTCTTCCACTTCCACTCCCCAACTTCACTGTCTTCTACTTCTTCTTCTTCTTCTTCTCCTTGTTCATTGTTATACCCACCCATATTCATACTGATGGTTTCTTCTCCTGACCGCGCACACAGACACGCAGTTCAAATTATGTTCATGTTTTCTTTTACAAACGTTACAAACAAAAGAAAAAAACAGAAAAAAAAAGAGGTTGCCGAGTCAATCCAGCAAACCTGAAATGAAATGGAACATGCAGAAGGGAAGATTCATTCATAAACCCATGTAAGATTCATTCATACAATTATCAACCAATCATTGGTTTCTTCTTTTGCTTTTTCTTTTTTTTTTTTTTGGTTTGTTTGGATGAAAAGAAAAGAAAACGAGTATCGTAACCAAGGGACTTACAACAAACAAACTGTAAGAGCCAATTAAAGATAGATAGACCAGTTAGCTGAATGACGAAGATATCATGCTGAAGATGGAATTGAATGAATGAATGAATGGTAAAAGATTCTAATTTAGATGAAAAGAAAAAAAGAAAAACAAGCCAAAAAATAATTTTTACTTAGACTTGGATCAGATCTCTCATCTCACGTATCAACTCCCCCTCAACAAGGCTCCTGGATTGGTCAACGCCCACCTTCTCGTACATAACCTTCTTACGTTTATGCATTGATTAATTAATTAGATGGATTGATTATGACAACCTTCTTACCATTTATATATTGAATAATCAATACGATTGATTGATTTTGATCTACAAGTCTACAATGCTATTGTAGTAATCAAACAAATTGAAACTACTGAAAATAGCTCCCCGACAACTAACCATAGAATTTACTATAAAATTTAGAATGAAATTTAGAATTTAAGTTCAAATCAAGTAATTAAATTCTTCATTTCATTCGATTGATTCAAAGAATTTAAAAATAATAATAATAATAATAATAATTTAAAAAAAAAAATTTTTGGAACTAGGATCCCTAGGTATCGAACAACTACAACAATATTTTCTTACACGACACCACATCTGCCTAACCGTATATTCCTTATTCGTGTTTCGGTCCAGCCTATCGCCGGTCGCCACCTGGCCGTCAGTTACATTATTATTACCGCTCTGTCTCGGCTTGGAGACGCCTCCCAAATGAGGGAGGCCGCCGATTTTCTTTTCTTCCAAGTCTCATTTTTTCTCTCTTCACCTTTTGACCCACAGCAGCGTTATTTTTTTGGTCAGGAATTGCGAAAACATAGAGGGCAAGAAAGAAAAAAAAAAAAAAAAATGGATTCATTGAATAAGGATCCAAGCAATGGAGACCAAAATAAAAAAAAAAAAAAAAATTTTAAAAAAAAGGATGACAGAAATATGATAATCAAGACACAGTCACGAGTCATAAACAACGACTCCTTTAAAACGTTCTACGTATTTTCACATCGACTGTACTCTTACTTGTAGTAATAGGGTTTCAATTTTGACACAGGAACTAAAAATAAATAAAAAATAAAAAATTGAATATAAATGAGCCAGCTTTGTTCTGTCGTGAACAGTTTTAAATCCGAATGCAATTGGGCGAGTTTAGATCTTTTTAACGTTTTCATAATTTCATATTTGAGGGGAAAAAAAGAGAGAGAGAGAGAGAGAGAGAGATTATCTGACAATAAGATTAAGAAAGATTTAGAATTTTTATAATTATATATATATATATATATATGTGTGTGTGTGTGTGTGTGTATAATTTTTCCTATTAAATTAAATTAGGCACGGCTACATTACAATGTTGAGGCAGGCAGATGATTTCGACGCGGAAACGTGAGCCTAATAAGAATAAAGGGACCAGTCCATGAAGTCGGGCAGAGAGAGAGAACGCGGGGTGGATCAGAGGTCCGGAAGGAGGGGAGGGGGGATCATGTGAATCGCGACCTGAACAGTCGGAAAGAAGGGTTGGTGACTAGAAGGAGCCAAAAATAAAACCGAATCACAACGAAGGAAAGGTTGGTGAACTCGTGGCCTAGATGCGGAACCGCGTGGATACGGAGGAGGGGCCGGTCAATTTTCGCCTCGCCCAACTTTTTTCCGATCTTTAGCGCTTTTTAATTCACTTTGAGATTGGATCGCTCATTCCTCTTCTTTTTTCATCGATCAATTCGGAATATATTAGTGACTGTTTTCTCGCATGGTACCCCTAAAAATTAATAATAAATCTAAATTTTTATACACACACATATATATACATATAAATTTTCATTTAAATCTTATAACTTTTAAAATTATTTTAATCGATCATTTTTAAATAAATAATATTCGTGTTTATTAAAAATTTTATATTAATTAGATGATAATTATTAATAATTTAGCAATTTATTGTAAAGATAAAATTTAAAGAGTATAATGCTTAGATTAGAAAAAATTTAAAAATTTACTGTACATCCCGTTTTCTTCCACTCGGTAATTGAATTGGTCATCGTTTTTCATTTCTTTTTTTTTTTTTTTTTTGTAGATAATAAAAAATAAAAAAAAAATTTAACAAAAACCCAACATGGTCGGCGGATGTGGTTTGAGAACGTCTAAGCATGATTGAAACCGAAACTGCCCCTGCAAACCGTAATATTCTAAAGTTTACATAGACTATCGAATTTAGGCACAGTGAATGTTGTTTTTTCTTGTCTCTTTTTATTTATTTATTTTTCTTTTTCTTTTTCCCTGTTTTCTTGACAGAAGAACAGGCACAATGAAAGTTTCGAAAAAGTCTTTTAGGAGTGTAACCTTTTAGAAGTCTTTAAATTTTGCGAAGAACTGTCAACACCCATTAGCGTGAGCCCAAGCCCACGCAAGAGACTAAAATGCCCAGCAAGCAAAGAGAGCATTGGTACAGTGTATTTGTAGAAAAAGCAGCGCCACCCAACCTCAACCTTCGCAGCGGGGAGGAGCAACAATCTGCCACATTCGTTGCTTCACTTGCCGAAGAAAATACTCTTCCTCTTTCCTTTCTTTCTTTCGCCAGCCTGCCACGGTCAGTCAACAAGAGTTATTTTTACTTTTTATTCTTTTCTTTATGATTCTGAAGACATAAAAGTGAAACCCATGTGTATATGTGCTTGCATTGTGTGTTCACAGTGGCCTCTTTGCACATGTGCTTGCGAAGCGTCTTTAGAGCCAGGAGCTCGGCAGGAAACCTTCCAGGGGACCATCTCTTTATGAGCAATTTATCTATAAAGATGGGGACTGCTTATAGTTTAGGAATAAGAGCCTGCAATCTCTTTGCACCAACAACTCTTAGGTCCCACTGATTCTGTAGGGGACGCGACAATAGAGGTTCTTCAGGCCTACAATAGGCTTAATACAGGTTGAGTCATGTGGATTCGTTTCCCTGCTATTGATTATTTCTATTATCTTTCCATTGTTATAGTATCTGCTCCCATATTAAATCTGGTTTTAGAATTAGCACATCTAGATCGCTCTAAGCAAAATACTCTCCCACAAATCTTGTAGACTCACCATACCAGTGTGCATGGTTGACTTACACTATGCAATGGCTGACACCTCTAAAGCAATATATACATCAAAAGCAATACATTTAATTCAAACTTAAGGCAAAAAGAAGTTCAAGAAATGTACCCGTATGATGAATAATCTTAAGGTGATAACGATTGTATCTCTTGAACTGCATTAGAAGGCAAACAAAAGCAAAAGGTATATCACATTGCACTGACAATATAACTATAAAAAGGGAAGCATACTCCCTAGGTAGCAACAGCAGTAAGGTACCAACAGTGCAGATCCTTGTGACATAATTAATCAAGATTTCTGTGCGCTCCAACAATTCACAAAAAGTTTCCACGTCATCATTGCCAAAATTTCGGGATCCCGAATATTACCAACTACCATGCACTGTGTGACAAACACATTTCATAATTAAGTTTGGAACTTTGGTTTTTTTTTTTTTTTCAATATATAGTTGCTGTTGTTTCTAGGTTCAATAGGACAGGCACTAATGGTTAGGTTGCTGTTTCTGAGACAAGGCCAGGATTTCGAGCAATAATATAGATAAACTAATCCATGGAGTAGAGAAGACAAAAAAAGCACAAAATATGGTATGTGTACCAAAGGTTGTAGGAGATAATAGTCCCAAAATCAAGAGTAAAAAAAGCAACTAGAATGTTTTGCCCAATAAACCTCACAATAAGCAATCTACATGAAGTGTGTGATTGTCAAAGATCAACCAAAATAGATTTGCCACCACATACATATGTCACACAACATAGGAAGCCTCATGCACAGAGACACAGAAATCTGTTACTCTAGTGTGGCCTGTTCATGTTCAAGTCACACAAACAGCCTCTTTGTGCCAAAAAAAATAAAAAGATGTATGCATCTGACCCTTCCCCAAATCCAACAAAGTAGAAAGCCTTGTGCACTAAGACACCCTTTATATGTGTGTACCACACAACCAATAAGTAGTTTCTTCTACCTTGGCAACTGCACACATCAGCACCACATAATCGATAGGTATTTCACTTTGGAGATATCTCAAAGTGCCAGCACAAGTGCTCGAGGTATATCCATCAAAAAAGAAAAAACAATTGCTTAAGGTAGAACCATTTCATGTTCTCCCTATATCTTTTATCATTCTAACTTATTTTCTACCATTATCTCTTTTGAAAGAATCCTCTTGCATCACTTGTTTATCCTTTATTCCATTTTTCTTTATTTCATAGTTGCAGATTAGGTCCATATTGTACAAAAACAACAGATTATGATAGAAAGTTCAGGTGGATTTATTGGCACCAGTTCATATTTTGTGTCCAAATTCATTGCCATTTAAAACATGAATCCCCCGCTTCTTCCAAGAGTGAAGTTTGGTAGGCATATTAAAAAGATATGATTATTCCTAGCATGAGTACACTTGAACATTCAGTAAGGTTAAATGTTATGTACTACTCCCGTTGAAAAGTTCAAGTGCCAATATTTTCCCTTGAAAAATTCCTATGGCACATTAGTGGATAATTTGGACAGAGGAATTTGAGGGTTTACGAGAGAGCAGAGAATCCTAAAATCTGTTGTAGATATCTAAGTCCAGTAATGCTAATCAGGCCACAGTGCAAATAAAGAATTATTTGATGTATAACTTTTGATTCACAAGCACAGCCCAAAGTCAAAGTAAAAGCTTTTACACTCTTAATAATTGTTCAAGTCATATTTCACTCCAAAACAAACATTCACAAAATACTTACAGAAAGAGAAAAGTACTTACATATTAGAAGATTCTTTGGCCACTACAGCTCACAACTTTTCTAATAGGATTTACCAGATACTGACCATTTAAATTTACGACAGACGAAAATAACTGTAGGATTTGTTCAATCTCAAGAAGATAAGCAATCCTTAAAATAATTTGGGAATCCTATCGTTATCAATCATCTGATGCACCACAAACATATCAAAAAGGAAAACCAGAGAGACATGCAGAATGAGCTAGTAGTCTCACCAAGTAATATCTGTTGAATTGTTATCTACTCGAAGAAGATGATTGGTGCCATTTGAACCAGTTATTATAAATTCATTAGGATATCCATGAGGGATTGTAATCTGCATAAAACACAATAAAATGCCATAAAACGTCAAACAAATTGCAACACTATGAAACTCTACAATCAACCAAAAAATTTAAAACACAAAGATAGCATATTATCAAAAATGACAAAAGAAAATTATAGAAAATTATGGCAAAATAAACTTGTAGCAAGCGGGAACCCACCTCTAACATGATCTAAAACTCAACCAAAAAGTTTAGTTCCTGAATTAAAATAAATTTCTACAACCTAAAAGCCTGAAGTACTCTATCCTAATATGCCAGGAAAAACTTAAGCTGCACTCACGGCTCTTTGGGGACTAAAATCCCAAAAATGACCCAAGAAAAGCTTCCAAAACTCATGATCATATCAAGAGAACAATCTTATCCACACCAGAGATTGTCAAGCTCTTATATGGGAGAGTAACAAATTCAAGAATCAAGCAAACATACACTTATGTTTGATGAAAACTTATCGGTGATCACAACACCACCTGGGCTGGTGCACTTGATACTATAGCCTTCCCTCTTAATGGCCAAAGTAGCTGGTTCCCATATATCAAGATAGCCAGTCTGTAACATTGAAGGCCAGTATAAAATTAGAAGTGAGAATCAGTGGACAAGATAGTTTACTCACTTGATAAGAACTTGATAACATAATTGCAGAAAACACAACTAGCACATCTTCCTCTCTCCCAAAGTCTTACAAAGAATGATACTTTATACGAAACATGAACATCATAAAGCTTCTTCACAATGTGGCTCTGCATTTCAGGATCTACAAAAAAAAGGAAGGATCATCGTTCATAATGCTTATCCCAAAAAAGAAAAACTGAACAATCTATGAGACTGACTGGAAAAAGGTGAACATTTTGACATAAGAAACAATTTTCAGATCAGCAGTGTAGTAAATCAGGTGAAAAAATGTCTGATTAGGAACTACCAGTTTGGTAAACACCAACTATGAAGTAAATTGCAGAACAGTGATAGCAAAGTTGGGATATATATTGCTAAACATAAAACGTGTATTAAAAAAATAAGTCCTGGATAACCAAACAGAGTATCACTATTTCCTGACAATGTTGACCACTTCAACCTCATCAATGTTGTGAACCTTAAAAGGTAATCACATGGAAGAAAATGGGATGGCGGGAGGAGGCTCATATATGTGAAACATATAAATGACAATAGCTCATGAACTAAGAGTGAAAAACTCAATCAAGCAAGACTCTCATGATAAAGTGTAGGTTAGCAAACTCTGGAAGGCATGAAAAATTCTGAGTTGTGTCTAATGCAAAAACAAAAGCTTTCCACCAAAAAGTATGAGGATGTGGAAAATTCTAACAAAGCAGAAACAGTAATACAAGTACTGACCACAGGTGATCTTCCTGTGCTCATTTGCAAAAACCTTTACAAGCTCTCCCTGGATACATTTGAAAAAAAAAACAGAGATTACATATTCATTCCATTATGCAATTTAGAACAGAACTATGACAAACATCCTCACTTAGTCAACATTTTTATGAGCAGAAAACAAGGGCTGAAATACTAATTGACTCAAAACAATATCAAACTGCCCCGGTGTAAAACATAGCTATTACACATGCAAAGTGTACATGTGTCTGTTTGCTTGCCAGTTCACATAATTTACTGTGAATCTGCTCATATATTAATAAGCATGCAAACGCACAAATGCACATGTGCACAAATGGGAAGAGATGCACTCACATATGTCCAAGCATATGCCAGGCTCCTAAACATATCCAAGAAGCCAATCATTGAAACCTACTTGAAGGTGTTTTCCTTTGTTTTTATTTTCCTTTCTTTTTTTTCCCCAAAGATTTAAGTAAGTAAGATGCTAGCTCGGCTGGGTTAAGTGAAATAGGGTCAATAGCAGGTTTGAAACAGTATGAAGAGAGAGAGAGGCCTGTGAAAAGGCTTACAGAGATTGAGAATGAAGCCAACTCTAAAATCCCTTTTTTTTTTTTCTCTAATTCTGCATTCAGCAACCCTCATTGGGAAGAAAGAGCAGAATGCCACTAAGGAAATCACCAACTTCTTTTTAAGAATTTTTGAGTCAAAAAAACAGACTAAACAGATAGGAGAGGTCGAGGAAGCACGGCTGAAGTAGCCCAGAAACTTATCAGAAAGAAACCAAAAGCAGACAGCTTCCTGATATATAGAGAGAATGTAATATATATATGTCCTGCCCAAACAAAACATTTTTCTGAGTGGCTAGAATTTCATGAATAAAATGTTGCCAATTAACCAACCAACAAAACTACTTGTTACAAACAACATTTGTTGTTGCATTGAAACATAATACATTGGAGGTCTTATTATTTCCAATTGGAGGATCCCTAATCCAATTGATGGAGGATTATAAATGGATCAATCTTTTTGATTTAGACTAGGGAGATGCGGCATTAAGAGCTATTTGTAGAAGTGATATACCATTAAATTCCCCATGCCACATAATGGCTGCAGACCCCCTAAAAAATTATTTAATGTATATATCTATATATAATAAATAAATAATATAATAATTTAAAATTATTTAAAAATATTTATTAATAAATATTCATATATATAATTATTAACAAATATAATACATCTATGTGTATATGTATGTAGCCTCAATAAAGTTACTATTGACAATTGCTCTGGACAGAAATTGCAGGATGCGCAGAACAGGACAAGAATATCATCTTGTTCTGACCAACTGCTAGGAAAAACCAATTCTATCCAGCACACTGGATAAACTTATCAAGAAAACTTTGCAGGAACCACATCAAAGCCTTGCCTGTTGCAGGAACTTAGAAGGTGAAAAGGGAACTGGCAGAAAAAAGACACCAGCAAACACAATGTTTAACTATTGCGAAGTGCAGAGAGATAGGGTAAACCCCTTATAAAATTTGATACCTTCCGCTTCCGATCATCTAGAGGCTGGACTTCTATAGCGAGATAGGCATCAACATCATCAGCAGTAACAAGATAGTTTGGTTGCTTTGCTCCTGTTAACAAACTAAATAATAAACAATTGAAGCCAGGAAGAAGCAAAAAGCACACAAAAGAAACATGCCAACAAAAGAAAAGAAAAGAAGATATACCATGAATGTAATTAACAGATCCATCTTCCAAATGGCGTACCCACTGCCAATAGAACAGATGGAAAAAGATAATGAGTAACACAAGCCAATATAAATTCTCCAAGAAATCATATTTCACAGCATATCCAAGAGACTTTGACCAGAAGCATAAAGGTCAAGGCACCAGAAGTATAATGACCCCAAAGTTACACCTCAAAGTTACAACTGGTTGTTCCATTGATAGAATATCCGGATGCCAGAAGTTCTCTTCCTGGAAATGCTTCCCCTGAAATCTGAAGGCCATCTATGGCCGGCAACGGATCATCATCTGCAGCTAAACATGGCAATGCATCCAATATGGGAGTCAATAACATTGGCTAAACAATTTTGCAGAAGAATGGACCAAATAAGCATGCTTCCAAGAATTGTAAAATGTCACCATCAGAGAAAGAAGAAGAAGGTTCTTCAAGAACTGGAGGTAGGTAAGGAGAATAAGAGGGGTTAGGATCATCAACAGGAGCTGTGTATGCAGAGGTTACTGATCTCCAATTGGCTGGGATTCCCCTTTCATTTCGGTGTCCCCCTGCACCAGTCTCATCCATCTCACTATTACTGACAGGTTCATGAAACATGACTTGTTTATTTGTGAGCCCTTCACCATTATATGTTGTATTTACAACACCCCTCCTAATTGTAGATACCTCAAGGACTGCAGAATTCCTGATAGACAAGCCAACACAATGGAATAAGGTACCAGTTTTTATCTTACCTGGATACTGTAATTATTATCTTTTATCTCCCTCAATGAAGTCTTATTTTCTCAAAAAAATTTATAAAAGAAATGACTGAGGAAGATAAAGATCATCCATGGTATCCCTAAATTTAAGAGGGAAAGTTATAGATCAAACCTGCTTTGCAAGTGAGTTCAATATTTCACATCCAAAAATTGGGAACCCAAGGTACATTCTTATCTTGGAAGAAAAAAGGACAAGAAGGGCAGTACCACTGATTGTCCTAAAATGATACACTGGAAGACCAGTGCATCATCTACAGTTGCATTTTCACTTAGGATTGGGAAGTCACAAGGAAGAGGATTTTGAAGTTCAATATGCCATTGAAGCAAGAACAAATATTAGTGTATGAGCATTTTTAAAATAAAATTAGGATTGAGATGATGAGCTACTTTTTTGTTGCAATGTGATTGGAGGAAAAGGTTGTTGGAGTTGTTTTGAACAAAAGGAAAAAAAAAAAACTTATAATAAAAGCAAAATGTAGTAATTCAAATCAACTTCTTCTGGTTTACACTACACTAACAAGAGATAAAGACAAAGGCAAAGCAATGCATCTATAATTTCTGCACCAATGGTTAACTTAGGCAGCAAAATATCATCATCAGGCTCATCAATCAAGTCTATGCATAGCCATCTACAAGAATAAATCCTCCTCTAGAGTCCACCCGCATTATCATGTTCAATAAATTGACTTGGTAACTTCTTGGGACACAAACCATACACATACAAAAATGTGCACACACTATCATCCTCTTTAGAAAATTTCAAAAGCTAGGAAAAAAAATGGCAAAAGCATCCTCTGCATTTCTCAGTCTGATAATGTTAACTTTTGGCACATAAATACACTCATAGGGAAATACATATAAACATGTATGCACAAATGAATGTCAGTAATATATCACCCTCCTAGTCATTGCAGAAAATTGCAGTGAATAAAGGAATAAAAAACACCCACTAAAACCTCTCAAATCAATGCTGTTAGATGGTAGCAGAAAACAAAGCACAAGGATATTTTTAACACAGGGTGAAGGCTCTATGATTTCATTGAAGCTTTGTCACATGCTCAAACTAGCATGCATTACTTTTAAGAGATGCATGCATGCATAGCCAATCCACATAAAAACATAATGAATACATAACCCACCCAAAAAATGTAGATGGTTGTAATTTGATGAGGCTCCATTTGACCAGGCTCACCTGCTTGCGAGAGGTGAAGACCCCATCATATCATCTGGTTCCCCCTTTTTTGCAACAACACCACCCAAACTCCTCTGATGCTGAATCTGTGTATCCAAATCTACCTGTGTCTGGCCATCAGAAGTTAATTCCATGTTCCCATGGGAGTAGGTTGGTTGTGGCACCAATTCAAGCACCTGTTGGCCCTACAAAAAGGAGGAAAAAAAAAGATTAGAAAATAAAGCGAAATGAAAAAAGAAGGCATCAGAAAAATTCCAAGGAAGATCAGAGCGTACTAAGTTTGCAAGTGGAGCACTAAAGGAAGGAGATGGTTGCTGTGGACCCAAATTTGAAAGGTTCATATCCAACTGCAAGGGTGACAATTGATACTGAGACTCCTTGAGCTTTGACTGGGACAGAAGAAAGAAGAAGACCAACAAAAATACAATCAGTTCATGGTAAAAATTATAAGAAACCCAGAAGAACATGGAAAACTCAGAGAACCCAAAATAAGTTCACCAATTAAAGGTTAAACTTAGAAAATATTGGACAATTAAGTAACAAGCTGAATATGTATACCATACCTTGGTGAGGATAAGCTTCTCCTGGAGATGCCTGAATAAAATCTGTATGTAAAGAACTACGCTGTAAACAATGTGAATGCTAACTTATAGAATACATAACATGAAACCATAGGCACAGGGAAAAGAAAAGGGCATCTTTATACATGATTCAAAGTATTGATTGCCAATTCAACTCTTTGAGGTTTTCTTTCTTAGTCTTTACAAACCAGGTATCAACAAAAACAAGTTTTGAACAGCCATCTGCTTAACTATAATAGTACCTAAGGCAACATTTGAGAAGACAATAAGCTGTTTACTGCCCAAAATAAGAAGCTCTACCAAAGGAAAGAGATACACACAAAATTACAAAGAAAATTAAAATCCTTTTCTGCTTCCATAGACACTTGAATTAGGTCCTTATATCATCTGGTACTTAGACACAACTTCCATAGTGAAGAAGATGTGGTGAATCTTCTTGATTCTCTCCATGGTGAATCAAATCTGTTTTTAAACTGGGCTTGCTTCCTATGATAACTTTTGTAGGGATAAATATGACAAATTGCTTGACTTTTTCAAATCTAGCACATAAATTAATGTGGAATAATTTGAGACACAAACAATTCTTTTCATCCAATTTGGCACACCATTAGATTGCCATCCAAATCTCCTTCAATCAACTACTAGGGCATGTACAGACAGAGTTCAAAATGACATCTCCTTAATTTTCATTACACAGGAACTTATTGGCTATGTGTGGAATTATATCTTTGACCATGTCAAAAAATAAACAAAATCTTAATATACTACATATCATTGCTTATTCAGAAAAGAAGTTTTTTAAACACCTAAAATCAATCTCTCTCTCTCTCTCACACACACATTCATGCATATTGTGAACAAAAACCAACTGTGTTTCCTCTTTTTTCTTTGTCTTCTCCTCAGTCACCATTTGCAGCATCCTCAATTATAGTTTCTCAGTTTCACACCCCTGTCCAGCATTCACTGTTAATATAAACTCCTCAGCACATGATCCCACCCAACACTGAGGCTTGTTGATCCTATTACCAGTGGCCACAACTTCATCTGTTAAAGGGCCTAAACTAAATCCCTAAAATACCAGAATTTATTAACACATCAAATCAGTTATTGCATCCTTCTTATTTAACAATTCTGGATTTCATCCTACCATGTGAGGAAGAAATTAGTGGGCCATGGGGGGCAGGGTAAGGTTAGTGGGAATATGGCAAGAAAGAGGAAGTTTTCAAACAACATCATCTATTTTACTTACATAGTTTGAGATTCATCATAAAATTCAAATTAACTCAGGATCCAAATGGTCAACACTTCAATAGCTGTATCCCTCAAAGAAGGTCCTAGCAGAATAGAGGCATAAATATTTGATGGAGAAGTTTGGACACCATAAAATACAAACCTTGATATTGCTAACAATGGACTGGGCATCAGGAACTGGGGGTTGAAAAGAATATTCTGCAAGAAGTGGCAGCAAAAATGATACAAATGTTGTCCTTTCTTGCTGTGCAGCCTGAGAGAACCAAAAGAAGGCCATCAAGGTTCACTGTGGTTCAATTTTTGAAACAAAAAAAGAGCATATGTTTTGAGTAGGGCAACATCTGATAAAAGTAATTGCCATACACAACACCATAGATGGAATGAGGCATCAAAAGAAGAAATCTGAAAAAGGTGAGGACGAGGAAAAAAGAATATGAGTAACAGCAGTGCTGCCTATATCCTTCAATGCAGACCAAATTTGCAATAAATGACAGAAATTCAATTCAAAGAATTATGCAAGCAGATGCAGACAAGTAAAACTTGTCAAAGTAAATAATTGACATTTGTCACAAATAAAGATTTTGAAATGTAAGGAAACAGGGATGAACTTCATAAAAAAATTTTGGAAATATAATTGACATCCAATAGTTTAATATGAAAACTAAATTCAGATGCATACCATCCTAAAATAAAAGGCTGACAGGCTTACCTGCAATGCATATGTTAGACGTATATTTTCCTCAATTATGTCTTGTCTGTATGAAAGAGATTTTGATGCAGCATCAACAAGGTCCTGCTGTTGTTGATCAAAGGCCTGATAACCAGAAGGTCATCAAATTTTTCAGAGAATATACCTTAGGGAACAGTAAAGAAGTATCAAGAAGCAGATAATAAAGACATGCCTACCAGACGCATATAAGCAATGCGCTTTTCCAAAACATACTTTTCATTGTATATTTGTGCTTCCTACAGCAACGATTAATCATTAGGCACCACAATTAATACCGGTTTTTAGGAACATAGAAGTCGAGTACAAAAAAAAAAAAAAAAACAACAACAAATAATATAATATTCTAGGAAACAAGTGAATATTTTTTTAAGCTTATTCTACCTTGATAGAATAATCAGCAAGATGTTTCCGCAATTGTGAGATCTCTTCCTCATGTTCTTGGATCTTGAGAGCAAAATCCTACAAAAATATTGAAAATGGTATGTAAGCCCAAAATTTTGGAAAATTTAAAAAAAAAAAGAAAATGAAAATCACACCTTACAGAATCATACGCCATTACCTGCTTCAATAAACTGCTAGTATCATTTACTTCAGACTTTTGCATTAGCCCATGTCCAGACAAACTGAGCTGTGTATCATATTCCCCCTGAATTCGATACCTAAGAAAAATTGTCCGATAACACATTATTGTTTTTAATCAACAGAGAAAGTAAAACACATTAAATGCTGCACCAGGGAGCCGTAGACCATGTACAAAAGCACAATCAGTTACAGGACCTAAAATCTATAAAATAAAAAAAGAGGCTCACAGCTCCAAATGTGTCAGAGAAACACAGAGTGTTGTCTACACAGGCAAAACTACTTTATTTTTAGCGAAGTACCTGCTTGGAGAAAAGGATTCTGTAGATGGTGAAGGCAACTGAGAGAGACCAGTATCATCACTAGGTGCCTGGCCTCCAGGCAGTACCTTCAATGTCTTGTCAATCTTGGTGCTGTTGGATTGGCTTTCCACAAGATGTTGCACAGTCGGATGCTCACTGCTGTTCTTCAGATTGTGGCGGAGAACTAGTGTGCTGGATGAATCAGCTGAAGCAGTGTTACGCATGCAGTTAGCCTTATATTCTTGATTTTCTATAGAGGGAACTGATGGAGCTTCATGATGAACATGCTCATTCCATGCATCAGCAGAATGGGATCTCTGAGCCCTCTGTTCTCCTAATTTCTGCCAGATGAAACAGCATGTATGAAAATGTGTAAAGAAACATACCAGTAACAGTTATGACTGCCCCCTAGTCCAAACCCTCCCCTACAAAGGAACCCCATCCTCACCCAAAGAAACCAAGTACAAAACTCTCTGAAAAAATGAAAGAAAAAAGAATTCAGAACCCAAAACAAGGCCAGATGGCAAACAAGATCTAGAATTTGCTTAATCTAGTACAAAATTAGATATCATTGGAGTCATCTCTAGAAGTAGCTTTTTCATTGTAGTAAGAAAATTAAGTTGATCGTCACACAGAAGCACATGGGAATCAGAAACTAAATAACCATCAAGCTGTATTATCTCACTGTTTTAAGTAGCAAAAAGTCCGATGATTTTCTTTTGTTTCAGTTAATAATTGAATTCACACGGTGGAACATAGACTAGAACTAGCCCTTACGTATGTTTCCAGCTCCTGAATTTTCTTCTGAAGCTCAGTTGTTAGTCGGGTATTCTCTTCCATCTGGGAACAACAAATTTTAACCATATTTCACATAAATAAAAGCAAAACAGCAATAATATCAACCACAAAAAGCAACCAAATAATAATAATAATAATAAGAAACAGAATTGAACCAAGAGAAGAAGATAATGAAGATGAGTGAGAAACCTGTCGATTGATGGTGGCCTCAGCGGCTTGGACGGCTTTCATGACCTGAAACAAGCTGTCTTTGTTGTTGTGGTTGTCGCTGGTGGTGGAAGTGGTCGTGGTGTCCATACAATTGAAGGCATTATGATTATTGTTGGTATTAAGATAACAATGATAATGATCCCCATCATCATCATGATTACGAGGATGAAGAAGAAGCAGAAGATTATTGGAGGCAGGAGAAGAAGATGAAGGCGGTGAATGTGAATCACTCAGCTCTAATCCCAACATCCTATCTGCTAATTTCCCTTCGTCCCGCCCGTTCTTCGTCACCCTCATTCTTTCTTCTCTCCTTCTTCGTATGCTCCAAAAAAAAAAAAAAAAAAAAGAAAGGCGGGTCTGGTCTATCAGGCGAACCCAAATCAATCAAAACAGACACCCGAATGCCTTTCAATTTCCAATGAACAAACCCTAATCTTTCTTTCCCCTCCCCGCCGATCGCCGATGTCAGAGAGCACAGAAGACCAAAAAGACGAAGAACAGAGACGCAATACAATACTACCAATAAATGTGTGTACTAGTTGGCTTTTTGCCCGCGCAGCGTGCGTGCGTGCGCGCGCGTTAAGGAAGACACGCAGTGCTCCGTAACGCAGCCTGTGGATACTTGTTTTGGGTGACCGGGTCAGTCGTAGACTCGTAGTAACGAATTCTTCTTCCCTTTTTTTTTTTTTTTTTCAAAATTTTTTAATAATAAAAAACGCAATATAAATATTTTTAATAACAAACTCCATCCTCACAAAAAAAAAAAATATATATATATATATATACTCGCAAAACTAAGTAATTTTTTGAAAAAAAAAATATATATTCCTGATTACTAACGTCAAAGCACAAATATTTTTAAAACGATGCATATTTAAAAATATTTGAAAAAAAATTAAAAAATAAAAATAATTATTCTCCCAGTAAATGAGCAAATTAATTTTACAGCTTGATACATTTCCAGGGGAAACCCGTAGCTTCAATTCCCTTCTTGTTTCCAAATTCAAGACTCGTTATTCTTTTAGTTGGACTTCATTACGACCTTCGGGCAGGTTATTGGAATACATTTTGACTTTGAAAGTAATTTTAATACATTTAGACTTCGAAAGTAATTTTTCTTTTTCTTTTTCCCTAGATTTGAAAGTAATTACCATGTTTGCTGTGATGCAACAGCGAGGAATGGACCATTCCTTTAGTTGGACCATTCCTTTCCTTTAGTTGAAACTAAAAATTTATTATTTATAAAAATATACTTTTATTTGATTTATGATTGTTAATCAAATACTAAGGACATTATATTTTACTTTATTATCAAAATCTTATTAACAATGGACAAAGATAAATATGATTGTTATACTATTCATAAATTTTAATTTATAACAATTCATATATCAAATAAAATAACACACTTAATAAAAATTTAAAAAAAACAAAATTATTTTGTCCAAAATTGTCACAAAAAACTTCTTTGTGAAGTAATGACTAAGTATGTCATTAAAAATTGTTAATCTTCTTTTGACACTAAAAGTAATTGTTGTGGTAAACCAATATTTTCATTTAATTTAGAGTTAATATATCCAAAAAAAAAAAAGTTACATATTAAAAAAAATTAATTTCTTTTTATTATCTCTAAGATCCTTAATTCTTTAAAAATTACAAGTATTATTATAACAATATGAACCATAAAATTATATTTAGTAGGCATTAAAATTAAGTCTTTTCATAAGAAATGATGATGTAAAATCACTAAGGTAAATCCTATCAATTAATTTAAGGTCCAATTCATAATAATAACTTATGAACTCATATGCTATAATTTCTAATAACAACAAGGAGGATTTTATGATTAAAATTCCATAAAACTTGAGATATCACATAACCTAATATTTTTTCTAAAAGCAAAAGTCTTTAAAGAAACTTTGTAAAAAACTTATTCTAATAAAAATATTTTGCTTTATTGTATGAGTTGGAGGCGCAAGCAATGCAAACCATATAAAAGAATATAATCATTACATATTACTATAATCAGATGACTAGATTATGGTTAGAAATTAATCATCATTATGATGTTTAAATGAAATGTAAAAAGGACATCTAACACTTTCAAGAAGTTCTTTAGCATGACAAGGTATATGAATTTTCGGCTTATTTAAATTCAAAACATAACCAAATTAAAGTCTAAGTACTCAAAAAGAACCCTATGTCTTATATTCACAAGATCTTCTTTATGGTTTATGTAGAGGAAAGCAAAAGAGATGTAACACTAGATTCATAAGTTAGGGAAGCAGTAACTATTATGTTTTCTTGATAAAGATCAAATGGATAAAGCAAATTGGCAAGGAAACAAGTCTAAATCTAATTTTGTAAGGTAATCTAACAAAGATAATTTATAATGTAACTACTATAAGAACCTCGACATATAAAAAATAATTACTTTAAGTTGCATGGAAAAGAAAAGATGTTGGCTCACAATGAAGGTTTTAAAAGTAGCTCATATAAACAAACAAACATGTCCATTTAAGATAAAGCTTCCCTAACTTGAGCTTAATCTTAAAAAGATAACAAAACTTCAAATTTTGCTCAAATTGTTAAACAATTTTTTAGGAACTTGTTCTTTTACCTAAGTTGGCACATTTCTTCTAACTAAAACTCTTAAAGCATTAATTACTAATCATTTGAGTTTATAGGTCATTAATTTGAGTACAAATAATTATATGACTTATAAACTTACCATTTTTGCATCCTATAAGTCTATTTCAAAGAATCAAAAAATTACAATAGCAAATGGATATCTCATCACCATTGCTAGTTCAGCAAATGTTCACTCAACTCCTTAAATTTTCTTAAAAAATGTTTTACATATTCCTAAAATTATCCACTAACTTTTTATGTTTACAAAATCATAAGAACCTTAGCTATCAAATAACTTTCTTTAATATCCACTATGTGTTACAGACCTAACTTTAGCCATCTCAATTGCATAGTTTTGAAAGTTCACTAAGGAAATGTTAAAGTTTAGTTACAAGTAAAGTCAAGTGATCATACTTTTTTTATAAGACATTCTAAAAATAAGAAATTCACTATATTGTCAATATATGTTAATGACATTAAAGTTACTATGAATGATAAAGAAAAAAAAAAAACTTAAAACTCAGCTTACTAAAGAATTTGAGTTCAAAAAATTGGGTAGATTGAGGTACTTTCTTAGAATATAAATGACATATTTTAACAAAGAATATTTATCACTTACGGAAAGTATTTACTAGATCTATTTAAAAAGATTGGTGCTCTTAGAAGCAAGCCCCTGAACACACCTGTAAACTCAAACCATAAAATTGGCCAAGAAGGTTGGTTAATAAGGGACATTATCAGAGGTTAAGGGGAAGATTGGTTTATCTCTCATATACACAATTTAATATTACTTATATGGTTAATGTAGTTAGTTTATGCATGACCCAAAAAAGGAACTTTAATATATGGTTCAAAAAATTTTTAGATATCTTAAGTTGAGAAATTTCATTCAAAAAAGGAAAATGGTTAATAGTATAAGATTATATTGATGTTAATTATGCAAGTCACTTATTGACAGAAGATTGACTACAAGGCATTGTACCTTTATTGTAAGGAATCTAATGATTTGGAGGAGCAATAAACACAATGTAATAATTAAGTTAAACACTAAAGCAGAATTCCAAGCCATGACATATGGAATTTATAGACTACTATGGCTAATAATCATACTCAATGATTTAAGGGTTCAAATCAAATAAGTGGTCTAATGAGATTATACTGCAACCCCAAGTAAGCCATTAACATAGTTCATAATTCAAGTAAACATGACCAAAAAAAGTCAAACATATTGAAATTGACTAAGATTTCATTAAGGAAAAGTTATATAATGGTTTGATTACCACATTATATATATCAATAACAAACTAACTAGTAGGTGTCCTAACCTAAGCATTACTTACTCAAAGATTTCAAAATACTATAGACAATCCACCCCCAACTTGAGGGGGAATGTTGAAATTTGCTCCTAAAATTTCTCCTACATCACTTGTAATAAATTATAACTAAAAAGTGTATAATTTAAGAATTTTACCAATATTTGAAATGTTTTTTTTATTATATATATTATACAATTTTTTGTTAAAAAATACATAAAGAATTAATTTTAATATTTTTCTTCTATAAAATGACATATTTTTGATAAAGCTCCTTAATGTTTAAGACATGAGCATATTGTTCTTTGGAATAGAATAAACTCTACTAAAGCCCTCCCCTAGGTTTTTTGTGTATGCTTTTTAGGGTTAATTAGTGCACTTATTGCTTTATTCATTTTTAGTTCATAAGGTTGTATTCTTATTTTGGCTAATTACTTTCTAATTAAAATTAGGGATAACATTTCAATTCTCCTATATTGGCCTCTTTATTATGTAGGACAATAAGAGCAAGCCCGCTCTGCTGGAGTGAAGACTCACTTATTTTCTAAATTATTTACCCATCATTTTTAACATGTCATAGGCTAAGTCATAAAAGCACTCTCTTTGTGAACATATGACCCTTCTGCAAACCTTCTAATGTGAGAGTTTCGTGCGATGAAACACTATTTGTTTTTAATGTGTGATAAGATGACTATCCTTTTGATTTTTATCACTGACATTTCAAAACTTTGCTACAGATTGGCAGCACAGAATTCTTGCTAAAGAACAACATAAAGCAGCCATTAGAGACAACGCAAAGGAACCAAAATGGTGAAATGTGGCCTCTAAATGTAAAAGAGAAGAAGCACCAGTGTCAAGATCTAAAAGTTGTGCAAAGAATTGATCGGAGCAATAATGAAGAAATTGAGGGCCTAAGTGGTGATCAGATGAGTAATTTTGATTCGGAAAGCTTTATATGCTATAAAAAAAGATATGATATGCAAACAATTGAAATAAAATGTACATAACCAAAATAAGAAAATGTATATACAACTATTAAAAAGTATTAAATACACATAGTTAATATTTGTTTGCACAAATTACTTAGTTGTATGCACATCACATACTTTTTTTTTAAAACAAAAGAGCAAATGAGGCCCTTTGGACCCTACGCACCACATCAACTACTTCCAGGGTCCCCGTTCAAAAGACCGTATCTATTTAATGGGATCCTCTGTGCCATTACCTGGATCCTAAAGGAGAGATCCATGGCCCTTTCTCAATTCCTTCATTAAAATGTTGGAAGGGAGCCGACTACTTTCAAAGTTTGGAAGGCAAGATAGAACGAAAAGGATGTTGTGTTGTTAAACCGCATTAACCGGTTCCCCAACTAGTTCTCAAAAATTTTCATTGGAACTTCCTATCTATACATCCCTTGGCCACATACTCGTAAGAACTGTTCCTCGGGTAACCATGGCAACAATCTCCACATGAAGATAATAGTTTCAACGTGTATAAAGTAAAATGTTAATGTAAATAACAATTCTCCTTTTCACATTTAGTAATTGTATACTATTCTCGGATGCTTATATAAAATTTCCATTTCCCACAAATATATCTATACTAGAAGTTTTGATAAATGGTTATCTGGACACTGAAATAATGGAATATGTTTGCTTATTCTAATGATTTTCTGAATGCTTCCCCCGTTTTTGGTTTATTTGTGGCATACGAGCAACGTACAAAATTGTGTTTTAAAGCTAGTCTTATGGCTGATGTGACGTTTGTTTATATACGTAGTTGAATAAAAATTGCGTTCGAGTTTAGGACGTTGCGGAGGATTCGGGGGGTGTCTTTATATGCACTTTCCCACTGAGTTATTCTTTTTTTTTTTTTTTGATAACCAATTTAGAACCTTAAATCATATTTGATATTTTTTGTTAGTTTCTTTACCTTTGTAGATTTGGTAGTGTAAGTGGCTGATGGTAACCTAAAAAACAACATAGTATTACAAATATTCGTACACTAATGAGGTTAATATTTTCAATTGAAAGTCAAATATTAAATGTTAATTACTTTTTTTTATATGTAAAATAGGTAATTCTTTTGTCATATTGTTTCAAAAACTAGACTAAAAAATTAGTAATATTTTAAATACTTGTAAAGTTAGTGTATTTTCTTATGATTGATCCTAAAAAGGTTTAAGATCCCATGCTTTAGTTGTTCCCAAAAAAAAAAAAAAAAAACAACAACAAAATTTTCCTGCTTTAGTTTAGACTTTAGTTTTCTTTATTATTTTTTTTCCTTTTCTTAAAAATTGGAATCAGGACTTAAAAAGTACTTGTTTTTACTGTTAAGAGGATAATATTGTTGTTTGATTTAGAAAAATATAATATTGGCATTTAGTGAAATTCCTTTAAAGTCATTATTCATTGATAAATTTTCTGAAAAATAACTAATTAAAAAATTTATTTTGAATTATTTTTTAAAAATAACAATAATGAATAAATGATACTACATTTAAATAATTTTAATAATAATATATCAACTACTTAAATATTGATGAGAACTATGGAGATGATGGGTGGAAGGTTTCAAAAGATACAAAAAATCCAACACAAGCTAGAGTTTCAATTGATGCAAGAGGTCCATTGCAAATTCCAAAAGGCCCAATAACACGAGCTAGGGCCAGAAAGATCAAAGAAGCACTAAATAGGCTGATTTTGGACATTCAGGCCAACCAGGCTTCAAATGGTGCGAATTCAAGTTTTAAAATAAGCCCAAGCCTATTTAATATAATTGAACTACTTAAATAGGTCAAAATAAGTGATAGCATTCACTCCTAAATATGAGTTCATTGTATGTGCTGGAATTAGTCCGAAATTCCTCCAAAATAGGGATTTCTCCTAAATAGGAATTTTGCCTCTTTAGGATTGCTATCTAAACCTATAAATAGGCACCCCTTGTAAGCTTTGGAGATATACAACTTTGAGTGAAATATATAGCAAGGGTTTTTCTCCCTCAGTTCTTTCAAGAACTAAAGAATTTATCAAGAGGTAATTCTTCTTGTGGCGTTCAAATCGACATATCACTCCCAATTCCTTCCTTTTCTAGAGTGTGGCGTCCATATCCATCTTGAATACCCTAGGTTCGTCTTCCTTCGAATATTGGGTCTAAGGTTTGTGTCATTCACCTCTGATTTAACTTTCCTGGTTGTTCTTTGATTCATTGTGTGCGTTGGGTTCCTAAGCCACGTCTTTTTGGGGTTTTCCGCATCAGTTGCTATCAGAGCTTGGCTCTAAATCAGTGTTCTGCTGTTATTTTGTGTTGAAAAAAAAAAGAGAAAAAAAAAAGAAAAAAAAAGAAGGGAAACATCAAATTCAAGTTATTGATAAAGTTAACAGTTTGGTCTTATTGGTCACAATAATAACAAAGTTTGCTTGCTCAACTCCAATTCCGTCATCCATTTTCCTATCTTGCTATCCAAATTGTCCTCTAAATTTAACTTCCCTTATCCTGATTCTTTTGTGAGTTTAGTTCATTAAAATCGTTTGCCTTGATATCCTTTTTCGTTTTTTGATTCCTTATTCTTTGATTTGTTCAATTCTACACCGTTTATCTTATTCTGTTCAGAATCAATACTCTTGATTTACCTTCTTTAGTTCTTTATAGAGCTGAAAGGAGAAATCCGAGTGGTAAAGGCAAGAGTGAAAGTTCATATAAAGAAAAAGCCATAAAGAGTGTAAACACGAGAGAGTGTGACACCTTCTTTTGAGTGAAACACGTGAGGGAGTGCTCTGTAAGGTATCTTATTATTTTGTGTAGAAGTAATACTATGACATCCAAAGACAAAGGTGCAGCTCAAGAGGGAGCTGGTGATGTGTCCTTCATGATCAAAGCTATGCAACAACAATTTGAGCGTATGAATACCAGATTTGATGATATGAGGGAGAGGATGGAGGAGCAATCTAATACTATAGCAGAGTTGCAAAGGAGGCATGGGGAGTATGAGGCTCCAAAAACAAGAAGGCAGTTGAGACGTGCCTATGACCATGAAGATAATGTAGAAGATGATGAAATTGATGATTAAACTTCTGTGGTTCAAACTGCAAACAATAGAAGGGATCAAAGAGAATTTGGGAGGCAAGGCACCTATGACCATAATTTGGGCAGTATTAAAATGACACTTCCTCCATTCCAAGGTAAGAATGATCCTGATGCATACCTAGAATGGGAGAAGAAGGTTGAATTGGTTTTTGATTGCCACAATTATTCCGAGGAGAAAAAGGTAAAGCTTGCTGCAGTTGAATTCACTGACTATGCTATTATTTGGTGGGATCAACTTGTTTTGACTAGGAGAAGAAATCGTGAAAGGCCTATTGATACATGAGAGGAGATGAAAGCTATCATGAGGAGGAGGTTTGTCCTTAATCACTATTACAGGAAGCTGTATCAAAGGCTGCAAGGGCTTACTCAAGGCAGCAAAAGTGTGGAGGATTACCACAAGGAGATGGAGATT